>CM070490.1:5134219-5304219 GCA_036324585.1 Champsocephalus esox
CCTTAACCTAACCCTTAACCTTAACCTAACCCTAACCCTAACCCTTAACCTTACCCTTAACCTTAACCTTAACCTAACCCTTACCCTTAACCTTACCCTTAACCTTAACCATACCCTAACCCTAACCCTTAACCTTACCCTAACCTTTACCCTTAAACTTACCCTTACCCTTAACCTTACCCTAACCCTTACCCTTAATCTAATCCTAACCAAGTCTTCACCCTAAAATTAATGATCCCCCTTATGGGGACCTCCAATGTGTCCCCATAAGGGAGGCGAGTCCCCACACGTGACTATGTAAACAGAGTTAGGTCCCCACAAGTATAGTAATGCTAGACCACACGCGCGCACACACACACACATACACACACACACACACACACACACACACACACACACACAGACAGACAGCAGTGACTGCGTGAGTAAATCAAAGTTTGATGAGAGCTGAGGGGAAACTGGGTCACGGCTGCAGAAACAGAGCCAACATGTCCACATCGTGCTAACACAGATCATTCTGCTGTGAAGCAACTGAGAGATGTCTTCAAAAGAGTAGGGTTATTTCAGACGGAAATGTAGAGGAAATAAAACGTGAACAAAGCAATGAAATGATTAGTAATGTGTAAAATAAAAACACTTTGCAGGAGAATGGAACAACACAGGAAGCAAAAGATAAAGTGGTTTAAAATGTGTTGAAAAATTACAATTATTAAGACGTGTAAGTTGTTTTAACAGCATATCGTTAAATACAGTCATTGAAGTACAGCTTAATTTAGTCCAGGTTTAACCTTTACATTTGAACAACAATTCATTTAACCTAGCTTACAGTACTTAAAAAAACATATTTCTACATTAAGATAAGATTTAAAATACGACAAATTCTAACTTGAGCTCAGAAATTACAGCAAACCATGTGCACTGTGTTGTCTTGACATTTAAATACCTTTCCTGAAAGTAATTCACATATTTTTGGTTGTTAACATGTGATGAGAATGATTAACAAATAATACCAGTCTGTATCTCAACTCTATTCACGCAGCTTATATAAATCATATATTTGGCTTTAAAATCTGTGCAGGGTACATCACCCACTGCCCTTTAAAGGGACGCTTAAAGGTGGGGTAGGTAAGTTTGAGAAACCGGCTTGAGATCGCTAGAATTTGAAAATACACAACCGGAGTAAATCTGCCACTTCCTCACAGAGCCCCTCCCCCAACACACACGAATGCGCACATGACCAATGAGGGCACGAGGTAAGTGTGTGCCCCGAGGGAAGGCTGACAGGCAGGTCAGCAGTATCACGGCTTCTACAGGCGACATTTTTTCATGGATTTCTTGTCAAAGCACTTCAGATATTCATTGCTATCGGGATGTTAAGAGCATTCCATGGAATATAACAAAAAGCGTATCTCGAGCCGGTTTCTGAAACTTACCCTACCCCGCCTTTAAGTGCTTTGACCAAAAATCCATAAAAACATGTCATCGGTGGAAGCCGTGGCGCTGTAAAAAGCTCGACCAATCATCTGAGCCGGCTAAAGTAGCTGGATGGCCTACCTGCCTGTCAGCCTTCCATCAGGGCACACACTGATCTCGTGCCCTCATTGGTCATGTGCGCGTTCGTGTGTGTTGGGGGAGGGGCTCTGTGAGGAAGTGGCAGATTTTTTCCCGGCTGTGTATTTTCAAATTCTAGCGAACTCAAGCTGGTTTCTCCAAAATTACCTACCCCACCTTTAAGTGGAGTTTAAGGACAATGGGTTGAAACTGAAACCCTTTAAAGTAAGGAACATATGACTAATCAGGATTCTTTCACACACAGTGACGTCACGAGCTACCCACAATGCAACACGCGCCATATATATATATAAATACGCCATTTTCCTGGAGGTGCTAATATAAACAGCTAGCTAACGTAGCCAGGCAGCGCACTCGGTTTGTTTTCTGAATTAACGACCGAAGAAATCGCTGCATGTCTTCGGATGACATCTCTGGACTTGAGGGGTGTGCTTGAGGTCGTTACCAGGGTAACTAGAGCTGTGTGGGTTGTCGGATCGCCCTTACAGACTGCCTGCAGATGTATGGAAAAATTAAAGTGGCGTTCGTCGATTTTGGCTGCGTCTCCGTCTCTCTTCTGGAAACACCAGGTGGATACCCCACCTGTCTCAATAATATTATCATGCCATTGCATACATGTGGTCTTTTAGAGTTGACTAGATGTTGATGAAGGCAACAGACTATGATATTCAGTGCAGGAAGCTTAGCAACACCTAGACGGTGTACGGCTAAACCCTTGGCCTGCTTGCACCTCGCGTAAAACGGCGGATACCGGAAGTACGGCGTCGCCCTCGGCCCAATACCCGTATGTGTGTGTGAAAGAATGACACTAATATGTATAAATTGCTAACAAATGCAACTAAAATGTGAATGAATATAGTGAGATCCAGAAGGGATGTGATAAATGAGACTTCTGCTCCAGCAGCTTTCTTTTGAGTCGAGTGTAATGCTTGATTCTGGATGTTTGTGTTGGGTGTTTTCTTTTAATTATAATTGCCTTGCATTAGTTATTCCTGTCAGTTTCCGCCTCGTGTTGCCGTAGCCCTGTTCAGCCGTACTTCCCCTGCACACCTTTCTCAAATTAGCATACTGTTCCCTCGTTGTTACACCCTCTCTATTAAAGGTCAACTGAGAAACAAACGTGCGATCACCACTAAATGCACTCTAACACGCACGGTATGTATCGAGGCTGCTATACTGTGTCCTGTGACTCGTGTGAGGGACGGCAGCTGGAAAGTAGCTCAAAGCTAAATCCGGCATATTTACGCTTAGCACATTTCTTCTTTTAAGTGTTCGTTAATGTCCCTGACAAATAAACCATGAAAATAAATGTAAAAAAAAGTATCTCCATCATCCTCCACTCCCTGTTTGCTCCTCGTGTCTGAACGAAGCTGCGTCACGTGGTTCTGATTACTTCTCTCCTGTTTGCTGCCAATATATCCTGGAGTTTGCTGCTCTTCTTGTTTCGAGGTGGCCTGAGGTTAACCAGTCTAGTCATTAGCAAACTGTCACCTCTGAGGCGGTGTTTACACAAGAACGAAACGGGTTGTATCCGCTACTTTTCTCTCGCGTAACGGAACCGCGGAAACGGACCCAGCAAACGATAACGGGTCCCGAGGTGGATGGATCTGCGGACGGAACGCTCTGGGGGGTAAAACGGCTCCGTGTGTACGTCCTATACGATCCTTTCCTGATAACGATGAAGCCATAGCCCCGCCTCTCGCCACTTCTGCTGCTCACTGTAGCATGTAGCATGTAGCATGTAGCATGGTCAGTAGCTACAGACCATGCTACAGATGTTAGTGCAACATCTATAGCTCCTCCACCACGACCATCAGCAACAAGTGGACACGGAGGACTACATGAACTACATGTTGCTAAATCCACCACGGAGAATAAACAGAAGGGCAACCATGCTCGGGGGTCTTCTTCGCTGCTTTTGGTGTATTGTGTGGCGGAAGTACAGCGCCACTTACAGGCCCGGCATATGTACTACAGCGTGAACGGGGTAAAGGGAGGAGGGCAGGGGAAAGTAGAAATGAACAGAGGTCACGGAAGAACAGCTTGCTGTCCGGGTTATTGCAACGACTGCACTAAAAGTTGTATCTCAGTTTGAAGTCGTGCACACTTCATTATCTCTTACAGCCTGGATTTAATAAATGTTCCATCTAAAGCAGGGGTGTCAAACTCAAGGCCCGGGGGCCAAATCCGGCCCGCGACCTCATTTCATGTGGCCCCGCAAGAGCTTGCAAAGAATATAATATACAATACAAACGGTGTAATTGTTGAATATTTGCTTTCAATTATTTGCCCTCGACTTCTGCTTTCAGACGTAGGTATTCAGGAAGATATTACCAGAACGGATAATAATCCAATGCAGGGCCAACAATGTAATATAACACATTATTTAATATTTATTTACATATGTATATTTATGTAAATTACAACTGGCCCTTTGAGTGCCACCATAATGCTGATGTGGCCCGGGATGAAATTGAGTTGGACACCCCTGATCTAAAGCGACATGATCATTTCCTGTTACCGTTGTGCAGAAGTTTAGATTTGTTACGTTTGCCCCACACGAAATAATAAAGAAAATTACATGATTGCAACTTGTTAACATGTTTAAAATCAAAATAACACAAAAAGGAAACGATTTCTGCCAAATAACTGATTCTAATGCTCTGTGTTCGTCAAGTGAGTTATGATCAGTGAATGGTGCTTTAACTGACGTGAAAACACTTCTAATGAAGCATCGTATGACTGTTTGTCGGACCTAAAGGAAGATATAGTCTGTGGATATGTGTTGACATTTTGTTTAAGGCAAGACGGCAATGGGAAATGAACCAGTGGGACCAGTTCTGCGGTGAACTGGTGCAAAGGTAAATGTGTTTAATCACATGATGTCCTCGCATGACTCAGCAAGATGTTGTTCCTTCATGAAAGATCCTTTGATACAGAGCATTTCTATTGTTCCCAAAAGGACTCGCGGACAAAAGGAAGCTTGTCATGTAGAAGTTGATGATCCTGAACACAGCTTTGTTGTAGCTAGAGATTATTTACTGCATGGACAAATATTGTTTTTCAAGTAGGAGAAACGAAGAAATGCATCGGCGAGATGAAAGACAGTACCAGATATCAGGGACGTACAGAGTTACGAGAGATGCAGAACAGACCAACGAGACTACATGAGAACCCAGAGAGATGCAGAACAACCCAACGAGACTACATGAGAACCCAGAGAGATGCAGAACAACCCAAAGAGACTACATGAGAACCCAGAGAGATGCAGAACAGCCCAAAGAGACTACATGAGAACCCAGAGAGATGCAGAACGGCCCAAAGAGACTACATGAGAACCCAGAGAGATGCAGAACAGACCAAAGAGACTACATGAGAACCCAGAGAGATGCAGAACGCCCAACGAGACTACATGAGAACCCAGAGAGATGCAGAACAGACCAAAGAGACTACATGAGAACCCAGAGAGATGCAGAACAGCCCAACGAGACTACATGAGAACCCAGAGAGATGCAGAACAGCCCAAAGAGACTACATGAGAACCCAGAGAGATGCAGAACAGCCCAAAGAGACTACATGAGAACCCAGAGAGATGCAGAACAGACCAACGAGACTACATGAGAACCCAGAGAGACGCAGAACAGCCCAACGAGACTACATGAGAACCCAGAGAGATGCAGAACAGACCAAAGAGACTACATGAGAACCCAGAGAGACGCAGAACAGACCAAAGAGACTACATGAGAACCCAGAGAGACGCAGAACAGCCCAACGAGACTACATGAGAACCCAGAGAGATGCAGAACAGACCAAAGAGACTACATAAGAACCCAGAGAGATGCAGAACAGCCCAAAGAGACTACATGAGAACCCAGAGAGATGCAGAACAGCCCAAAGAGACTACATGAGAACCCAGAGAGACGCAGAACAGACCAAAGAGACTACATGAGAACCCAGAGAGATGCAGAACAGCCCAACGAGACTACATAAGAACCCAGAGAGATGCAGAACAGCCCAAAGAGACTACATGAGAACCCAGAGAGATGCAGAACAGACCAACGAGACTACATGAGAACCCAGAGAGACGCAGAACAGCCCAACGAGACTACATGAGAACCCAGAGAGATGCAGAACAGACCAAAGAGACTACATGAGAACCCAGAGAGATGCAGAACAGACCAAAGAGACTACATGAGAACCCAGAGAGATGCAGAACAGCCCAAAGAGACTACATGAGAACCCAGAGAGATGCAGAACGGCCCAACGAGACTACATGAGAACCCAGAGAGATGCAGAACAGACCCAAAGAGACTACATGAGAACCCAGAGAGATGCAGAACAGCCCAAAGAGACTACATGAGAACCCAGAGAGATGCAGAACAGCCCAAAGAGACTACATGAGAACCCAGAGAGATGCAGAACAGCCCAACGAGACTACATGAGAACCCAGAGAGATGCAGAACAGACCAAAGAGACTACATGAGAACCCAGAGAGACGCAGAACAGCCCAACGAGACTACATGAGAACCCAGAGAGATGCAGAACAGACCAAAGAGACTACATAAGAACCCAGAGAGATGCAGAACAGCCCAAAGAGACTACATGAGAACCCAGAGAGATGCAGAACAGCCCAAAGAGACTACATGAGAACCCAGAGAGATGCAGAACAGCCCAACGAGACTACATAGAACCCAGAGAGATGCAGAACAGCCCAAAGAGACTACATGAGAACCCAGAGAGATGCAGAACAGACCAACGAGACTACATGAGAACCCAGAGAGACGCAGAACAGCCCAACGAGACTACATGAGAACCCAGAGAGATGCAGAACAGACCAAAGAGACTACATGAGAACCTAGAGAGACGCAGAACAGACCAACGAGACTACATGAGAACCCAGAGAGATGCAGAACAGACCAAAGAGACTACATAAGAACCCAGAGAGATGCAGAACAGACCAAAGAGACTACATGAGAACCCAGAGAGATGCAGAACAGACCAAAGAGACTCCATAAGAACCCAGAGAGATGCAGAACAGCCCAAAGAGACTACATGAGAACCCAGAGAGATGCAGAACAGACCAACGAGACTACATGAGAACCCAGAGAGACGCAGAACAGCCCAACGAGACTACATGAGAACCCAGAGAGATGCAGAACAGACCAAAGAGACTACATAAGAACCCAGAGAGATGCAGAACAGCCCAAAGAGACTACATGAGAACCCAGAGAGATGCAGAACAGACCAACGAGACTACATGAGAACCCAGAGAGACGCAGAACAGCCCAAAGAGACTACATGAGAACCCAGAGAGATGCAGAACAGACCAAAGAGACTACATGAGAACCCAGAGAGATGCAGAACAGACCAAAGAGACTACATGAGAACCCAGAGAGACGCAGAACAGACCAACGAGACTACATGAGAACCCAGAGAGATGCAGAACAGCCCAAAGAGACTACATGAGAACCCAGAGAGATGCAGAACAGACCAAAGAGACTACATAGAACCCAGAGAGATGCAGAACAGCCCAAAGAGACTACATGAGAACCCAGAGAGATGCAGAACAGCCCAAAGAGACTACATGAGAACCCAGAGAGACGCAGAACAGCCCAACGAGACTACATGAGAACCCAGAGAGATGCAGAACAGACCAAAGAGACTACATGAGAACCCAGAGAGATGCAGAACAGCCCAAAGACTACATGAGAACCCAGAGAGATGCAGAACAGCCCAAAGAGACTACATGAGAACCCAGAGAGATGCAGAACAGCCCAACGAGACTACATGAGAACCCAGAGAGATGTTGGCTAGAAAGACACAACACAGTCCGAAAGAGACGCAAAACAACAACATCGAGACTTAAAATCACAACAAAAAGACACAAAATGACTCCAAAGAGACACCGGCCGCTGAACAGAGAGGCAACGTTACCATAGAAACACTAGAACAATAACAACAAACTAACAAGAACAGGGAAAATGACCAGGAAGAAATGCAGAAGAAGGGCTACAAATTCACTGCCTTTCCAAACGATATGAAGCCCTCTCTTTGTCCCTTTAGTTCAGGCCGAAGAACACAAGTCATGTACTTGGCCAGTGGGAGAAGTACTCGAGTTAAAGTAGAAGTACTCAGATCTTGAACTTGAGTAGAAGTAGAAGTGCTCAGATATTGTACTTGAGTAAAAGTAGAAGTACTCAGATCGTGTAGTAAAAGTAGAAGTACTCAGATCTTGTAGTAAAAGTAGAAGTACTCAGATATTGTACTTGAGTTAAAGTAGAAGTACTCAGATCTTGAACTCGAGTAAAAGTAGAAGTACTCAGATCTTGTACTTGAGTTAAAGTAGAAGTACTCAGATCTTGAACTCGAGTAAAAGTAGAAGTACTCAGATCTTGTACTTGAGTAAAAGTAGAAGTACTCAGATCTTGTACTTGAGTTAAAGTAGAAGTACTCAGATCTTGAACTCGAGTAAAAGTAGAAGTACTCAGATCTTGTACTTGAGTAAAAGTAGAAGTACTCAGATCTTGTACTTGAGTTAAAGTAGAAGTACTCAGATCTTGAACTCGAGTAAAAGTAGAAGTACTCAGATCTTGTACTTGAGTAAAAGTAGAAGTACTCAGATCTTGTACTTGAGTAAAAGTAGAAGTACTCAGACCTTGTGCTTGAGTAGAAGTACTCAGGTCTTGTACTTGAGTAAAAGTAGAAGTACTCAGATCTTGTGCTTGAGTAGAAGTAGAAGTACTCAGATCTTGTAGTAAAAGTAGAAGTACTCAGGTCTTGTACTTGAGTAAAAGTAAAAGTACTCAGATCTTGTTCTTGAGTAAAAGTAGAAGTACTCAGATCTTGTAGTAAAAGTAGAAGTACTCAGATCTTGTACTTGAGTAAAAGTAGAAGTACCAGAGTGTAGGAATACTCTGTTACAGTAAAAGTACTGCATTCAAAATGTTCCTGAAGTAAAAGTGGAAAAGTATTCTCATCAAAATATAGTTAAAGTAGCGACAGTAAAAGTAGAAGTACTCAGTTATTGTACTTGAGTAAAAGTAGAAGTACTCAGAGTGTAAGAATACTCTGTCACAGTAAAAGCATTCAAAATGTTCCTCAGGTGAAAGTAGAAAGTATTCTCATCTAAATATAGTAAAGACAGTGAAAGTAGTCGTCGAGCAGATTGGTCCATTTCAGAATAATATATATGATATGTTTTATAAAGATTGATCATGAAAGTGATCTCAGAGCAACATTCAAATCAAACACTTCTTCTAAACTGCATGTGAGAGACGAGTCGACAAGTATCGAGGTCAAAAGCCACTTGGTCACGTGACGCTGACTTCATTAGTTTACAGCCTGCAGACTATTTTGATCCCGAATCAGCGCTGTGATTACGCTGAGTCATCAACATGGCCTTTGTCTCCGCTGAGGAGAGAAAAGGGAAACGTCGTCAGATCTTGGGCTAAAACATGTTTGTGTACTCGCTTTAAAACAATTAAAAACAGGGAAATGTAAAGGAACATCCGTACATATATGTAAAGAACAATATAAAAAGTAAAGGGAGAAAGAAAGGAGGAGCAAAGTAAGTTATTCTGATTAAAATGGCAATAATTGATAAGGTACATTTACTCAACTCATGTATTTAAGTAACATGTATGTCATACTACTACATCTGGGAGGCTTTTATAAGATAAGATTTACTTTATTCATCCACAATTGTGACATTTTCACCGCAGGAAGTATTGCACATATTTAGACATTTCAAAAAATAGAAAATACACAATTATACACATCTAAAAATAGAAGATATAACAGAGGTGAAAGAGTGAAAATATAAAAGAAGAGCATGAAAAAGAAATCATTGAACTATCTGACACAATTTAAGAGCCAAATTACAGCCGACACAATTTAAAAAAAAGTTGGATATTATTTCCATTTAGTGAGCAAGAATGGTATATTAAATTAAATATAAATAAATAATGGACAGTCAGTAACATTGTGGATATATTTGAAAGCACCATCTGCTGAAGTGGGAGCAATTCGAGGTTAAAGGTAAGAATGGAGAAACCAGCTTTGAAAGTCCGCAGCCGAAAAAGATTCAGACTGGTCGTGCTGTGAAACACCGCGATAACAACTCATAAGAGCGAGACAGAAAAACAAACCAATGAAGCCATAAACCTATAACACAGATATCACTTTGGTACAGACAGGTTAAGATGATTTGACGTGAAAAATTAGGAATATATATATTATAAGTAAGTTGAAATGGTTCACCGCATTCGCAACCTCGTGTTTTTATATCAACAAATGCTTAAGAAATGTCATTTAACCGTCATAACTGAGTAACCAAGAGAAGATCATGTGATGTGGAAAGCTCCAGAACAACTCAAGTCAAAGATGTGTTGGTAAAATAAAGCTTAGTGCATTTAATAAGTGTTTACATATTCAAAACACCTGTAATGTCCATCACACATAGTCATAGGAATGTGGCACAAAACATACAATTTAAACTCCTACAATAACTCTAAAGCTTATTTCAATTAAAGGCATACATAAGTAAATAAACAAAACTACTGGACCATAACCAAAAATAATATCATGTGACATGCTCCAAGATAGATACGATATAATACATTTAATATAAAATATATAACGGTTATATCATTACATGTGTTATTCCTATTATAAATTATATTAGCCCACAACATGACATAAAAACACGATAAGCTTCACACAAAATTAATACTATACATCTTATACAACTCATACATTGTGGCTTGTGTCAATTAAAGCATGAACAAAAATAGATTTCGTGGAATAATTAATAGCATTGAATCGAACCGCAGGCTGATTGTCTGTAATGCATGCATCCATTAACGCAATGCTTAAATAAAGCTCCTGAGCAGCAGTCTACGGGGTTTCCTGCAGGGGCTGTCGGACCGGAATATAAATAATAATAATAATAACAACAAATCCAGCACGTTTCTCGGCTGCAGATCCTCACATGATGTTACCGGAATGCGGTGAATCACTCGGATCGGAAGTGTCACATGATCCCAGCCGGCTACCGTACGGTTAAAAACGCGATTAGCACATTAACACATGCTCAAGTATCCATCCATCTGCATGGCGTCACACCACGTGATGGCGTGATGCTGCAGTTAGGGGTGTTTCCGGGAATCCCCATGATAAAGGATAAAAGAGAGGAAGAGGAGGAGGAAGAGCTTCCCGGAAAGGATGACGTAATCTGGATCAGAGGTGGAAGAGAGGAGGGGGGTTTAAGGAACAGCGAGATATACAATACAGAAATAAAAAACACAACACAATAATAAGAGAGAAAGGAGGTTTCATCAGTATTGTTGAATTGTTTTTGAAATATATGATTAAATAATACATTTTAGTAATTATTTAATGAAAAAAATGTTATTTAATATTATGTTTTAAAAACACGAATAAGAATAAAATCTGGATCTCATGTTGTTTTGATTCTACTCCTCCTCCTCTCCTCTTCCTCCTCCTCCTCTTTTATTCTCAGCAGGAGCGGATTACGTCACCCTCTTCCTTTCCGGGAAATAATGCCTCTCATCCTCACCGTGGCTTTACCGGCAAACAGCGGCGAACCGGGAAGAAACACCGGGATAACGGGAAGCTTCTCATCAGACACACTTCTCATCATCACCGGCATCAACTCTTTGATTTATCAGAAGAGTTACAAACTGCAGCCTCATTGAGGAAGACAGGAAAGAGGAGAGGACACTTCTCTCCAATGACAACAAACAACACATCCTTTCATCTGGAAATCTGGAGGGGGTAGAGTATTAAAGAGTCCACAATAAAACCCAATATTATAAATCCCTTTGAGCTCCTTCTGTTTTAGATATATTAAAGGGGCCCTATTTAGGCTATTGAGGAACTACATCACGGTCACATGACTTCACGTCACCACCGCTAAGCTAAAGGAAGCTAATGTTGGGCTATGAAGGAACTACAGCACGGTCACATGACTTCACGTCACCACCGCTAAGCTAAAGGTGGCTAATGTTGGGCTATAAAGGAACTACAGCACGGTCACATGACTTCACGTCACCACCGCTAAGCTAAAGGAGGCTAATGTTGGGCTATAAAGGAACTACAGCACGGTCACATGACTTCACGTCACCACCGCTAAGCTAAAGGAGGCTAATGTTGGGCTATAAAGGAACTACAGCACGGTCACATGACTTCACGTCACCACCGCTAAGCTAAAGGAGGCTAATGTTGGGCTATAAAGGAACTACAGCACGGTCACATGACTTCACGTCACCACCGCTAAGCTAAAGGAGGCTAATGTTGGGCTATAAAGGAACTACATCACGGTCACATGACTTCACGTCACCACCGCTAAGCTAAAGGAGGCTAACGTTGGGCTATAAAGGAACTACATCACGGTCACATGACTTCACGTCACCACCGCTAAGCTAAAGGAGGCTAACGTTGGGCTATAAAGGAACTACATCACGGTCACATGACTTCACGTCACCACCGCTAAGCTAAAGGAGGCTAATGTTGGGCTATAAAGGAACTACAGCACGGTCACATGACTTCACGTCACCACCGCTAAGCTAAAGGAGGCTAACGTTGGGCTATAAAGGAACTACATCACGGTCACATGACTTCACATCACCACCGCTAAGCTAAAGGAGGCTAATGTTGGGCTATACAGGAACTACAGCACGGTCACATGACTTCACGTCACCACCGCTAAGCTAAAGGAGGCTAACGTTGGGCTATAAAGGAACTACAGCACGGTCACATGACTTCACGTCACCACCGCTAAGCTAAAGGAGGCTAATGTTGGGCTATAAAGGAACTACAGCACGGTCACATGACTTCACGTCACCACCGCTAAGCTAAAGGAGGCTAATGTTGGGCTATAAAGGAACTACAGCACGGTCACATGACTTCACGTCACCACCGCTAAGCTAAAGGAGGCTAATGTTGGGCTATAAAGGAACTACAGCACGGTCACATGACTTCACGTCACCACCGCTAAGCTAAAAGAGGCTAACGTTGGGCTATAAAGGAACTACAGCACGGTCACATGACTTCACGTCACCACCGCTAAGCTAAAGGAGGCTAATGTTGGGCTATAAAGGAACTACAGCACGGTCACATGACTTCACGTCACCACCGCTAAGCTAAAGGAGGCTAATGTTGGGCTATAAAGGAACTACAGCACGGTCACATGACTTCACGTCACCACCGCTAAGCTAAAGGAGGCTAATGTTGGGCTATAAAGGAACTACATCACGGTCACATGACTTCACGTCAACACCGCTAAGCTAAAGGAGGCTAATGTTGGGCTATAAAGGAACTACATCACGGTCATATGACTTCACGTCACTACCGCTAAGCTAAAGGAGGCTAACGTTGGGCTATAAAGGAACTACAGCACGGTCACATGACTTCACGTCACCACCGCTAAGCTAAAGGAGGCTAACGTTGGGTTATAAAGGAACTACATCACGGTCACATGACTTCACGTCACCACCGCTAAGCTAAAGGAGGCTAACGTTGGGCTATAAAGGAACTACAGCACGGTCACATGACTTCACGTCACCACCGCTAAGCTAAAGGAGGCTAATGTTGGGTTATAAAGGAACTACATCACGGTCACATGACTTCACATCACCACCGCTAAGCTAAAGGAGGCTAATGTTGGGCTATAAAGGAACTACAGCACGGTCACATGACTTCACGTCACCACCGCTAAGCTAAAGGAGGCTAATGTTGGGCTATAAAGGAACTACATCACGGTCACATGACTTCACGTCAACACCGCTAAGCTAAAGGAGGCTAACGTTGGGTTATAAAGGAACTACATCACGGTCACATGACTTCACATCACCACCGCTAAGCTAAAGGAGGCTAACGTTGGGCTATAAAGGAACTACATCACGGTCACATGACTTCACGTCACCACCGCTAAGCTAAAGGAGGCTAATGTTGGGCTATAAAGGAACTACAGCACGGTCACATGACTTCACGTCACCACCGCTAAGCTAAAGGAGGCTAATGTTGGGTTATAAAGGAACTACATCACGGTCACATGACTTCACATCACCACCGCTAAGCTAAAGGAGGCTAATGTTGGGCTATACAGGAACTACAGCACGGTCACATGACTTCACGTCACCACCGCTAAGCTAAAGGAGGCTAATGTTGGGCTATAAAGGAACTACAGCACGGTCACATGACTTCACGTCACCACCGCTAAGCTAAAGGAGGCTAATGTTGGGCTATAAAGGAACTACAGCACGGTCACATGACTTCACGTCACCACCGCTAAGCTAAAGGAGGCTAATGTTGGGCTATAAAGGAACTACAGCACGGTCACATGACTTCACGTCACCACCGCTAAGCTAAAGGAGGCTAATGTTGGGCTATAAAGGAACTACAGCACGGTCACATGACTTCACGTCACCACCGCTAAGCTAAAGAGGCTAACGTTGGGCTATAAAGGAACTACAGCACGGTCACATGACTTCACGTCACCACCGCTAAGCTAAAGGAGGCTAATGTTGGGCTATAAAGGAACTACATCACGGTCACATGACTTCACGTCACCACCGCTAAGCTAAAGGAGGCTAACGTTGGGCTATAAAGGAACTACAGCACGGTCACATGACTTCACGTCACCACCGCTAAGCTAAAGGAGGCTAACGTTGGGTTATAAAGGAACTACAGCACGGTCACATGACTTCACGTCACCACCGCTAAGCTAAAGGAGGCTAATGTTGGGCTATAAAGGAACTACAGCACGGTCACATGACTTCACGTCACCACCGCAAAGCTAAAGGAGGCTAACGTTGGGCTATAAAGGAACTACAGCACGGTCACATGACTTCACGTCACCACCGCTAAGCTAAAGGAGGCTAACGTTGGGCTATAAAGGAACTACAGCACGGTCACATGACTTCACGTCACCACCGCTAAGCTAAAGGAGGCTAACGTTGGGCTATAAAGGAACTACAGCACGGTCACATGACTTCACGTCACCACCGCTAAGCTAAAGGAGGCTAATGTTGGGCTATAAAGGAACTACAGCACGGTCACATGACTTCACGTCACCACCGCAAAGCTAAAGGAGGCTAACGTTGGGCTATAAAGGAACTACAGCACGGTCACATGACTTCACGTCACCACCGCTAAGCTAAAGGAGGCTAACGTTGGGCTATAAAGGAACTACAGCACGGTCACATGACTTCACGTCACCACCGCTAAGCTAAAGGAGGCTAATGTTGGGTTATAAAGGAACTACATCACGGTCACATATTTCTTTCTTTTTAAAATTGAAAAAATCTAAAAAAAAATTATTTTTTTAATTTCTTTATTTTATTTATTTATTTTTATTTATTTATATTTAATAATTTTTCATTCTAAAATGCAGAAAATGTGACAAAACCCAATTTCCCCGTGGAATAGATCAAATATGCTGATTTATTCTGATACATGACGTTGAATAAAAACCACATGCTTCCAAACTGAGTCTAATAGAAGGACAACGTTCAAACAACAACGTTACCATAGCAACTATCGCCGGCGAACTGTCCTCCAACGTTTATGGCTTCATTTTCTTTTCACTTTCTTTTCTACTCAGTAGATTTTCTTTCTGAGAAACCCCCTGATATTCTGAAACGTTTCTCTCATAATGAAACTCACGGCAGCCTCACGTCTGTTTTCTCTTTTAACCACTGTCTATAACTCAGAGTTCACAAAGCAAACTCACGGCAGGCCAGAAGAGAAGAGAAAAGCTGAGCGCAGGTGAAAGTGAGAGTACGTTTACTCACAGGATTAGTGTGTGTTAAATGTCTTTATTGGAGGTTATAATAACTAATATTAAACAATAATACAGGATTTATTGTCCCGAGCAGGGGCGGATCTTGCGAACAGGCAAGGCAGGGGCCCCGGACCACAAGGGGACCCCCAAAGAAGGTATAATGAGAAGGTCCACAGCAACGACCATAATAGTGCAGGACAATGTGATATTATTTTGCCCTTATTTTCAGTAATATTATCCTTTTTCTATTTATGTTTGGCATCAGCTGTTCTGTGAGTCTCCAAGTTACAATTTATTTTGCTTTTTATATTTTTTTAAATAGTATGTCTAGGGTTTCAGGATTTCTGGATCATCCATTCAAGAACTATCGATTAAAACATGGTGCATTTAACAATGTTTATCAATGTACACTGTGCCTCTCAAATCAACTCAAAAGAAAAAGGAAATGATTCAAAATGAAATTATCAATCATAATAATTCAAGATAAAATATTCATCATCAAATGTGTCTTCATATAAGCTAGAACCAGTTTAACATCCTCCTTTAAACCTATTTTTGACATGTATTCATGTAATGTAGATGCGACAGAAGTCTCAATCTCTACATGCATTTGTGTTGAGTCTAAACAAACACAGAGCTCAGTACGAAAACCTTTGTAATGTAAAAATAGAGAATGTGATATTCAGCCGGCGTTTATCTTGTGTTATAACCCTTGTGTGGTGTTCGGGTCCGATTTCCAGTTCAATGAAAACAAAAATATATAAGGATATTTCCGTTCAACCTGAAACTCAATGGCCGGGGCTTATTTATTGTGAAGGGCATGTGAAATAGTTTTTGCCCAACCGCATTTATGTCCTTCATAAGAGGTTCAGGTCAATCTGACCCGGATACAATACCAGGACAGACAGAGAGAGAAAAACACAAACTAAAGACACACACACACACACACACACACACACACAATTGTATGCATAGAGAAGCTGTCTGATCCTGTTTCCCCTTGATCTTACCCCTTTGTAGTGTGTACACAAAACTATCCTGGAACATTATAAACATTTTAGATCTTCCAGAAATGTATAAACATTTTAAATGTTCTCGCACTGCCCCCCCTCGCACCTGCACGCCGGAGGAGGGACTAAACAGAGACATAACCTCGGTGTAGTGCAGAACTACAATTATCTACCAACAAAATGGCCAAAAGCTATTCTGCTCAGAGCCTTGGAGCTGATGATGGATGAGAGTGAGTGGAATGCTTTAGAGGAACACGGTGAAGTGGAACGGGAAGACGTTTCTGAAGATGATGTGGAGGTAAACTCGGAAGATGAACTTGACTCAAAGCCAGCTGCTGGAGGACCCCCACAGTCAGCTGCTGGAAGACCTGGGTCTGTGGACCCTCAAAGGACTCCAAGACACAGACTACATGCAGCAACTGCAACAAGTACATCTGTGCTACACACACGAAGAAGTTCTGCACGTCATGTGTTTCCTAAACGGACTGGCCCATCGACTCACACGATGTTCTGTCACTTCATCAATGCAGTTTTCGGATACACTGTATTTTATGAATAGTGACTGTTGATTATTTTTATTTGCTTTGTGTTTATATCTGTTCGATGTAATTAATACGGATGTTTCATTCCCTCTCTATCTCACAGCCAAATACTCTTGGATGTGGTTCTTGTGTTCCAACTGCTGCTAAATTGCTTTATTTCCTTCAGGGCTTTGATTATTATATGACAGATTAAAAATAATAAACATGAATGAATTTACATGTGTCCTAGAAAAGCATGAGCAAAATGTAAACTTAGTTTTTACCATAAATTACATTTTGATCACAAAAAACGATGGACACTTTTCAAAAACTCATCATATATTTCATTTATATTGTTGGGGAATGAGTTAAAGACGATATATATAAGGAATTGTGCATGTTGAATTTAGTTCTGTATTTTTTTAAACCCTGAAATATATGAGCGTTACCGAAGGGTGCGAAATGTGAACATAACACGAGGGATAAATAGTGATCAGAGACACGTCGAGCATCAATCTGGATTACACACTGACCTCCTGAACGTCAACACCGGCTGCTGGTCGCCCTATCTCTGTATAACTTATATTTTAAAGATATTCTTTAGACCTATCTTACTACTGTTCATATCAACAGTTTTTTATTTTGGATTTTTTTAACATATCTTTATCTCATGTTCAATGACGTGTTCTTTCTACTGCTGTAACAAAAATACTTTCTAAATATGGGATGAATAAAGTATGTTTTATCTAATCTAAAATGGTGTGTTTTGTATATGGTAAATTACATTCTATCTGCAGCTTCTCCAGAGTCACTTCTCATGGCTCTATCTGCAGCTTCTCCAGAGTCACTTCTCACGGCTCTATCTGCAGCTTCTCCAGAGTCACTTCTCATGGCTCTATCTGCAGCTTCTCCAGAGTCACTTCTCACGGCTCTATCTGCAGCTTCTCCAGAGTCACTTCTCACGGCTCTATCTGCAGCTTCTCCAGAGTCACTTCTCACGGCTCTATCTGCAGCTTCTCCAGAGTCACTTCTCATGGCTCTATCTGCAGCTTCTCCAGAGTCACTTCTCATGGCTCTATCTGCAGCTTCTCCAGAGTCACTTCTCACGGCTCTATCTGCAGCTTCTCCAGAGTCACTTCTCATGGCTCTATCTGCAGCTTCTCCAGAGTCACTTCTCATGGCTCTATCTGCAGCTTCTCCAGAGTCACTTCTCACGGCTCTATCTGCAGCTTCTCCAGAGTCACTTCTCATGGCTCTATCTGCAGCTTCTCCAGAGTCACTTCTCATGGCTCTATCTGCAGCTTCTCAGAGTCACTTCTCATGGCTCTATCTGCAGCTTCTCCAGAGTCACTTCTCATGGCTCTATCTGCAGCTTCTCCAGAGTCACTTCTCACGGCTCTATCTGCAGCTTCTCCAGAGTCACTTCTCACGGCTCTATCTGCAGCTTCTCAGAGTCACTTCTCATGGCTCTATCTGCAGCTTCTCCAGAGTCACTTCTCACGGCTCTATCTGCAGCTTCTCCAGAGTCACTTCTCACGGCTCTATCTGCAGCTTCTCCAGAGTCACTTCTTATGAGTACATTTCCCCTCAGGCCGACAACAGCTTCAACAAACTATTCCCCTCAGAGAGAAACCAAACATGTCCCTGCTGTCGTGAGAGAGGAAGAGCAGAAGGAAGCATCCTTTGAACTCAGTGTGCTGCTCTGTGATGCTAGCTCAGACACTTGGCGTCTCATCTCGGGTTCAAGGTCATCAATGTTTGGGGTCCGGCTCTGAGCGGAGGAGACCCTCAGGATGGAGGGAAGGTGCGATATACCGGCGGGCCAGATCTAATAGTGATTAGAAATTATCCTGCGGGCCGAAATTAAATCCACCACGGCCCTGATTTGGCCCCCGGGCCTCGAGTTTGACACACCTGAAGCCAGGAGAGGAGGTAGCATGTTAGCTCTACCGATGCCTTTGTCTGGAACTCAATGGTTTGCTAAACACGAGCTGAAGAGATGTTGTTCTACGATACGAAACAGGTCAGTAAATACCCCACTGGTGGACTTAAAGACTGAGGTTGCTAACAAGTGTCTGAAGTCCGGCGGAAAAATCCCATTGTTTTTTGTCAAGATATCAAAATGATGTGTTTCGCCACTCTTATTATGTATTGTTTTGTGTCATTTAAGGGTGCGTTTTGCATTCCTAAAATTCCAAATGTCTTCTTATCTCGTGGAAAACATAATGCACACGTTAAGCAAGCACCGGACGCGGGCGAATTTCCACTTTCGTATTGAGAGAACAGGCCTTTCATGGTTTCAACCTTCCTCCACCCCGCGTTTCATCTTATCTCCGAGTCCTCCACCCGTCAACCCGTTAGCTCCATGCGTGCAGCAGCAGCAGGACACCTGGGTGTCTCCTGCTGTGAGGGAAACTCTGTTCGTTCAATCAGTAACTTATTACTGGACCTTTTGCTGCTGCTTGGTATGCACCATGACGTCCCCGTTACACACACACACACACACACACACACACACACACACACACGCACACACACACACATACCATGTATACATTACTTCAGGGGACATTACATTGACTTACATGCATTTCCTGGAGACTTATCCTAACCTTAACCATAACCAACCCATGCCTAACCCTTACCAAGTCTTCACCCTAAAATTAATGATCCCTCTCTTATGGGGACCTCCAATTTGTCCCCATAAGGGAGGAGAGTCCCCACAAGTGACTATGTAAACAGATGTAGGTCCCCACAAGTATAGTAATGCTAGTCCACACACACACACACACACACACACTGTTATATGATGTGGAAGTGGCATGTACACTACGTACTTATATTTCCTGTTGTACAATTCCTTATGAGTAAAGCCATGACTCATAATATATATAGTGGGTTCATTTCAGATATTACACAATTTCCTACACTCCCTATTTGAAATATTGCTTCTGAGAAAGGTTTGGTGAGAGCGAAACTTAACATTTTTAAGTTTGGGACAGAACAAACTGGAAGTTTCTATATTACAACAATGACAGGAAATGAGTGACGACTGAGGAAAAGAAAGAAGAAGAGAAACGAGAGGATCTGGATTTTACACAAATACTATTATTATTATATTATTAAAAACCTGAACCGAGAGGACGGAAAATGGAGAGCTTAAGACTCAAAGCAGGCCCTATTGTGCTTTTTGTGGCGTTCCCTTTCCTGTATATAGTATGCATGTAAATAGCACTAAAACGCCTCCATTGGACTCCTTTGCTTACTTCCGGAACGTAGTGACATCACTATAGAACACTCGCACTCCTATTGGCTAGCGCTCAAAAAACGTGTACATGATAGGCTAATGACGGACGCGATGCGATTTTTGCGCGCGATTACATGTAAAGTCAATGCAGAGACGCGGACAGACGCGAATTCGCCTCGACGGCGCGCATGAAGCGGCGGACCCGGTGCGAATCACTTGATGGAGGCAATTGAAGGCGGCTGCGTCGAAAGCCAATCGGCGTTGGGATTCCCTCTGACGTTCCTGCTGTCGATCAGCTCGAAAGATGGAAGAGATGATCGTTGTGGCTGTGAGTGGGTTCCCGGAGATCTACGATACAACGCTGGCTTGGAGGAGAATAAGAACCCAGACGCGGCGTTTGTAGGACTTCCACAGAAGGCGCAAAGCAGCAATAGTTGTGATATCCTCCATAGTCAAGGACAGAAATAACCAAAACGATCTTGCATGGAAGTGTAAACAACCTCAACTGTCCGTCAACGGCGCGGCGCGTCAACGGGAAGTCTGTTTTGAATTACGCGATAAAACAAACTGCAAGCCGCGGTGAAACTTGAGCGATTGTAGCGTCCGGTGTGAATGCAGCATAAGGGGCGGGACATCTCTTCGCGGTTGACCAATCACAACAGAGCCAGCAACTAGCTTCCTTACAGTTATGTAAAATAAACTCCACACAACACGGTGTCTAGAAACATTAAATGTAATACTCGTGTTATACCGGTTAAAAAGACACATGCTCACCGTCTGTCGAGGCTGCTGCGCCAAAGTCTCCAGATCATGGAAGAGAACCGGGTAGCACTCTTCACAGGGTTCATTAAAATCGAGATTACATGATTGTCCGAGTCTTCCAGGCGACACATGAATCTGTACATTCACTTTCTTAAAAAGGGCTTGACAGGTAGGAACCCCCAAGTTAACAAGCAGCTGGCTGGCGCTGTGCCATCTCGGTAACCGCAGCAACCGTAAAGCATCGCTGAATGTTTAGTTTTTGCAATCCTTCTCACTTAACCTTGACCCATCCAGCGTCCCTGTGTACGTTGTCTTGTCATCGACAGGAAGCACCAGAATATGTTCAACAGTTAGGGTCGATACGAGAGGGGTGTGATCTGTCGTGGCCAACGCATCATAACACGTGGCCATGTCGTCCAGAGGAGCGTAACTATGTAACATAACTACGACCAGCTTTTTAAAATAACTAAATCAAGAGTTTATTTTTAAGGTGGAAACTTCCCAGGACTCCTCTCTGGAAATCCCCCAGTTTGTTTTCAGGAGGGAAAACAAGATCAGCCGATTAAACCCAATTAAGTCTGAGGCGCAGATTAAAGAGAGGTCACATGACTGTCTGCTGCGAAATGTCTCCGACAACTCCCGTTTATTAACGGCTTTCACACCGACACAAAGAACCGTTTACTGTCGAAGGAAACATGCAGGAATGTATTGTATTTACCCGCTCTCCGGCTGGTCCTCAGGAGGATTCAAATGATTGGGAAATGTCATTTAACCCTGATGATAAACAACAATAACATCAATATTACAGCATCAACAGTGTGTCTGTCCGCGAGGTTTTATACCGCGATGAAGACACGTACGCACAGAATGAATAACCAGCGCGTGTCATGCAGCTGGACGAGCCTCATTCTCTCGGTAGTGAGGAATGGACATACATGTGGGTGTGAACCCTGAGAGGGAGAGCAAGTAGGGTTTGTTTACTTGTGTTGTTGTATGTGGTTTTATTCAGATTCTTTAAAGGTTCAAGGTGTAGAGGAAGTGTATGAGTGTGAGGAGGGGATAAGGGGGGGAACTAGGGGAAAGGAGAGAGGGAAGGGAATGAAAAAGAAGGAAACAAGTGTGAAGTCGTTAAAGAAAGAGGGATAGAAGTGAGATGTGATAGGAAGGAAGGAGAGATGAGGGAAGGAACGAAGGAAAAGGGGGGGAAACTAGGGGAAAGGAGAGAAGAAGGGAATGAAAAAGAAGGAAACAAGTGTGAAGTAGTTAAAGAAAGAGGGATAGGAAGTGAGATGTGAAAGGAAGGAAGGAGGAGATTGAGGGAAGGAACGAAGGAAAAGGGGGGGAAACTAGGGGAAAGGAGAGAAGGAAGGGAATGAAAAAGAAGGAAACGAGTGTGAAGTAGTTAAAGAAAGAGGGATAGGAAGTGAGATGTGAAAGGAAGGAAGGAGGAGATTGAGGGAGGGAAAGAAGGAAAAGGGGGAAACTAGGGGAAAGGAGAGAAGGAAGGGAATGAAAAAAAAGGAAACAGTGTGAAGTAGTTAAAGAAAGAGGGATAGGAAGTGAGATGTGAAAGGAAGGAAGGAAGGAGGAGATTGAGGGAGGGAAAGAAGGAAAAGGGGGAAACTAGGGGAAAGGAGAGAAGGAAGGGAATGAAAAAGAAGGAAACAAGTGTGAAGTAGTTAAAGAAAGATCGATAGGAAGTGAGATGTGAAAGGAAGGAAGGATGAGATTGAGGGAAGGAAAGAAGGAAAAGGGGGAAACTAGGGGAAAGGAGAGAAGGAAGGGAATGAAAAAGAAGGAAACAAGTGTGAAGTAGTTAAAGAAAGAGGGATAGGAAGTGAGATGTGAAAGGAAGGAAGGAGGCGATTGAGGGAAGGAAAGAAGGAAAAGAGAGAAACTAGGGGAAAGGAGAGAAGGAAGGGAATGAAAAAGAAGGAAACAAGTGTGAAGTAGTTAAAGAAAGAGGGATAGGAAGTGAGATGTGAAATGAAGGAAGGAGGAGATTGAGGGAAGGAAAGAAGGAAAAGGAAATAGGCTAAAACGTTGTGATAAGTGAGAGGAGAGAAAGAGGGAAGGAAATTAAAAAGAAAGGAATAAGATTGAGGGATGGAAAGATAGGGAACGGGAAGATGAGGAACATCAAAGTAAGAATTAGTACCGTTATAAAATAATAATAATAATAATAATAATAATAATAATAATATAATAATAATATAATAATAATAATAATATAATAATAATAATATAATAATATAATAAAATAATAATAATAATAATAATAATAATAATAATGAAGAAATGTGGAGAAACAAAAGGGAAAGACGTGACAAACAAACGGAGAAACTGGAACAGGATTCAAAGAAAGAAACAAAATTGAAAGATGTCTAACTAATAAGAGGAAGATTAAAAGAGTGAGGAAGAGGAAAGGACCAGAGGAAGGAAGGAAGGAAGGAAGCAAGGAGGGGGAGGAAAGGGGGGATGTCCTCTCCTGTTATGGAGCAGAAGCAGCTCGGAGGTTGCTAGATTGCATCATCGCAGAATAAGCTTTCTATAAATAGGATGACGTCAGCCTCCCTCCTCCCTCCTCCCTCCCTCGTCGAGCATTCCTGTGACGTCACAAAGCCGCGCCCCTAACCCCCCCCCTCCCTCCCTCCCTCCCGTTTTTCTCTTTAAAAGCTCGTGATGCAACACTCCGAGCCACAAGCGCAACCTTACGCACAGCGAGAAGCGAGACCGAGGAAGCGAAGAGATATAAGACCGAGAGCTGCTTTCTGCCCGCATCCAGTTCACTCAGTCAAGGTACGGTTGTTGTCCGGAATGTGTGTGTGAGAGTGTGTGTGGAGTTTTGTTAGTGACTTGGTGTGTGTTGTCTACGGTTTGTAAAGCGGAGAAGTGCCGGCGCTGTCCCGGGACACTTCACTGAAAACTTCTACATGCACTTGTCTGAATATTTACAAAATAAATTTCATTCCGTTCATTCATAACTTCAGTTGGATGACTTGTGCTTCGTGTTATAGTTTATAGGCGTTACACTTTTTAAATTGTTACAGCCATCGTCAAGATCTATGAAATGCATTAGAAGTAAATCATAATATTATGTTCTGAAGGAAAAGACAAATCCTTTGAGATGTACTGAAGTTAAATTGCATGTATTCCGAAGAAGCGTCCGAATATAAAAGCCTTAAACCCGGGCACATATTACATTGGAAGCGAAATCTTCTGTATCGGTCGCAGTGTCAGGTTATTGAAAACGTGTACTAATATCTTCTACAAAGTGCCTTTTTAATATAGGACACAAATAGGAAGAATACGGGTTTTAATAGTCGCTAAACGCTTGGATACAGGACAGACTGTTTGTTTTGGTTTGCTGATAATACTGATCGGATCAATCTGTCAGTCCTCTGTTGAGATAACATTCACGCGCATCAATTATTCTCTTTAATTGTTCTTGGCGTTGTTCCAGAATGGCCTCGCGCGTGCACTTATAGTTTGTTATCCTGTAATTGCTGTGCAGACTCAGGCATGCATACTTCCATAGTGTCTTAATTACTTCTCTGTTCATATCTGAATTCACATCAGAGACTGCACCCCAACACAACACACCTCTTCAGACTGGCTTTCAATCTGTGAATTATGCTGTGTTGCTGTTCTAATAACTTTTAAATGTTATTTTATCATGTTTTATCACCACTATAACGCGTCTTTGAGCACCTGGAAAAGCGCTTTGAAATGCAATGTATTATTATTATATTATTATTATTATTATTATTATTTAAGTTATCAAGATGTCTTTAATCTACTATATAATATTTCCATTCTAGTTACGCTTTGCATATCATTTAATTATTTATTTGTAGCTGTAGTTTTTTCATTGGTCAACCGTGAGTAAAAAGGACTCAGAATTTACCAGTTTTAATTTAGTAATTGCTCCATTTAAGAATACAATTATAATAAAATAACTAGTTTGTAAAATATACTAAAATAGATACAAACTGAATGTATAGAAATGAAAATATAACAATACATAGTGTTGTGTGAGTATTAATAAAGCTGAACACATTGTACAATCTTACTCTGACTTGATGATGATGATGATGATGATGATGATGATGATGATGATGATGACGATGATGATGGGTTTTGTCCAGAATGAGGATATACAATAAAACACACCTAAATAGAATACAGAAGGCGAATGTAATGTTGTACAGTACGATGAAATTAAATATGGGTTGTTACGGTGATATACAGTACGAGTATTCATAAAGACAATCATTCTGGGTTGTGGCTAGCGGTATTTCGATCTCTCCGTCTGAACACACAAACTGAAAGATTGACCATAAAGTTGACCTTGACTCCCGCTGAAAACCTGATTTCGTAATAAAATCGAACGTCGACGTTAATAACGATGTTTCCTCCCGTGTGTTCAGCATGATGTTGCAGCACCCCGGCCTCTCGCTGGCGGACATCAGCTACTGCGCTCTGGTTCCCTGCCTGTCCCCGCCCGGCAGCCTCACTCTGGACGACTTCACCAGCTTCAGCCCGATGGTGAAGGAGGAGCTGAGGCTCGCCATCCAATCAAAACGCCTCTCCAACGGACTGAACGCCGACGTGAGCTCCGACTGCTCCAGCTCCGACCTGACCTCCATGGACTACCAGGACGGACAAGGAGTCAAGAGAGAGGTGAGGGAGGAACACGGATCCTTTACACACTGATATACACCTGAACATCAGCAGCAGAGGACTCTTTAAAGTAGAGACACTACATACTGATATACACCTGAACATCAGCAGGAGAGGACTCTTTAAAGTAGAGACACTACATACTGACATACACCTGAACATCAGCAGCAGAGGACTCTTTAAAGTAGAGACACTACATACTGATATACACCTGAACATCAGCAGGAGAGGACTCTTTAAAGTAGAGACACTACATACTGATATACACCTGAACATCAGCAGCAGAGGACTCTTTAAAGTAGAGACACTACATACTGATATACACCTGAACATCAGCAGGAGAGCACTCTTTAAAGTAGAGACACTACATGCTGATATACACCTGAACATCAGCAGCAGAGGACTCTTTAAAGTAGAGACACTACACACTGATATACACCTGAACATCAGCAGGAGAGGACTCTTTAAAGTAGAGACACTACATACTGATATACACCTGAACATCAGCAGGAGAGGACTCTTTAAAGTAGAGACACTACATACTGATATACACCTGAACATCAGCAGGAGAGGACTCTTTAAAGTAGAGACACTACATACTGATATACACCTGAACATCAGCAGGAGAGGACTCTTTAAAGTAGAGACACTACATACTGATATACACCTGAACATCAGCAGGAGAGGACTCTTTAAAGTAGAGACACTACACACTGATATACACCTGAACATCAGCAGGAGAGGACTCTTTAAAGTAGAGACACTACATACTGATATACACCTGAACATCAGCAGGAGAGGACTCTTTAAAGTAGAGACACTACATACTTGAACCAAGTGTAGTGATTTTACCGTTTGGGGATAAAATATTGAAAGCTTTTCTTCTTTGGGTTTTCAGTTCAAACCTCAGGAGCAGGAGAGGAGGAGGAGAAGGAGAGAGAGGAACAAAGTCGCTGCTGCAAAGTGTCGCAACAGGAAGAAGGAGAAGACCGAGACGCTGCAGCAGGTACTATTTCACTCCTACTACTTTCACCAGAGTATTGTTAAACACCAGTGTGTACTTCTACTCGAGTAAAGGATGTGTGCCCTCTCTGATCACCAACTAATGTCCCCCTTCTTCTTCTTCTCTCTTTCCGCAGGAGTCTGAGAAACTGGAGACGGTGAACGCGGAGCTGAAGGCTCAGATCGAGGAGCTGAAGACTCAGAAGCAGCAGCTCGTCTACATGCTGAACCTTCACCGACCCACCTGCATCGTGCGAGCCCAAAACGGACAAACGCCCGAGGACGAGAGGAACCTCTTCCTCCAACACATCAAGGAGAGCACTTTACAATTCCATAACATTGTCTCTTCCACCACCACGTCCACGTCCCTCTCGACAATATCACCTCTCGACGGAGGCCCCCTGAGCCTCGATAGCATTCACTGCCACTGACGAGAGATCATCCCACTTTTCAAAGACTCTCGATGTCTCGTCCCGACGCAGCACGGATTGTAAGAGACGCAGGTGGACGACTACATCTCGAATGACGGCACAGAAGAAACGCCATTGGATGACTCCGCGGTCTCATTCACCGTCAACAAAGCTGCTAAACAGAGAGACAGAGGCCCCTCCCACTCTCTGAAACCACAGCTGCTGATTGGACAGAAAAACATTACGAACCGTCTCGTCCCAGGACAGATGCCAAAGCACTAAAATACACGTTTTATTTTTATTTTGAATAGTCCGATTTTTTTACCAAAGCTTGATTTACAAGGACAGTAGACGCCGATCGAGCGAGTTGGTGAAGCCTGACGAGTGTGTACTCAGCTTTAAAAAAAGACATTGTGCTGCTTAGTGTATGAAGCGTAGCATATTTATTGAGCAACTACTGTACGACATGTCATTGCTGTATCAACTCTTGTCCTTTCGACAACAAGAACTGCTAAATCTGCTGCTGCTGCTGCTGCGCTCTCAGGACCTGTGCTGGCTGTAGATCAATGTTTTGTAAGAAGTCGTATCTAAAGAGTTCGCTTGTTTGCTATCGGGGCAGCAGTAAACAAAAGGGAAATGTACTTTTCGGACAGGGTTTGCACTTATTGAAGATGACGGCAACAATATAAGCCTGTACGCAGATGATACTTGACTTGGCCATTTGAATTTCGCACGCAAACAAAAATTCTCCCAAATATAATAATACTGTAAATAATTTCAATTTATTTATCACTGCGTTCCCTCTTAAGGTAAACGGAGCACGCGTTTCTTTTTACACCTTCTGTGACGATGAAGCTCCACAAGTGTTATTGTTGTTTTTCTACTTTAAAATCGTGTGTATCGCATACTGTACGTTAAACACCGGATGCCTCCTTTCGGTCTTGGACAAAACAAGAAAGATTGTTATTTTCTAATGATATATTTTTAACAATTAAGACTTGGTTTGGAAGTTGTGTTCATGAGATATCGTTAGCTAGGTATCAGAAGTGTTGCATCGGCTTTCGGCTGGTTCCAACACACGCCTGCATCTTGAGTTGTGCAAGATGTGTTTTTATGTTATGCCGTGTGTTTTGAGCTGATCGGTATCCAGGTTTCGACTCGCTGCCAAATTATTCTCCCTTCTTCCACTCCCCGTTTCCTCTAAGGATCCCCTCGAGGGAAATGTTGCACAATCAGAGTTTAAAAGGGTAGTTCAATTACTTATCGAATGTACGTAAAAAGCCAAGGAAACATTGCATCAGTATTTGAATATATCATGTTAGCACCGTTAGCGTTAGCACCGTTAGCGTTAGCACCGTTAGCGTCTGAGGGTAACTTAAAAGTTTGTCGCCATTGGAAAACATCTCCAGAACGAGTAATACTTTATGTTTCACATTACTGTCACAGTGAGGACTGACGTTTAATATTTTACGTTTGCATGGTAGAAGACGAAAGTTGATATTAGAAGGAAGTGACCTAAGAGTGACTCGGTTAAAGGGACGCAGGCGTCTGTTCACAGTCTGTTGTTGTGTTGCTAGTCATAAGCACTGATGTATTTTGTTGTGCCTTCTTCTACTGATGGAGGCCGTTTGTTTTCTCCGGAGCATCACATGGGCGAAATGAATAAACTGTAAGCTTTCAGGTACAACTGCACTGCTACTACAATGTGTTCTTCTTCCATCTTCGTGGTCTGTCCTCTTTTTTGTTTTTCATACCTTGTCAATAAAAAATATGTATTGAGAATGTAACCGCTCGTGGTCTTGGTGTTTTGTTTTTGGGTAAATGCTGGAGGTGAAGTGATGACTTATGTGGGACGACACGGAAGTTAGCATTGCAAGAGCTCCGTCGGCAAAAAGCCATTTGCCTTTTGGATTATTGCAAAACATAATCTCTATGACAAACATGTTTTGTTGAGTCAGATAATCTCACATATTAACATCATTTTATGATATTAAAGTGTAAATGCAGGCAGAAATACACAGCTAACGTTAGGCTATAAAGGAACTACAGCACGGTCACATGACTTCACAACACCATCGCTAAGCTAAAGGAGGCTAATGTTGGGCTATAAAGGAACTACAGCACGGTCACATGACTTCACGTCACCACCGCTAAGCTAAAGGAGGCTAATGTTGGGCTATAAAGGAACTACAGCACGGTCCCATGATTTCACGTCACCACCGCTAAGCTAAAGGTGGCTAATGTTGGGCTATAAAGGAACTACAGCACGGTCACATGACTTCACATCACCACCGCTAAGCTAAAGGAGGCTAATGTTGGGCTATAAAGGAACTACAGCACGGTCACATGACTTCACATCATCAAAAACAGGTTCAGAAAGCCCCTAACCTGAAGTGGTAAAATGCCAAGTCATTTCCTGGTTTATTAGTCAAAGCTAGGGGTGTTTATTAATTTAGTGTAAATAATACATGCAAACTAAAGGCTCTTCTCATATTATGCTGTTTGTCCTTGAGATGAAAGGCTTCAATAATGTATTTGCGCCCTAAGCAGTCATTGGCTTTTCTTTTGAGATAAACACATCCCTAAACAGGTTTTGCCACTCTGTTACATCAGCTACAACCTTTTAATATTTAAAGATAAAGAAAAACATACAGTCGGAGGCTCGAAAGCAAGGTTTGCTTTACCAGATAAGTACAGGGAAGCTGCTGTAAAAGGAAGTGGACTTTTAAGGTCGGGTTGTCCCTTTGAGAGTTCACTTACGAACTTCCTGCATGTTAACTCAGAGCAGCTGTTTGAGAGCTGAAGAGACGAGACTGGACATGTCTCCCGTTCACAAAGGGAGAGACAGATATGACTTCACCTTTGGTATCTCTGAAGATAACATGTGAAATAGTTTTCACACAACAACAAACCCTCCGACCCAGCCCATAATAATCTCACAGCTCGATCCACACAAATGTAAAACACACACTTGGTACGAAAACAAGAATTTGACCGCCTTTTAATTTACGCAGGATTTCTTCCGAAAAATATCGTTTTCCGACTCGTCCATTTGAAGCGTGTGTGTTTTTTTTGTAATTGCCTCAACTTCTGGAAGGAGTTGACAAATAAGACACGTGCAATTATTGGGAAGAATTGTAAAAATGTGATGTAATATTATGGGTAAAACATTTACTCTGTAATAGTAAAATGTTGCGGTACTAGCCAATTACTTAGCAACTCCATTGTATGCATAGTTATACTTGTACTTCACTTCATCTCAGTTATTTATTTCAATAATAATTGTCAAATATTAATTGGAGTCCCGCGTAAAACTTTACTTTTGGTACTTTAAGTCAACTTTGACACTTTCTCAAGTACTTTCTCAAGTACTTTCTCAAGTACGTTTTGAATGAAGTAGCCTTCTGTTATTCCCGAAACACAATATTTAGGTCTTATGTGTGCATATGTATACATGTGTCTATGATTGTATATATATATATATAGGTTTATACATATTTTTATATATACTTATATTGTTGTATTCAGGTTTGTGGGAAACGGTATTTCGATCTCTCTGTGCACACAAACTGAAAGAATGACAATACAGTTGACTTTTACTTTTTGACCAGACGTTTTTATACTTCACTACATTCATCCTACAGCTATAGAGAGAGGAGATGTGTTTCAGCAGGATTTCTCATTCATCACACGCACCTTCCTGTCAGATCCTGTGCAATCACTGCTGCTGTCGGCATGTCCATGTAACCGTTGAATTCAACACAGCTGAACCTTGACTTACTTATGAAAGCAAGCCGTCACCAGAAGAAGTTACATCAACTTGTTCTATAATCTCCTTGCCTCCTCTGTATATAAAAAAAAATAGCCCATTTTTTAAAAAGGCCCTTTTATTCTTTTGGGGGTTTTCTTTGTCCTGTATTGTGTTGTATAGATTTTAGTGCACGTAAATGGTCTGCAAAGACTACAATTCCAACGTTTCTTCAACTTCTGCCTGAAACGAAAAATGATAGGCTAAGGGGCGGGACATCTCTAAGAGTGCGTTCACACCGGAGGCGATGCGAATATTCTCTTTGCTCCAATCGCTCTAAACGCTCGAGTTTGTCAGCTGTGTTTACTCGCTTCATTCAAACAAGACTTGCTGGCCTGGGAGCTACAACTACAACAAAACGAACATATTTTACCGTGATGTAATTGTAATACACGTTTCTAAATGATGCCGACGTAACAACACACTGATACCGGTTAGTAAGAACCATGAATTAATGCTTTGACGAGTCTGCAGACAGACGGCAGGAGAAAACCTTTTAAAATGCGTGTTTTCTGAATGGAGATCAGCTAAGCTTACGTTATATATGCTCCGACCGTCCACACTCACAGCAACGGCCTATACAGACATAAATAAACTAGCGACTGTATTCTCCATGACACAGGCAGTCTGTGGTTTGAACTTGTTTAACTTTTGTCTAGTTTCTGAACAGATATGAGGAGCTGTGAGCTCTGAGGGCTAACAGCTAACAGCTAACAGCTAACGGCTGATGTTTTGGTTTTCTGGTTCAACGTCAGTGACGGCAGGCTGAGATCCTCCCCGCTGATTGGCTACCGCGAGATCGCGTCATGCGAAGTTTGACACTCGAGTTAAAAAAAATTGAACTTGAGCGCGCGCGCCCCCTCCAATCGCCTCAATCGCGCCGCGGCATTCGCGTCATGCGCGTCATCACAACAGAGCCGGCCAGCTAACCAATCAGAGCAGACTGGGCTCTGGTTTCAGAGAGTGGTAGTGCTCGATGACTTCCCCTACAGAATACGTTCGGCTATAGATCTATTTATCATAGAAACTCGGGATAACCGTGCCACATGTCATTTAGTGTTTATATACCTGTCTCACACGGGTGGGGTGATATCATGTCAGGGTTCAAGCAGAAACCCGTTAACCTGGACCGAGTTACTCCCATTGTTTTGTTGTTGTTATAATGGAGAGGGTGGGGTTACTGCCCGAGGCCAATTATCTGCTTGTGCAACTGGGAAATGAGCACGAACACAACCAGTAAACTGACTGAGAGCAACGCTGGTGGGATAGTGCAATTGTGCATTGTTCTACTGTCATGGAGAACCCCTCCCATTCAGCACGAGGGTGGGGAGACACAAGCTGAAATATGCAACTTATTATAGTTAAATGCCGAATGGGAAATAGGGAGAATCTTATCAGACTTTCCACCCTGTTGTATTTCTTTCCAGCTGTTTTTCAACAGGTTTCTACTGCTGGAAGAAGGACTCGTTTTATTTTAATTGGAGTATTACTACAGTTTACATTTACAACAACCGATATATACAACATAACAGTCACTTCAATATCTTTGAGAATGTCCATAGCAGCGTTAAAGGTGGGGTGGGTAAGTTTGAGAAACCGCTCGAGATCGCTAGAATTTGAAAATACACAACCGGAGAAAATCTGCCACTTCCTCACAGAGCCCCTCCCCCAACACACACGAACGCGCACATGACCAATGAGGGCACGAGATAAGTTTGTGCCCCGATTGAAGGCTGACAGGCAGGTAGGCCATCCAATCGATTGGTTGTATTTGTTACAGTATCACGGCTTCCACAGATGACATTTTGTTATGGATTTGTTGTCAAAGCACTTCAGATATTCATTGCTATCGGGATGTTAAGAGCATTCCATGGAATATAACAACAAGTGTATCTCGAGCCGGTTTCTCAAACTCACCTACCCCGCCTATAAGTGCAGGACTTCAGTAAATGCGTTGACCTCAGTTCTCACAATCACCCGTCACATAACCAGACAACTGAACAGTCATCAGAACGGTATTTTATTTACGAGCTCTTATGAGAACTGCAGCCGTTTGAGTTGAACCGGAAGCAGAAGTGAGAGTTTCGTCAGCCTCGGTACAGTACGATCTGATCTCAGGTCAGCCGGCTCACACCGAGGTCACCAAGAGTTTCTCACCATCTAGAGTTTAGTTCAAGGAAGTCCTTTGCGTCCGTACCGATAACTCACATCCCACTGAGTGATGACACACCGGGTGTTTCGAGAAGGGAACGGTAAAGTCATGCGGTCGTCGTTTCATTCGAAATGAATCCTACTTTGCAGAAAATGAAGAAAGTTTTAATACTTTACGACTTTATGGTAAGCATCCCTTCCTCGAAATGTTACGCTTAAATTATCCAAAACGAGGACACGAGGAAATACACATGTGAAAATGTTCTAGAAAGAATGTGGTCGTCGTTTTAGAAATGAATCCTAATTTGCAGAAATGAGAGTTTTATGGTTTTTTCTAAATACATTTTATTTTATATTTGTATCATTACCATAATGTATTTTTAATTATGTATTTTCTTTATTTGATATCTTTTGTATTTCATTAATCATTTGGAATATTGTTGTCATGTTCTTTTGAATTTTTCTATCTTGTAAAATGAATAAAGACAATGGTAAAAACATGTGATCTGCCAACGGTTGTTCACAGGATGTTGGCCAATTGGGGCCAAAGTACACACGCACACACACACACACACACACACACACACACACACGCATCACCACACACACACACACACACACGCACACACACACACACACACACGCACACACACACACACACGCACACACACACACACACACACACACAGGAAGATGCTTTCTCTGATGCAAGCGGAGGTATAAAGTGATGCAACGTGTGTGTGTGTGTGTGTGTGTGTGTTGTGTGTGTGTGTGTGTCGTAACGTTTGACCAGCAGCATCCTTTGTGTGGGGGTCAGAGGTCACAACTGAACACACACACACACACACACACTTCACTTCATGCGGCCCCACAAGAGCGTGCAAAGAATATAATATGTGTATTATACGGTTACATGCTACTTTACAGAAGCAGGTTGCCCATAAACTACATGTCCCACAATGCATCTGAAATTTGACCTTTTTTCCTCAGAATTTGATTTTTATTCCAAAATGTCACTTCTTTGTTTTTGTTTTTCCAGAATTTGGCTTTTCTTTTTGGATTATTTTGTGACATTCTCATGAAGAGACTTGGAATTATTTGACCCAGACTTCTGCTTTCAGACGTAGTTAATTTTGAAGTTATTACCCTATCGATAATAATCCAAAGCAGAGGCAATCATGTAATATAATACATTATTTTGTATATATATTAAATATTTATGTATATTTATATAGTCTTAAAGTTACAACCGGCCCTTTGAGTGCAGAAACACACTAACACACACACACACACACACACACACACACACTAACAAACACACACACACACACTAACAAACACACACACACACACTAACACACACACACACACACACACACACACACACAACACACACACACACACACACACACACACACACACTAACAAACACACACACACACACTAACAAACACACACACACACACTAACACACACACACACACACACACACACACACTAACACACACACGCACACACACACACACACACACACTAACAAACACACACACACACACTAACACACACACACACACACACACACACTAACACACACACACACACACACACACACACCACACACTAACAAACACACACACACACACTAACAAACACACACACACACACTAACACACACACACACACACACACACACCCTAACACACACACGCACACACACACACACACTAACAAACACACACACACACACTCACACACTAACACACACACACACACACACACTAACACACACACGCACACACACACACACACACACACACACTAATGCACATACACACACACACACACTTACATGCATTTCCTGGAGACTTATCCTAACCTTAACCATAACCAACACATGCCTAACCCTTACACACACACACACACACACATGCACACACACACACACACACACACACACACACACACACACACACACACACACACAAGGCCCAGACCCAAATACCATACAAGGATAAATAGAATTCAGATTATTATAATATGCATACAAACATACAAAAGTACATGTATATGTTATTGTATATACAGTATAGAAAGTAAACATGTAAATAAAAGACAAATAAATCCGGTTTTCATTGAGGCACACTTTTTTAGTTTGATCCTGCTTTAATAACGTACAATATAATATTATTAATTATATATGTAATGATAGCATTATTTGCTCCAGATTACTGGATGCAGAGTTTAAAATGCGTCAGGACGTCATGCACACGGAGCTGCTTCCTCTTCCACTGACATATTAACAGAACAAGGAACATGTGTTTAAGGAAACTAACGAAAAGCTGTTGCATGAACGAAACACTAGTTAACCTTAGGCCCGGTGTCCCTTCTCTCACATTAACACTCCTTTCAGAGACGACCAGGAAGCGAAACAGGCGTTGGGAAACACTGGGAGGGGGGGGAGAGTCTGTTGGAGCATTTGCATGATTAACGAGAGAAAGCATGAATTACTAAGAAGTTCAAACACCGGAGCGATGAAAGACAAGGAGACGAGGAAGTGAAGCGTCTGAACGAGTTCCCGGGTAAGTGGAACAGCTAAGGGACTCTGAACGGTTAAGGGACTCTGAAGGGGAAACCCCCTCACAGCCCGATTAGAAGGATGGGGAAGTATTTGCATCTCTGACACTTTTGTCCCTGGGCGCGGGAAGGGGGGTGCTGAGGGCGCTGCAGCACCCCCTAGCGGCAGGCAGGGGGTGCGGAGCTCCCCGGTCTGAATTATTATTTGACGGTTATTGCCGCTCTGCATACTCTGTGTAATATGGAGCCAGTAAATTCCACATTGTTGGTAAAATAATATTTTGGCCTGCCCCGAATGTTTTCTCCGTAGCACCGGACAATTCTACCTCAATAATATAATACATTAACCGTGCTTTACGTGAACCTCATCATGACACTCGAGAGGACGGCAGGGCTGTAATTTCCCGTGTTCAGTGAATGCAACAGAGGCAAGACACCAGACCAATCAGAGAGAGTGTGAGTGTGTGTGTGTGTGTGTGTGCGTGCGTGTGTGTGTGTGCGCGCGCGGAAATAGCGCATTTAGTGTGTGTGAGAGAGAGAGAGGGACCGGCGCCAGCAGCAGGGACGTGTTGTTAGCATCTGGTTAGCAGTTAGCTAGCTGCACTAGCGGACATACGGAGCTGTTGGTTCCACAGCAGCTGGAGGAGAGCTCTCCTCTCAGACGGAGAGGCTCAGTGAGCTAAAGGACTCTGAGTGTTTAGATCGTTCACGTTAGTCTCAGTTATCTCAGTGGGTCTCAAACGGTTTGGTCACAAAGTATTCAAAAGATTATTTCCGCGGCACACCTTCATATGATCTTATAGTTATAAAACAAATAAGAGAATAAAGGAAAAGCACTTTACTCTATGGCAGTAAAACAAGAATAGAGTTTGAAAGGGAGTGATTGGTAAAGATCTCTTAATGTTGCTCTCAAGTGCACCAGATTGATGCTCTCAACTTCAACATTTAAAACAACATCTTTGCCCTGCCTATAAGCCGCGAGCTGAGGATCGAGCCGTCATTGTGCCAGGCGCGGGTGTACTGCGTGTGTGCGTGTGGGGAGTGCTTGTGTGCGTGCTCGATAGTGTTCACTGGAGTCCAGCACCTCAGCACCCCCACTCAAGATGCCTTCCCGCGTTTGTCTCGTGCATGTACCAAGAAGCGTACAAGTCAGAACAGAGTGTGGACAAAGGGGCTGTGCCGTCTCTGAAGAGTCTGACTCAGGTCTCCTAGAAACCCAATCCATGCGGTCGGAAACACCATCTGATGCAACACCGCGGGTCTGTCTCTCTGTCTCACTGTCTCTCTGTCTCACTGTCTCACTGTCTCTCTGTCTCACTGTCTCTCTGTCTCACTGTCTCTCTGTCTCACTGTCTCACTGTCTCACTGTCTCTCTGTCTCACTGTCTCACTGTCTCTCTGTCTCTCTGTCTCACTGTCTCACTGTCTCTCTGTCTCACTGTCTCTCTGTCTCTCTGTCTCACTGTCTCTCTGTCTCACTGTCTCTCTGTCTCACTGTCTCTCTGTCTCTCTGTGTCACTGTCTCTCTGTGTCACTGTCTCTCTGTCTCTCTGTCTCACTGTCTCACTGTCTCTCTGTGTCACTGTCTCTCTGTGTCACTGTCTCTCTGTCTCACTGTCTCTCTGTCTCACTGTCTCTCTGTCTCTCTGTCTCACTGTCTCTCTGTCTCACTGTCTCTCTGTCTCACTGTCTCTCTGTCTCTCTGTCTCACTGTCTCTCTGTCTTACTGTGTCTCTGTCTCTCTGTCTCTCTGTCTCACTGTCTCTCTGTCTCTCTGTCTCACTGTCTCTCTGTCTCACTGTGTCTCACTGTCTCACTGTGTCTCTGTCTCTCTGTCTCACTGTGTCTCTGTCTCACTGTCTCTCTGTCTCTCTGTCTCTCTGTCTCACTGTCTCTCTGTCTCACTGTCTCTCCGTCTCACTGTCTCACTGTCCCTCTGTCTCTCTGTCCCTCTGTCTCTCCGTCTCTCCGTCTGTACCTGTGTTCTCTCATGTTCCCCATAACCCAGCTTCCCCCACATTTATTTTTGGTGTCTATCTACGCCGGGATCCTGAGTCCTGATCTGAGTCCTGATCTGAGCCTGATCTGAGTCCTGATCTGAGTCCTGATCTGAGTCCTGATCTGAGTCCTGATCTCAGTCCTGATCTGAGTCCTGATCTGAGTCCTGATCTGAGTCCTGATCTGAGCCCTGATCTGAGTCCTGATCTGAGTCCTGATCTGAGTCCTGATCTGAGTCCTGATCTGAGCCCTGGTCTGAGCCCTGATCTGAGTTCTGATCTGAGTCCTGATCTGAGTCGTGGACTTTGAGTCATGGCTGAACCTGTCTCCGCGGTCCTGCCTGACTCTCACCATACACTTCCCCGATGGCTCCCACAGGATTGCTGACATCCTCGTGGATTCATCTTCTTATTACACACACATGCATTTCCAAACATCTGGACTACCTATGTTGCAAATGTATTATCTTCGATTTACACACGGCATCTATTGCACGTCTGTCCGTCCTGGGAGAGGGATCCCTCCTCTGCTGCTCTCCCTGAGGTTTCGTCAGGCAGTCGATTAGATGTGAAGTATACAGGAAGGGGAAATAAGATGCAAGAGGTTTTAAAACTCCACATCAAGGTTAATATGATGAATGCGTGGCCGATAGAGCGGGTTCGGTCCATGGAGATGCACAGCAGACACTTTAGCATGAAATCACGGTATTCCCTGACACCTGGTGGAATTAAAGAGGACACATCCTGCTCTTCTCCTGGCGTCTCTACTTCCTGTCGTTTCTGGGCGTGGTGATGTTCACCTTCACTCTGAACCTCAACAACATCCTCCTCGTCTTCGTCAATAACACGGGGATTTTAGCCTTTGCAGACCATTTACATACACTAAAACCTATAGAACACACTACAGCACAGGTGTCAAACCCGAGGCCCGGGGGCCAAATCAGGGCCGTGGTGGATTTAATTTCGGCCCGCAGGATAATTTCTAATTGTTAGTTCCAGGTTTAAAATGTGCAATGAGTTCATTTCAATACGTTCTGCATTAAACATTGAACCAGTCCGGCCCTCGACTTGCGCCCATTTCTTCATTTTGGCCCGCTGTGTATTTCAGTTCGACCGCCCTGATCTATATCAGAAATATGTCTGATAAATGTGTGGGCCGACTGCACACATGATATTTCAAAAGGATTGACGTTATACTTTTTACAAGCAGAGGGAAGATTTCACATTTGGGTTTGGAGGGAAATGCAGGCGTCAAGAAAACATCATCAGAAACATCTCGATGTCTCAATCTGACGGAGGACGTTTCTCTTCGTGACCAACAGCCGATGATCAAAGAATGGAGACGATTGGGAGACACATGTCCAACGTCTTGCATGGAAACCACATTTTTCAGTGTCTGTGACTTTTCCAAGAATGTTATTTCAAGTTGCACGAGGGCAATCGTTGTGAATTTATCTTCAAATATAACAGAGTCGGACATGATTGCCGGATGAGATCAACATTCCTCAGCATTTGTGATTATTTCGTGGGAAGTATATCTCTATTTACGATAACACTTTCATTATAAGCATGCATGCTCTTTCTATGAAGCCTCTGAGGTAATATATTCAGGCGTATTCAGCTTCCAGAGAAATAACCAAGAATCACACCACAGTGCACCAGAAGTGTGTGTGTGTGTGTGTGTGTGTGTGTGTGTGTGTCAGAATTCAGAGGATGAAGAAATTGAAAGTGTGTGTGAAAGTGTGTGTGGGGGTTTCTGGCAAACCTCAGAGAAGTTTAGGTTATTCATCGGAGATATTATCAAGACATGTCTCACTTATCTACACAGCAGGTTTTGTAAAACCTCCACTACACGTATTTAACACCTTCAGTCACTTCTCAGATGAAGGATGTGAAATATAATCAAGCGTTTAATCAGACTTTAGTTCCACCTGGAGTAAATCCACCAGCTACCCTGCAGTCTACAAAGTACTTCAGACTAGCTGCACCTCCACCAGCTACCCTGCAGTCTTCAAAGTACTTCAGACTAGCTGCACCTCCACCAGCTACCCTGCAGTCTACAAAGTACTTCAGACTAGCTGCACCTTCACCAGCTACCCTGCAGTCTACAAAGTACTTCAGACTAGCTGCACCTTCACCAGCTACCCTGCAGTCTACAAAGTACTTCAGACTAGCTGCACCTCCACCAGCTACCCTGCAGTCTACAAAGTACTTCAGACTAGCTGCACCTCCACCAGCTACCCTGCAGTCTACAAAGTACTTCAGACTAGCTGCACCTCCACCAGCTACCCTGCAGTCTACAAAGTACTTCAGACTAGCTGCACCTCCACCAGCTACCCTGCAGTCTACAAAGTACTTCAGACTAGCTGCACCTCCACCAGCTACCCTGCAGTCTACAAAGTACTTCAGACTAGCTGCACCTCCACCAGCTACCCTGCAGTCTACAAAGTACTTCAGACTAGCTGCACCTCCACCAGCTACCCTGCAGTCTACAAAGTACTTCAGACTAGCTGCACCTCCACCAGCTACCCTGCAGTCTACAAAGTACTTCAGACTAGCTGCACCTCCACCAGCTACCCTGCAGTCTACAAAGTACTTCAGACTAGCTGCACCTCCACCAGCTACCCTGCAGTCTACAAAGTACTTCAGACTAGCTGCACCTCCACCAGCTCTGAGAACACTTTCATGATCAATCATTATAAAACATATCATATATATTATTCTGAAATGGACCAATCTGCACAACGACTACTTTCACTGTCTTTCACTATATTTAGATGAGAATACTTTCTACTTTCACTTGAGGGACATTTTGAATGCAGGACTTTTACTGACAGAGTATTCCTACACTCTGGTACTTCTACTTGTACTCAAGTACAAGACCCGAGTACTTCTACTTTTACTGTAACAGAGTATTCCTACACTCTGGTACTTCTACTTTTACTGGAGTACAAGACCTGAGTACTTTTACTTTTACTCAAGTATAAGATCTGAGTACTTCTACTTTTACTCAAGTACAAGATCTGAGTACTTCTACTTTTACTCAAGTACAAGATCTGAGTACTTCTACTTTTACTCAAGTACAAGATCTGAGTACTTCTACTTGTACTCAAGTACAAGATCTGAGTACTTCTTAGTACTTCTACTTTTACTCAAGTACCAGATCTGAGTACTTCTTAGTACTTCTACTTTTACTCAAGTACCAGATCTGAGTACTTGCAACGAATGCATGATTTATGTTTGTATTGATATGTTTAGACACTCAAATCACTTCGTCAGAGATAGATCTTGGTTATCAATCAATATTAAGTAAACAAACATGTGTGTCGTGTGTGTGTGTGTGTGTGTGTGTGTGTGTGTGTGTGTGTTATTATTTCTTAGACGCGTTCTGTCCCAGTTACTTCCTGTTGAGGCACTATTTCCCCCGGTTGCTAGGACACCAGACCAGTGTTGTCATGACGCCGGCTGATCCCGGAACTCACTTTGTGAAACTGATCTGAGGTCAGTTTCAGAGTGACTTCAGTTTCTGGGTTGTGAAACGAGACCGAAAACAAATACTGAGCGCTTGTTTTAATCAGCTTCCAGTCCCAGGCGGGTGGAGTTAGACCCGCCAGGACAGTTTCTAATGTAATGAAGTCAAAGAGAAGCAGACAAGCCCAACTCTGCTGTTCATGTTTGTCACGTTTTTAAGTTTTCTTTTGACATTTTTACCAGTAGTCTGTTTCCGGTTTGACAAGCCCCACCCAGCTGGTGCTCACCAAGGAGACAAATAAACAAACACACCGCGGAAAGTAGCTAAAAGTGCTTTTTAAGAAACATCCTCCTGGAAAAGCAAAGACAATGCATGTGCTGGGGATGAGCTCAAACCGTCATTGAGAAACGATGTAACGAACATGACTGAGTTCTGACTGTACATTCAGCAGCACAATAAAGCGGTATGTACAGGCTGTGAGAGGCAACCTGCAAAATAAATATCTGGGCGAAATAAAAGCTAAGAATAAATGGAATGTTTGCATGCTGGTGTTTGCAGGTTTATATTTGGAAAAGGACACGTTCAACGCGCACTCTCTGTGTATCTGTGGTCAGTAATGCAGTGTGTCGAGAGTGAGAGGGCTACGACATGAATCCAACATTTCTGGAAATAATTCACACCATGTTTTAGAGAAATGAGAAAGGCCCCAACTGTACCCTATCAACATGTTTTTATTTTAAGTATTATTCTGCTTTATTGGTCACATAAGTCACAAAGGATTTCCCTGCAGCGTTCCTCCCACACTGACGCACCGAAGACTGCCCCACGATTCCCTTTATTATTTGCGACGTTGTGGTCACATTAGGGAAGTATAACTTTCTGTAAGTGTCGTCTAACCTCACTCCTCTGATGCAGGTGAGACTTATGATCCTCTGTGAGTCCAACGTGAACTCAACACGAGATCACATCCCAAACACGGCCACAGTCACCAACCCATGACACACGTGAGGCTTCTCGCAGTTTCCAGACATCAGTTCCCACAATGCTGACTTTATGAATCACAGGTTTTTTTGCAAACATGTCGTTTTAAAACGTCATATTCAAGCAAAGCGAAATGATGATATATGCTTTAATTTTCCTTCTGTAATGTGTCATATTTCTACACGTTAAAAATAATTTAAAACACATTACATTACATCTAATTTAATGTACCTTATGACATTTTAGTAAATTAAATATCATTCTGTCGTGTGAAGATGGGTTTTAAACTAAAGCCTGCCGGTATTAATATGAATAAGTCCTTCACATCTTCAACACTAATAGTCGGACACTCTTACAATTTGATGTTTGGCAGGAAATCAAAAACGACAACACATGCCGGTTTGAATATTTATTTAAAAAAAGACTTATATAGATTCATACATTTGAAAAAGCTGAATAACGGATTTGGATCAACCATTTCAACTTTAGTTTTCCACAAATGAGTAAAATCAATACCGTTATTTACTTACTGATATACAATCTCATGTAACACAGGATTCTCCACCAGAGGGCGCTCCTGCTCGCCTTTAAACCATGCTTTAAACCTGTAGAGTCCCCTCTCTGTCTGTAGACAACAGCGCCCTCTATGTGTGTCTTTCTGAATTACACCCCGGGTCCTTATTAAACCCGATTAAAACCCACAGAAGAAGCAGAGCAGCCTGCACTATTTCTGAATGATCAATCATAACATATCCATATGTTAAGATTAACTTTTATTAATCCCCGTGGGGAAATTGTTTCTCTGCATCCTAGTGTTAGGAGCAGTGTGCTGCCATTTTGTAGAGCGCCCGGGGAGCAGTGTGGGGAACGGTGCCTTGCTCAGGGACACCTCGGTAGCTCTTGGTCTTGCCGGGATTTGAACTGGTGACCTTCCAGTTGCCAAGCCAAGTCCCTATCGACTTCGCCACCATATGTTGTCTATGTTTACTGCACGCACATTGTAACATACATATCCAGTTTCATAACCACAGAGAAACGTATATGTTGTTTCCTAGTTACGTTATCACTTGATTTGTGTTGTATTATTATTTTAATTTCTATTCTACTCGATCTGTATTTGTACCTTGTGTGAATCCTGTTATTAACTCTGACCCTGTTGCTGCTATAATCTCTGCTCAGAAAATCCTGCGGGCCGTCATGGTGTCTGTCTGCAGATTGGACGAGGATAAGGAGCAATGCATCATGGGACATAGAGGCTCGTGGGCACGGAGAGTCTCGGAAAGATGACGCTGCTCCTCAGACAGAGAATCCACCTGAGGATTATGTGTATGCAGAAACACAGATATATAAATTCAGCTGAATCAAAGTTTCAAAATGACTTTTAAAAAGTACAATAATGACAGAAAAATACACGTTCTTAAATAAATGCATGTGTCATACCTCTCTCCTCAGCTTCCTGTTCCTCTGCTCCAGCAGCTCACAGGTCTGCAGGAAGAGGAGGAGAGGAGGCAGACATAATGAGACAGTTAAGAGTTTAAAAGGGAATGTAAGTGTGTACTTCCTGAAGAGGAGATACTTGTAAGACATGCACTCGAATGGTTGCATTCCCCAGCCTGCCATCGTCCCCTTGGAGCTGGGGGTCGAACTCAAACACACAGCGGGCCAACATTAAGAAATGGGTGCTAGTGGAGGGCCGGACTGGTTCAATGTTTAATGCAGAACGTATTGAAATGAACTTGTTGCACATTTTAAACCTGGAACTAACAAAGCTTCAATTACTGCCTATAAAAACAACATTAAATAATCAGCTGCGTTCATTTCTCATGGCTCTACCTGCAGCTTCTCAGAGTCACTTCTCATGGCTCTATCTGCAGCTTCTCCAGAGTCACTTCTCACGGCTCTATCTGCAGCTTCTCCAGAGTCACTTCTCACGGCTCTATCTGCAGCTTCTCCAGAGTCACTTCTCATGGCTCTATCTGCAGCTTCTCCAGAGTCACTTCTCATGGCTCTATCTGCAGCTTCTCCAGAGTCACTTCTCATGGCTCTATCTGCAGCTTCTCCAGAGTCACTTCTCATGGCTCTATCTGCAGCTTCTCCAGAGTCACTTCTCATGGCTCTATCTGCAGCTTCTCCAGAGTCACTTCTCATGGCTCTATCTGCAGCTTCTCCAGAGTCACTTCTCATGGCTCTATCTGCAGCTTCTCCAGAGTCACTTCTCATGGCTCTATCTGCAGCTTCTCCAGAGTCACTTCTCATGGCTCTATCTGCAGCTTCTCCAGAGTCACTTCTCACGGCTCTATCTGCAGCTTCTCAGAGTCACTTCTCATGGCTCTATCTGCAGCTTCTCCAGAGTCACTTCTCACGGCTCTATCTGCAGCTTCTCCAGAGTCACTTCTCATGGCTCTATCTGCAGCTTCTCAGAGTCACTTCTCACGGCTCTATCTGCAGCTTCTCCAGAGTCACTTCTCATGGCTCTATCTGCAGCTTCTCCAGAGTCACTTCTCATGGCTCTATCTGCAGCTTCTCCAGAGTCACTTCTCATGGCTCTATCTGCAGCTTCTCCAGAGTCACTTCTCATGGCTCTATCTGCAGCTTCTCCAGAGTCACTTCTCATGGCTCTATCTGCAGCTTCTCCAGAGTCACTTCTCACGGCTCTATCTGCAGCTTCTCCAGAGTCACTTCTCATGGCTCTATCTGCAGCTTCTCCAGAGTCACTTCTCATGGCTCTATCTGCAGCTTCTCCAGAGTCACTTCTCATGGCTCTATCTGCAGCTTCTCCAGAGTCACTTCTCATGGCTCTACTGCAGCTTCTCCAGAGTCACTTCTCACGGCTCTATCTGCAGCTTCTCCAGAGTCACTTCTCATGGCTCTATCTGCAGCTTCTCCAGAGTCACTTCTCATGGCTCTATCTGCAGCTTCTCCAGAGTCACTTCTCATGGCTCTATCTGCAGCTTCTCAGAGTCACTTCTCATGGCTCTATCTGCAGCTTCTCCAGAGTCACTTCTCATGGCTCTATCTGCAGCTTCTCCAGAGTCACTTCTCACGGCTCTATCTGCAGCTTCTCCAGAGTCACTTCTCATGGCTCTATCTGCAGCTTCTCCAGAGTCACTTCTCACGGCTCTATCTGCAGCTTCTCCAGAGTCACTTCTCACGGCTCTATCTGCAGCTTCTCCAGAGTCACTTCTCATGGCTCTATCTGCAGCTTCTCCAGAGTCACTTCTCATGGCTCTATCTGCAGCTTCTCCAGAGTCACTTCTCACGGCTCTATCTGCAGCTTCTCCAGAGTCACTTCTCATGGCTCTATCTGCAGCTTCTCAGAGTCACTTCTCACGGCTCTATCTGCAGCTTCTCCAGAGTCACTTCTCACGGCTCTATCTGCAGCTTCTCCAGAGTCACTTCTCATGGCTCTATCTGCAGCTTCTCCAGAGTCACTTCTCATGAGTACATTTCCCCACAGGCCAACAACAGCTTCAAGAAAACTATTCCCCTCAGAGAGAAACCAAACATGCCCTGCTGTCCTGAGAGGAAGTGCAGAAGGAAGCATCCTTTGAAGTCAGGTTGCTGCTCTGAGATGCTAGCTCAGACACTTGGCGTCTCCTCTCGGGGGCAAGGTCATCAATGTGTGGGCTCTGATTGGAGGAGACCCTCAGGATGGAGGGAAGGTGCAATATACCGGCGGGCCAGATCTAACAGGAATTAGAAATTATCCTGCGGGCCGAAATTAAATCCACCACGGCCCTGATTTGGCCCCCGGGCCTCGAGTTTGACACACGTGCCTCACAGGGAAGCTCCCGCACGTCAGGCATCACAATACTATCACCAAACCTCTTGACAACGACAACAGTTTGTCATTTATTTTAAAGGGTCCTGAAGTCCTCTGTATGCGGCGCAGAGGCGGGGAAATCATCCAACAAAGGCCACACCTACTCCCAAATAACAGTTTGATGAATAAAGGTGCAGAGTCACACACACACGCGTGCACACACACACACACACCACACACACACACACACACACACACACACACACACACACACACACACACACACACACACACACACACACACACACACACACACACACACACAAGGTTTGACTGATTAGCAAAACAGACTGTGAGGAACGGAAAACATAAACAACATCATCTCATTTTCCAAATCTAAGGGAAACGGTATTTTAGACCTCATGGAAGAATGGCAGACAAGAGGGAGGAACGCTTGGGCATTAGGAGGGGAGGGGAGGAGAGGGGAGGGGAGGAGGGGAGGAGAGGGGAGGAGAGGAGAGGGGAGGGGAGGGGAGGAGGAGGGGAGAGGAGAGATGAGAGAAGAGGAGGGGAAAGGAGAGGAGGAGAGGAGGGGAAGAGAGGGGAGGGGAAGAGAGGGGAGAGGGGAGAGGGGAGGAGAGGAGAGGGGAGGGGAGGAGAGGAAGGAAGAGGGGAGGGGAGGAGAGGAGAGGAGGAGAGGGGATGGGAGAGGAGGGGGAGGGGAGGAGAGGAGAAGGGAGGAGAGGAGAGGGGGGAGAGGAGGGAGGAGGAGGGGAGGGGGAGGGGGGAGAGGAGGGGAGGAGAGGAGGTGAGGAGGAGAGGGGGAGAGGAGAGAAGGGGTTTCCCTTTCCTCTGGTGTGTTCTTTAGGTTTTTGTAAAGGTTCAAATCCCTGTTCCCTCCAACAGAAACATTTGAAGCAGAGGAACTGAAAACAGACACTCAGTCTGCCACGGTCTGCACAAAGGTGGAAGGACAGGAGCACACACACACACACACACACACACACACACACCTCATGCAGAAGGTCGGCTCTCTGAGTGTGTCTCTTTCGGCTCTTCTTTGCTGCAACTCTGTTCTTCTCCCTCTTCTTCATCGTCCTGCCTTCATCCTCTGAACCCTGACACACACACACACACACACAGATACACCACACACGACCACACACACAGCACAGATACAGATGCACACACAGAGACACACACACACACACACGCACACACAGACAGATACACACACACACACACACACAGAGATACACGCTTTATTGAAGCCAGATTTCCATGTTGCAGCAACATGTAGACAAGCCGCCACGGACTGATCCTCATTCTTAACATCCACATGTGTGTGAAAGCCTTCAGAGGATGCTGCTTCGACCTGGACTTCTCTTTGGGCGAAGCAGGCGGTGAATACAGGGAGAGCTCTTACCTCACACCCTCCACTGGCGTTCCTCTGGCTCCTCTTCTCAGGGGACTTGCGGGAGGAGTCTGACATCGCAGAGATTTTAGAAGATGTATTTAAATAATGAAACCCCAGCAGCAGGAGGATCTGCCCTCTGTCGGAGGATTAAAGGTGCCATGTGTGGCCAGGGCGCGGCGTCCGGGGAGGCTCGAACCCTCCAGCTTCGCTTCCTTTCACTTTTCTGTTTCAATGCTGCTTTAGAAGAAGCAGCGAGGGCAGTTCATATAAGTCACATGACAGGGGCCACCCGGGCAACACACACACACACACACACACACACACACACACACACACACACACACACACACCACACACACACACACACACACACACGAAAAAGAGTCCGCTTCCTCCTGTCTGAGTGACATCTTCAGGAGGAACCAGGACTGGCGAGTTCAGAAGTATTTTAAGACGACGACAAGTGGCTTCAAGCGGTTTTATCATTTCCTCTTCCAGCTGTTCCCCAAAGAACATGTTTTGGATATCACGCCATTCAAAGATTTGATTTGCATTTTAAGAAATTGTAGTTTTTGTATTTCCACCCCGAGCTCCCACAAGTGGGTCAAAAACGACCCGCATGCATCTCCTCTGGGAACCTTCGATTCTCATCACCTGTTGCTGTCAGGAATACATTCACTGTGGGACACACATCACAAGCGACACCTCTTATTTTACATACTGACTGAGCCGCCGCCGGAAGTATCTCTCAGTTACTTTGGAAGAATTAATGAAGTATAAACATGGTTACAAATCCACTTTTTAATAGCAGTCGATGTTCAGTAAGAGTATAGCAGTAAGATGGCTTTTACGACTAATACCGACACACGGGTTTATGTAGAAAACAAAAAGGAAGAACAGATGGACCAGCGAGGGCAATCTGCCGAGACACGTTGGGGTCAGGCGGGTCCTTCCGCGTGTGTCTCCGCCGAGCGTCTCTTGCCGAGCGGCACGAAGCATCCTGCAGCCGCCGATTCCTCTACGGCTCGCTTGATTGGCTGCCGGCTCCTCGAGGCAGCGTCCGATTGGTCGTTGACCCCGAACACTTCTCTGTGGATCTCCAGCGTGGCGGCGCTCGCCTTCGTGTTGAGGATCTCACAGAGACCTTCGGCCTGTCTCTGCAGAGTGCCGATGGACTGAGGACACGAGATCAACGATGAGTGAAACATCTGAAGCGCTCTTCAAAGGACACCTGTTTCTAAATCCACTTGTTCGTGTCTTTGCTTCATCAACATGTGTCCGTTTGGGGTTTGGAGCCAACAGTGTGTTCATGTGTGTGTATATATGTGTGTGTGTGTATATATGTGTGTGTGTGTATATATGTGTGTGTGTTGTGTTGTATATATATGTGTATATGTGTGTGTTTCTGTGTGTGTGTGTATATGTGTAAGTATATGTGGGTGTATGTGTGTCTCTGTGTGTCTCTGTGTGTGTGTGTCTCTGTGTGTGTGTCTCTGTGTGTGTGTCTCTGTGTGTGTGTGTGTGGCGCGCGTGTGTGTGCATGTGTGTGTGTGTGTGTGTGTGTGCGTGTGTGTGCGTGTGTGTTACCTTGATGACCTGGGTGGCCTGAGTCACCAGCACAGGAGCTGCTGCTGACAGATCCCTCATGATGGACTCTGGAGAAACAAACAAACAGCAGGTAAACTCGAAGTGGGTCTTCACACAGCGCGAGTTCCTCATAAACTCTCAGAGACTAAAATGTAAATATGTATTTATGTTTGAGCACGACGAGCCTGAACGCCCGATGGTGACTGCATGGGATATTAAGACATGTATTCATGTGGATATTCTCCTTTATTGATATCACAATATGGACAACGTTTCGGTTGAAGACGTGGGGGGGGGTCAGACATGGGGGGGGGTGAGACATGAGGGGGGGTGAGACATGGGGGGGGGTGAGACATGAGGGGGGGGTGAGACATGGGGGGGGGTGAGACGTGTCAGACATGGGGGGGGTGAGACAATGGGGGGGGGTGAGACATGGGGGGGGTGAGACATGGGGGGGGGGTCAGACATGGGGGGGGTGAGATATGGGGGGGGGTGAGACGTGGGGGGGGTGAGACATGGGGGGGGTGAGACGTGGGGGGGGGTGAGACATGGGGGGGTGAGACATGGGGGGGTGAGACATGGGGGGGGGGTGAGACATGGGGGGGGTGAGACATGGGGGGGGTGAGACATGGGGGGGGGTGAGACATGGGGGGGGTGAGACATGGGGGGGGTGAGACATGGGGGGGGTGAGACATGGGGGGGGGTGAGACATGGGGGGGTCAGACATGGGGGGGTGAGACATGGGGGGGGTGAGACTGGGGGGGGGGTGAGACGTGGGGGGGGTGAGACGTGGGGGGGGGGTGAGGCACTTTGAAATGTCCAGCTTTAGGAGAAGTAACACTTCTGAGCACCAGACAGGAAGACATGCACAGGACACCAGAGGAGTGTGTGCACAGCGAAGTGCTCGCTTTGACGAGACAGAAATGCTTCCGATACACACTTGGCGGTGGGTTCGATTATTACGAGCGTCAACAAAACAAAGACGAAATGCAGTTTGCATGCAACCACCAAGTGCATGAGATTTCAAAGACGTCACATAACGTAGATACGAATACATATCTTTGTTTAAGCTTCTGCAGATTTAGCAGCGTTGGATATGAGGTGCCGGGTTCAGAAAACCCTCAAGCTTTGAAGTGGAAGAGCATTTCTTTCAGACGGTGAGACAACAGTCAATTCAATGTGTGTGTGAGTAAAAGTGATTTGAGATAAGAACCTTGTTCGGGATATTTGACGAGCTCTTGAGGTTTCACTGCGTGTCCGTACAGCCTCTGAAACAAGAACACACAGCATGTTAGAGAAGTGGAAGCTCAACATGTGAGAAGTAGAAAGTACAGGTATTTGAGTTCAACATGTACGAAGTAGAAAGTACAGGTATTTGAGTTCAACATGTGAGAAGTAGAAAGTACAGGTATTTGAGTTCAACATGAGAGAAGTAGAAAGTACAGGTATTTGAGTTCAACATGTAAGAAGTAGAAAGTACAGGTATTTGAGTTCAACATGAGAGAAGTAGAAAGTACAGGTATTTGAGTTCTACATGTAAGAAGTAGAAAGTACAGGTATTTGAGTTCAACATGTAAGAAGTAGAAAGTACAGGTATTTGAGTTCAACATGAGAGAAGTAGAAAGTACAGGTATTTGAGTTCAACATGAGAGAAGTAGAAAGTACAGGTATTTGAGTTCAACATGAGAGAAGTAGAAAGTACAGGTATTTGAGTTCAACATGTAAGAAGTAGAAAGTACAGGTATTTGGGTTCAACATGTGAGAAGTAGAAAGTACAGGTATTTGAGTTCAACATGAGAGAAGTAGAAAGTACAGGTATTTGAGTTCAACATGTAAGAAGTAGAAAGTTCAGGTATTTGAGTTCAACATGTGAGAAGTAGAAAGTACAGGTATTTGAGTTCAACATGAGAGAAGTAGAAAGTACAGGTATTTGGGTTCAACATGTGAGAAGTAGAAAGTACAGGTATTTGGGTTCAACATGTGAGAAGTAGAAAGTACAGGTATTTGAGTTCAACATGAGAGAAGTAGAAAGTACAGGTATTTGAGTTCAACATGTAAGAAGTAGAAAGTACAGGTATTTGAGTTCAACATGAGAGAAGTAGAAAGTACAGGTATTTGAGTTCAACATGTAAGAAGTAGAAAGTACAGGTATTTGAGTTCAACATGAGAGAAGTAGAAAGTACAGGTATTTGAGTTCAACATGTAAGAAGTAGAAAGTACAGGTATTTGAGTTCAACATGTAAGAAGTAGAAAGTACAGGTATTTGAGTTCAACATGAGAGAAGTAGAAAGTACAGGTATTTGGGTTCAACATGTAAGAAGTAGAAAGTACAGGTATTTGAGTTCAACATGTGAGAAGTAGAAAGTACAGGTATTTGAGTTCAACATGTAAGAAGTAGAAAGTACAGGTATTTGAGTTCAACATGTGAGAAGTAGAAAGTACAGGTATTTGAGTTCAACATGAGAGAAGTAGAAAGTACAGGTATTTGAGTTCAACATGTGAGAAGTAGAAAGTACAGGTATTTGAGTTCAACATGAGAGAAGTAGAAAGTACAGGTATTTGAGTTCAACATGTAAGAAGTAGAAAGTACAGGTATTTGAGTTCAACATGAGAGAAGTAGAAAGTACAGGTATTTGAGTTCTACATGTAAGAAGTAGAAAGTACAGGTATTTGAGTTCAACATGTAAGAAGTAGAAAGTACAGGTATTTGAGTTCAACATGAGAGAAGTAGAAAGTACAGGTATTTGAGTTCAACATGAGAGAAGTAGAAAGTACAGGTATTTGAGTTCAACATGAGAGAAGTAGAAAGTACAGGTATTTGAGTTCAACATGTAAGAAGTAGAAAGTACAGGTATTTGGGTTCAACATGTGAGAAGTAGAAAGTACAGGTATTTGAGTTCAACATGAGAGAAGTAGAAAGTACAGGTATTTGAGTTCAACATGTAAGAAGTAGAAAGTTCAGGTATTTGAGTTCAACATGTGAGAAGTAGAAAGTACAGGTATTTGAGTTCAACATGAGAGAAGTAGAAAGTACAGGTATTTGGGTTCAACATGTGAGAAGTAGAAAGTACAGGTATTTGGGTTCAACATGTGAGAAGTAGAAAGTACAGGTATTTGAGTTCAACATGAGAGAAGTAGAAAGTACAGGTATTTGAGTTCAACATGTAAGAAGTAGAAAGTACAGGTATTTGAGTTCAACATGAGAGAAGTAGAAAGTACAGGTATTTGAGTTCAACATGTAAGAAGTAGAAAGTACAGGTATTTGAGTTCAACATGAGAGAAGTAGAAAGTACAGGTATTTGAGTTCAACATGTAAGAAGTAGAAAGTACAGGTATTTGAGTTCAACATGTAAGAAGTAGAAAGTACAGGTATTTGAGTTCAACATGAGAGAAGTAGAAAGTACAGGTATTTGGGTTCAACATGTAAGAAGTAGAAAGTACAGGTATTTGAGTTCAACATGTGAGAAGTAGAAAGTACAGGTATTTGAGTTCAACATGTAAGAAGTAGAAAGTACAGGTATTTGAGTTCAACATGTGAGAAGTAGAAAGTACAGGTATTTGAGTTCAACATGAGAGAAGTAGAAAGTACAGGTATTTGGGTTCAACATGTAAGAAGTAGAAAGTACAGGTATTTGTGTTCAACATGTGAGAAGTAGAAAGTACAGGTATTTGGGTTCAACATGTCAGAAGTAGAAAGTACAGGTATTTGTGTTCAACATGTGAGAAGTAGAAAGTACAGGTATTTGGGTTCAACATGTAAGAAGTAGAAAGTACAGGTATTTGAGTTCAACATGAGAGAAGTAGAAAGTACAGGTATTTGAGTTCAACATGTAAGAAGTAGAAAGTTCAGGTATTTGAGTTCAACATGTGAGAAGTAGAAAGTACAGGTATTTGAGTTCAACATGAGAGAAGTAGAAAGTACAGGTATTTGAGTTCAACATGTGAGAAGTAGAAAGTACAGGTATTTGGGTTCAACATGTGAGAAGTAGAAAGTACAGGTATTTGGGTTCAACATGTGAGAAGTAGAAAGTACAGGTATTTGAGTTCAACATGAGAGAAGTAGAAAGTACAGGTATTTGAGTTCAACATGTAAGAAGTAGAAAGTACAGGTATTTGAGTTCAACATGAGAGAAGTAGAAAGTACAGGTATTTGAGTTCAACATGTAAGAAGTAGAAAGTACAGGTATTTGAGTTCAACATGAGAGAAGTAGAAAGTACAGTTATTTGGGTTCAACATGTAAGAAGTAGAAAGTACAGGTATTTGAGTTCAACATGTGAGAAGTAGAAAGTACAGGTATTTGAGTTCAACATGTAAGAAGTAGAAAGTACAGGTATTTGAGTTCAACATGTGAGAAGTAGAAAGTACAGGTATTTGAGTTCAACATGTAGGAAGTAGAAAGTACAGGTATTTGAGTTCAACATGTAAGAAGTAGAAAGTACAGGTATTTGAGTTCAACATGTAAGAAGTAGAAAGTACAGGTATTTGAGTTCAACATGTAAGAAGTAGAAAGTACAGGTATTTGAGTTCAACATGAGAGAAGTAGAAAGTACAGGTATTTGGGTTCAACATGTAAGAAGTAGAAAGTACAGGTATTTGTGTTCAACATGTGAGAAGTAGAAAGTACAGGTATTTGGGTTCAACATGTCAGAAGTAGAAAGTACAGGTATTTGTGTTCAACATGTGAGAAGTAGAAAGTACAGGTATTTGAGTTCAACATGTAAGAAGTAGAAAGTTCAGGTATTTGGGTTCAACATGTAAGAAGCCAAAGTAAAAAGTCGTCAGAAAATAAGTAGTGGAGTAAAGTACTGATACCAGAAACATGTACTTAAGTACAGTAACAAAGTATTTGTACTCCACTACTTCCCTCCTCTGAGTGAGACCCACCATGAGTTTGCGTTCAGCTCTGAGCGTATGGACCACGTGAGGCAGGATCTGCGTGGGGTACGCACGGCGCTTCCTGGTGGTTTCTACGATGGCGTCGTCCAGCAGGCTCTCCAGATCCAAAGGCTCCTCGTCTGCAGAGAGTGAGACACGGAAAACAACTGTTGTTATATAATACTACTTTAATTTAAGCAACATGAACACTGCGCACTGATGAAGGCTGGAGACTTGAGAGCGATGTCATCGTAGAGACTCACCTTCGACATCAGGAGCCTCCTCCCACGGCAGTCCGTTCACCAGCACGTTCTCCTGCACCGCCGCCTCGAAGGTCTGCACAGAGTCCACATTACAGCTGTGAGGCTTTATCAAAGGTATCCCAGATGTTCTCGGGCTGTTTAGGACAGCAACAAAGGATGCTTCTTATTATCGATGAATCTAATCATTTCCTTGGTTCATCATCGGGCTATAAATGTCAAAAAAGTGGAGGAATACCAATAGTCTGAAGTTCAAATCGATGTCTTGATTGGTCCGTTCATAATTACTATATTCAGTTTACTATCACTCAGAGCAAAAACTTACGTTGCTTTGTACTTCTACTCAAGTACAAGACCTGAGTACTTCTACTTTTACTAAAGTACAAGATCAGAGTACTTCTACTTGTACTAAAGTACAAGATCTGAGTACTTCTACTTTTACTCAAGTACAATATCTGAGTACTTCTACTTTTACTCAAGTACAAGATCTGAGTACTTCTACTTTTACTCAAGTACAATATCTGAGTACTTCTACTTTTACTCAAGTACAAGATCTGAGTAATTCTACTTTTACTAAGTACAATATCTGAGTACTTCTACTTTTACTCAAGTACAAGATCTGAGTACTTCTACTTTTACTCAAGTACAATATCTGAGTACTTCTACTTTTACTCAAGTACAAGATCTGAGTACTTCTACTTTTACTCAAGTACAAGATCTGAGTATTTCTACTTTTACTCAAGTACAAGATCTGAGTAATTCTACTTTTACTCAAGTACAATATCTGAATACTTCTACTTTTACTCAAGTAGAATATCAGAGTACTTCTACGTTTTACACAAGTACAAGATCTGAGTACTTCTACTTTTACTCAAAGTACAAGATCAGAGTACTTCTACTTTTACACAAGTACAAGATCTGAGTACTTCTACTTTTACTAAAGTACAAGATCAGAGTACTTCTACGTTTACTCAAGTACAATATCTGAGTACTTCTACTTGTACTAAGTACGACCTGAGTACTTGTCCCTCCTCTGTGTACTTGATGTTGTCTGTTCAGTGGAAGTAGAAACCAACGGTTGTAGATGTAGACGGACTAACCGCCAGCAGGTCGTGCAGTAAACTTGTCTTCGTTTCCTCGGCAACGCCCGTCTGTCCGTCAAGAGCCGTTTGTAAGATCTTCTTATATTCGTTAATCCGCTGGGTTACTTGTTTCTTCGACGTTACTTTCACCCTGAACTCCTCCGTTGTGTCTTCTCTCTCTACCGGCTCCATCTTTACCGCCAACTTTGTTTACATTTTTCAAAAGACCGTATAACTTCCGGGTTGCTACTGCGTAGGTCATCCCCGGAAACACACGTCTACAATCGCACAATAGTTCCGCCTGGCTGCTCGCGAATACAACGACAGCATGGACAATTATCGCTGTTTTTTAGTGTGTGATTTGAACTCGTAACTCTTATTATTTTAGAATGTTTCAATGGAGTATGGTGTTGTTGACTGCCATTGTCATAGTTCAGCCCGTGAGTTTGAAAAGGTAAGCACTAAACAACCAGAAGACCTAGCTTGTTGTTATAAGTATTCGGTCCTCATTGCATCCTCTGCAGACTACATGAAAGTATAGCGTGTATTTGCATTACACATATTGATGTTTAATCATAAAAGCTGTATGTGTACAACCAGAGGTGGGGAGTGACTAAGTACACATACTCAAGTACTGTAGTTAAGTACAATTTTGAGGTACTTGCACTCTACTTGAGTATTTCCATTTTATACTACTCTGTACTTATACTCCACTACAATTCAGAGGTAAATGGTGTACTTTTACTCCACTACATGTATTTAATACCTTTAGTTACTTCTCAGATGTGGATGAATGATGTGAAATATAACCAAGTGTTAAATCAGACTTTAGTTCCACCTGGAGTAAATCCACCAGCTACCCTGCAGTCTACAAAGTACTTCAGACTAGCTGCTCCTCCACCAGCTACCCTGCAGTCTACAAAGTACTTCAGACTAGCTGCTCCTCCACCAGCTACCCTGCAGTCTGCAAAGTACTTCAGACTAGCTGCACCTCCACCAGCTACCCTGCAGTCTACAAAGTACTTCAGACTAGCTGCACCTCCACCAGCTACCCTGCAGTCTGCAAAGTACTTCAGACTAGCTGCACCTCCACCAGCTACCCTGCAGTCTACAAAGTACTTCAGACTAGCTGCACCTCCACCAGCTACCCTGCAGTCTACAAAGTACTTCAGACTAGCTGCACCTCCACCAGCTACCCTGCAGTCTACAAAGTACTTCAGACTAGCTGCACCTCCACCAGCTACCCTGCAGTCTACAAAGTACTTCAGACTAGCTGCACCTCCACCAGCTACCCTGCAGTCTACAAAGTACTTCAGACTAGCTGCACCTTCACCAGCTACCCTGCAGTCTGCAAAGTACTTCAGACTAGCTGCACCTCCACCAGCTACCCTGCAGTCTGCAAAGTACTTCAGACTAGCTGCACCTCCACCAGCTACCCTGCAGTCTACAAAGTACTTCAGACTAGCTGCACCTCCACCAGCTACCCTGCAGTCTACAAAGTACTTCAGACTAGCTGCACCTCCACCAGCTACCCTGCAGTCTACAAAAGCCTCATCCCAATACCCCTCCTCGACTCCTCTCTTCCCCTCCTCCGGGACTTGACCTTTATATATACACAGTCTATGACCCGGAAATCGATCAAGACACGACAGTACAAGATCTGAGTACTTCTACTTTTACTCAAGTACAAGATCTGAGTAATTCTACTTTTACTCAAGTACAAGATCTGAGTAATTCTACTTTTACTCAAGTACAAGATCTGAGTACTTCTACTTTTACTCAAGTACAATATCTGAATACTTCTACTTTTACTCAAGTACAAGATCTGAGTACTTCTACTTTTACTCAAGTACAATATCTGAATACTTCTACTTTTACTCAAGTACAAGACCTGAGTACTTCTACTTTTACTCAAGTACAAGATCTGAGTACTTCTACTTTTACTCAAGTACAATATCTGAGTACTTCTACTTTTACTCAAGTACAAGATCTGAGTACTTCTACTTTTACTCAAGTACAAGATCTGAGTACTTCTACTTTTACTCAAGTACAAGATCTGAGTACTTCTACTTTTACTCAAGTACAAGATCTGAGTAATTCTACTTTTACTCAAGTACAAGATCTGAGTACTTCTACTTTTACTCAAGTACAATATCTGAATACTTCTACTTTTACTCAAGTACAAGACCTGAGTACTTCTACTTTTACTCAAGTACAAGATCTGAGTACTTCTACTTTTACTCAAGTACAAGACCTGAGTACTTCTACTTTTACTCAAGTACAAGATCTGAGTACTTCTACTTTTACTCAAGTACAAGATCTGAGTACTTCTACTTTTACTCAAGTACAAGATCTGAGTAATTCTACTTTTACTCAAGTACAAGATCTGAGTACTTCTACTTTTACTCAAGTACAATATCTGATACTTCTACTTTTACTCAAGTACAAGACCTGAGTACTTCTACTTTTACTCAAGTACAAGATCTGAGTACTTCTACTTTTACTCAAGTACAAGACCTGAGTACTTCTACTTTTACTCAAGTACAAGATCTGAGTACTTCTACTTTTACTCAAGTACAAGACCTGAGTACTTCTACTTTTACTCAAGTACAAGATCTGAGTACTTCTACTTTTACTCAAGTACAAGATCTGAGTACTTCTACTTTTACTCAATTACAATATCTGAGTACTTTTACTGAAGTACAAGATCTGAGTACTTCTACTTTTACTCAAGTACAAGATCTGAGTACTTCTACTTTTACTCAATTACAATATCTGAGTACTTTTACTGAAGTACAAGATCTGAGTACTTGTACTCCCACCTCTCCACAATGGTATCATTCACACTGCAGTTGTTTGTAACAGTTTGTTGTTAAATTGCTAGTTTTCTCTGTACTTATTTCTCTCTCGCCACGGTGCCATCTTGTGTCGTCTTTGCAGGACCTGGAGGATGCGATCCAGAGGACTGAAGAGGTCGGTGAGAGACTCAAGAGAATATTAATATATCACCATCAGACTGCCTTGTATGGTTGGGTGTGCGTGCGCGCGCGCAGGCCGGGGTAAAGACTCTGGGTTGCAGTGCCAGTAGTCGGAGAGTTTGACCGAGTCCTGCCGCTTCAGGGCCGGTCAGTGTGTCTTCAGAGTTGTGTTATCTCGTACACAGCGTGTGTCTCATAGCATATTGTGTAGTGGCTGGTCCAGTAGGAGAACCGCATTAGTTTTAAACAACAAAAACACAACTTTGGCATGATTTATTTTGTATTGCTATGTACAAAGAATAACTTAATGACACAAATGAATTAAAATCAGGGGGCAGAAATGCAGTTAATAGATTTAATCCGATTAAATGGTTTAAAAACAACACGCAGCTTATCAAAAGCCCAGTCCTGTGCAACGATAAATCAAATCTAAAAGGCATTTTCAACTGGCGCCAAAAAATGAGACAAATACAAATGATTAAAATGTAAATGTGTGTAAAGTAAAAACATTATTTTGCAATAGCTGCAACCACATACCTGCATGCATCCATTTTCTGTTTTACTGGCTAACATGCTGTGTCCATTAACTCCGCGTTAACCGCAGTAACGGAAATGTTCAGATCGAGATGCGCAAATGTATATATTTCGCTCAAAATGAATACTAAAGAAGATCCAGAAACAGCAGACAGTGAGTGCAGAACTCAATGTTCTCGCTCTCTGTATTCATAGCTGGAGATAATGAGCGTGTTTACGTTGCACCGTGCAGCTGCTCTCAGCGGTGCAGCTTCAGGGTGTTGCCTCTTAATTCTTCCCACAGTTATCCAGATCTGGTGGCTCCGTGTTTCGGGCTCCACCCCCTGCAGGAGGGCGGGCAGCGCAGCGTGGATCCTCGGGTAGGAAAACAGACTGCTCCTCGTCCCACAGTGCTGTGAAGCCTCTGGAGGAGATGACGGGGTGTGTATTTGTATTATTAAAAGCAGGGTTGCCAACTTGGGGTACCTGGCTGGAGTGAGAGTTTGATATCATCAGTGGCGTTTCTATATGTACGAAAGTGGTGGGGCACACAACACTCAGACGTCTATATATCAGCTTCTGCAGAGAGGTTCATGCTGGTGAGGCACTGGCACTGACTCTTCTGGGTTTACTAATATATTAAATCAAAATATAATATTATTTTCAAAAGCCTCTTTAGTCTGATGCTTCAATTACTTTTAAACAGACAGTTCAACAGAAGGATACCCAAAATGTAATTGTATCATTTAAATATTGAATTGTTCTCTCTTAGTAAGATCCCATTTTCAATAACATTGCAGTCTCACCTTGACTTGAAGATGGAGTCCATTTGCCTATCCCTCTGGACAAACATCTCTAGTACTCTTTTGTGAAAGTCCTCCTTATCTTCTTGTAGTTTCAAAAGTCTATCATAAATCTAATCTAATCGATAGATTTATGATTCGAAAAATGATAAAAGTAGGGTAGACATGTGGATATTATCCGGCTGAACAAAACGTGCATTTATCAAACAGCTACATTTCCCACAGATATGAGATAGTATGCATATATTATTATGTACACTTATTTGTATTTACTTTTGTTTGGTGTTAGGATGGCGATAATTGAATGACTATTTTAGTTTCACTTCATTTCACTGTAAATAGCATGACATTATGAGCTGTTTTGTTTTGTTTTAATTGTGTTGTATGTGTATGTATGTTTTGAGTGTGTGAGGACCCCAGGAAGAATAGCCAATGCTCATGCTAGTGCTAATGGGGATCCTAATAAAGACATAAACATAAAGATCTTATTTTGAGCTATTTTCTAAAATCCTATGGAGAAATCTCGTTGCTTTTCTGTCGAGGGAAGCCATCCGCAGCTTACTTCCTGGTTTTAGGACGCCTCACTGCAGCTCTCTCTCCTCCTCTTCACACACCACACTTTTCGCGTACTTAGAGCCAATCAGCTCTGAGTGATGTGAGATGACGTATGGTGGGGATGGCAGCTCTATGTCCCTATGGTCATTATTTTTTGCCACACACATTAAATAGGAAAATAATATTCTGAGCATGCGCAGTGTAGTTTTTACAGTCACCGTTCACTTAGACAGTGAGAGGGAGGGGCAGGATCGGGTTTTGTCCCACATGGCTCTAAACAGCTCAATAGGCTCACACTGTAGACACTAAGTAGAAGAACACAGACTGAAACAGCAATGAGACGAATCAGATGATTAAACATGATCTTAAAATATATTTTATATATTTTTTAATTTATTTTTTGCATTTTGTTGTAATCATTATTTTAATACTTTATGCTGACACTAGGTGGGGCTGTGCCCCACCTGCCCCTAATGACCAGTCGCCACTGGATATCATGGGTTTAATTACACATATGCGCACTAAATGGTTCTACTAAATGACTGCTGTCGTGTCAGCAGCGGGACCTTAAGATATATATACAATATATACAAATACACAATATTGGACACGGACTATAAAGGACACACAGTTTCATCCACTAATGAAAGTCAAACACATGTTTGTTTCCACTGTTTTATTGTGTGCCTGTCGCGATAAGCAATTCATTGACTTATCGTACCATAAATAAAAATGAACTCGATACATTGCCATTTACATGAGGATGTGACGAGCAGTTTGAAAGGATGTACTTGAATTATTATTATATATTGTCATTATGTCAGTGGTCTAAAATGGTCATACAACGGTGCCGACAATATTATCGTTTATCGCAATAATTTCCGGGAAAGTGTATCCAACAAAATTAATTATCGTGAGAGGCCTATACATGAAACACACACACACACACACACACTAGGGTGACCAGATGTCCCGCTTTGCGCGGGACTGCACAGCATTTTCACGACTTTTGGTGCGTCCCGCAAATTGAGACGATGTCCCGCATATTTCATTTTGATTGGCTAAAACGCTTTTCTTTAAAATCAGATTCATCCAATGGCTGTTGAGAAAGCAGGGAAGGCTATCATCAGGGGCTGTGTTTGCTGTCAATCAAACTGTAACACACGGCGGGTGCTGGTCAAGTGTTAACCAATGAGAGTAACTCACTCACACACACACCCCCCCCCACCCCGCCAAACAACAACAACGAGCGCAGGCGACGCAGCAGGTTATGGAAAATGGAGGAAACTGAAACTACAGCTAAGAAGAAAATAAGATGCACATACAATAAAGACACTTACCCGTGGGTGCAGCCACTGCATTTTGACTTCACTTTCTGCTCTGTTGTTGTATATTTGTTACGTTTTTTTTTCCGGGGGTTGGGGGGTGCTGCTGAGAGGGTGTCCCACACAACCATACTCCTTGTCCCACATTTGGTTTGTTGGGATCTGGTCACCCTAACACACACACATCTACAGACTTACTCCGAACTGCAAAACATATTAATTAACACACTCTCACTCTCATACACTCTTTGACTCTATTTTGGCCGAGTAGAACAATAAGCAGCAGACTTTTACTTTGTTATCATTTCTACTGGTTCCTAGATCTGCGCATGCGCAACACGGGTCGGCAGTTGCGAGTGAGTATTTGTGTTGGGTAATCTACGGTAGGGCTAACCCATACAGTGGGGGAGCTCAAGTCAGTATTTGCAATGTAATTACATACACGCTCCCCTTGACAGTGAAACGCTTTGCGTGAGGTTTAGATTATGTCCCTGTCTCAATCCAAATGGAACTGTATGAAATAAATCTGTCTTGTAGTAAATAAAAAGGGCGACCTGGAGCCAATCCTGCCATTTCCCCACAGGTGAAAGAGTTGACCTGCTGAAAACCCAACCCCTGCAGGGGGGTCTGGGGGATTCTTTTTAAATACTAATAAAATACACATTCTGGTTCTCTCTTGAGAAGAAAAATAAATACATATATTACTACACGACATGTTTAAAAAAATGAATGCCATTTTAGTTTTGTGTTACTTTGCTCTGAAAGCTGAACCTGCTGCCCCTCACAGAGAGAAGAGAGAAGAAGCTGAATGACTTTACATTGTGGATAAGGGTGGATGTGGATAGCCCCCATTGTTCTGCGTGTCAACATGAAGACGTCCCACACACACCTATCAATCATCAAACCGTGGCGTCTTAATTCATTACGTGTTGATTTCTATCAACACGTAATGTTGTATCGACGTGTGTAGAGATGTACTACAGCAAAAGTATTCTCCGTCGGGACTTCCTGCAACAACACCACGCCGTTATCTTGATTCTGATTGGCCAGAAGACATTATCAAAGATGTTCTATTGAGAAGACGATCACTACCTGACAAAAGTTTTCAAAACCGTTTCTAGTCTTCGGTATTCTTGTTTTTGCCGTGAGAATAGTTTGGGCAGCGCGTGAGATTGAGGGTGAAAGATGCGTGAGAGTTGGCAACCCTGAAAGTAGAAAAATGTATACAACATTTCCTTTAGAGCAGGGGTGTCAAACTCAATTTCATCGCGGGCCACATTAGCATTATGGTTGCACTCAAAGGGCCGGTTGTAACTATATAAATATACATATATAAATACAAAATAGATATATAAAATTAGGGGTAAGGTAATAACTTAGTAATTATCTACGTCTGAAAGCAGAAGTCCAGGGTAAATAATTGCAACTCTCTTCAGTGTGCAAAACGAGATGCATTGTGGGACATGTAGTTTATGGGCAACCTGCTTCTGTAAAGTGCCATCTAACCGTATAATAAACGTATTATATTATATGCAAGCTCTTGTGGGGCCACATAAAATGAAGTCGCGGCCGGATTTGGCCCCCGGGCCTTGAGTTTGACTCCCCTGCTTTAGAGTATCTCCATTTGACGACATAATGCACAGGCTCTTGTGAAGTTTAAATGGTGAGTTGTTTCCCTTTTAAATACGAAGTCTTCAGAGTTTCATCCTCTCTCTTGAATAATAGTCACTGAAATGTAATCGCTTCCAATGTCTTGTGTTGAAGTCGGTCAGCTGAGCCAGGATGCGCTCTAAGGGCAGGTCTCCTACAGTCAGGGAAGTCCTTAACACGTGTTCCCTGATTTCGTTGTGATTTGAACAAGGTGATATCATTATCTCCATCGTCGAGGATGAGGAGACATAGACCGTTAAAAAAGGCTGCAGGTTAGAGTTCCACCAAGTGTCACACACTAATCTGAATTAAGCACACGGTCAGATGCACAGGAGCTACAGCTAAGTGTTGGCAATGCAAGTCTCAGGTCCCAGGCTTCTCCAACAATGCAACATGCAACATACTAAAGAGCAGTGCACATAGTGACGAGATAAATGAGTGCAAGACAACGGTGCAAGTGACAGAAATGTGCCTCTGAAGGGAGATTGTTACATTTATGATCAAGACTCTCACACACACACACACACACACACACACACACACACACACACACACACACACACACATACACACACACACACACACACACACACATTCTACCTCTAATTCTGTAATTCCACGGCAGGATTACAACAACGTAATGAATTCCCTCGCCCCGTACTGTCTCTCTCCTTAACCCTTCACCACTCTCAAGGTCCACACATCTAACTTGATCGATACGAACTTAGATAAAGAAGGTTTTAATTACATAATTACATGTTACACACACACACACACACACACACACACACACACACACACACACACACACACTGCTGTCGTCTCGTTAATAAATCCTAACGTTAATGTGACTCCCGGTAAAGTAAACGTTCAACTCTCCTCCTAATCTGTCTTTAAGTACATGAGTCAGTTACAGTCTAACACACCCCCCCCCCGCCCCCCCCACACACACACACACACTCTGCGGTCGTGAGGAATGTGTGTGTTGTTCTGAGCAGACCTCCGGCTCCACACGGCTCAATCAACCGTCTGACTGCTGTTTCCACAACTCTCTCGTGGGTCGCTGCGCTCAACATGTGATCTGTCAGTCTGTCGTCACTCTTTAAAATGGACTTCTCTGTTCTCATCAGCAAAACGAATCTGATCTGACTTCTACATCCATGTGTGTTACGGTAACATCTTTGCCTCGTCTATGCATTGAACATTCTTTGTGTAAAGTTTGTCAAATATGTTTAAAAAGTCCAAACATGTTCTTGAACTTGTTCCTCCACATGTCAGGATAGTGAAGTTACTCGTCCGTGCCCGACAGCATCGTTTCAAAACAAACAATTGTCCCCGCAGAGGCTTCGTAATGTCTGCTGGAATATAATCAGTCATTCTGTTGTGTTTGGTTGTTCAGATTGGTTTACACTTCACTCCGTGGTGTGCTCCCTCTCACCGGGACAGAGAGGACCAGCTGAGCGTCTTCATCACACAGCTGGGCGTCGCCACGGAGCTGCAGCTGCCTGTGTGAGCCACATCATAGAAATACATGAACATAGAATGTGAATGTGATCGATAGCTGTAAGGGTAAGGGACGGCATTAAAGGGATGGTCCAATCAGTCTCCTGCTTTCTTCACAGGAACGTCCACTCGCGATCCGCTGCTCGAGTCGCCATGGAGACGATGAGAGAACAAGGTGAGTGTTCGCTTTGCTTTGAATGTTTAAAGTTTCACTTCTTTCTGATTTCCCGCCAGGTGTCGGTCGCGCGCTGCTTCGTAACTTCGCAGGCAAGCCCTCTGTGGCTCTGGAGGGAGTGAAGGCTGGTTTATTGTTCTCCTTCCCCCCCCCGCAGTCTGCAGGAACCACCAGGTGAGGGGGGTTCGCACTTTGCATTCGTAGGAAGATTTTAAAAATGAAACGACGACATGCTACGTATATATTTTGTATTTAAGGAATCACGAGGAGAGAAAAACAGAAATATATAGGAATTTAAATTGATATCTTGTGTCATCAGCACCGGTACATTCGTCAAAAAATAAATATTTATCTTTTATATAAATATTTTTATTCTATTTTTAATTCTAACTCTCTTTTATCGGACATTTCACTTATTATATTTAAATACATTTGTGTACAATATTTTTTCTTTACCTGTCCGGCAGCGGCTCAGTCAGCAGGGGCTTGGACTGGGAGCCGTAGGATCGCCGGTTCAAGTCCCCGACCAGACGTGAAATATGGAGTGCGGACTGCTACTTGGAGAGGTCCCAGTTCACCTCCTGCCCTGCCGTGGTGCCCTTGAGCAAGGCACCGGACACCCCCCCACCCCACTCCCATTGCTGTACAATAGCTGCCCACTGCTGCTGGTGCTAGACTCCTGGTGCTAGGGTGGGTTAAAAGCAGATGTCAGTGTGTGCTCTGCATGTGGCACCATTCAATTATTTTTATATTTCTAACATTGCTTTCTTTTTTTATATCTTTTATTTTCATTCACGAACACTATTCGGATTTAGATACTCCGATTACTTATATACCTTAATGATTATTTAGAGATTACACTATGTTAAAGCGTTAACAAGTGTATATATCCCATTAAAAGTGCAACAGAAATCCCTTTTTTAAGCATTTTTTGAAAAATCTTTGACGTGTTAAAGCAAAAAGTACGGTCAAAACAAGAGACACCGCGTTCCTATTCCTGGATGTTATATTTCATTAGTTATTACATGACATGTCGCTTGTATCCAAAGCGACTTACATACTCAACACTGTGGGCAATCCCCACCGGAGCACTTTGGGGTGAAGCGTCTCAGGGACACAACGACATGCTGACTGCAGCGGGGTTTGAACCTGTGCGCCCAACACTTACGCACCATCCCACTGCGCCACAGCCTCCCTTATTATCACTGATTATCTTCACGCTTCTCATTAGATGATAATCTCCATGTCGTCGTCTTGGCACCTGTACTCTGTGCTATGAAACCTAATGAATGAAGGAACATAAGACTTACATCTCCACTGTGAAGCACTTGGAGTTGCCTTGTGTTGAAAGGTGTTAAAGAAACTTGCCTTGCCGATGAAGACGAGCAACATGAGAGAATCCGCTTGACTTCTGTTCCATCAGTCGTTCCCCTCGCAGAGAGACAACCTGGTCAAGCAGATCCCTCTGGAGCACATCTGTCTGGAAACGGACTCTCCTGCTCTCGGGCTCCACAAGCATGTGGGTTTCAGAAGACTCCTCAGACCGCCTCTCAGCTGCAGGCGTTTCTCTTTCTCACCCCCCTCCCGTCTCCTCCCGTCTCCTCCCGTCTCCCCCCCCCGTCTCCTCCCGTCTCCTCCCGTCTCCTCCCGTCTCCCCCCGTCTCCCCCCGTCTCCTCCCGTCTCCTCCCGTCTCCTCCTGTCTCCCAGGAGAGGAACGAGCCCTGTCACATCGCTCTGTGCTGCCGACACATCGCTGACGTCAAAGGTCTGTCGGCACAAACTGTTCAGATCGTCAGCGCGCAAAACGCACTCAGGCCTTTCCCAAAGGCTCAAACTCACACGCGGCATATAAGTCTCTGCCGTGTGAGCTTTGGCCTGAGGGAGGCGCCAGAGGGATCTGTCCCGTGTTTGGAAACGAAGCTTAGCATTAGCATCTTCTGTAGGCACAGCTGTGTTGCAAAGATACAAGGGTCATGTATTGTAATTGTATAACACAAGGTTGCGCAACGAAATGCTGCTTTTGTCCAATTTCGACCATGAAAAAATATCTTTCTTATCTTAATGCTAAATTAAGCATGCTAAATGTTGCTAACAAAACCTACTTACTGTATAGTGTATCCTGCTACATACATATGACTATCTGTATAGCACATTAATACTGACTTTAGCAAGATAACATTTCACACTTTCGGTCATCAAAGCTTGTTAGCATACTATATTAGCATTACGCTCAATACACAGCTACTCTGACTGGGATTTAGTGATTATATGTTGTGTTGTATCCAATTGTGGAACTTCTGCCCAGCAGGACCTGCAATTGATTTGAAATAAAAAGTGAAAATATATAGTTTGTAATCATTCATCCCGACCGAATGGTTGTCAGGCAATTGACAGTAGTGATGGAGATACTGAACCTTTGCTAACTCGCTCACAGCCAGGGGCGGACTGGCCATTGGGAATACCGACGTGGGCCGGTCGGACAATTCACTCGCACCCCCCCACCCGTTGACAATTGACTAGCGGTACCGAGTTGGGCCAGTCGAGTTTCCCGCGCCGATTGTTAGTCCCAGTCCGCCCCGGCTAACAGGTGTTCAAGTTTCAAATGCAACACGAGCTTTAGTCACACACAGATCCTCCAGACAAAGTACACCTGAAAGCAAAGGCATCCCTTCCTTTGGGTATTGTTTTACAGTATGTGTTTTATTTATTTATTAAAGCTGCCGTGGGTTCAGATGGTTGTTGTCTCAGCTCCCGTCAGGCAGCTTACGCCAGCTGTGATTCATCTGGAGAAGACAAACAGGCGTGACAGATTCAAACAGTATGCCATGCAACGCCCTGACCGAGATAATACATGACATATCACTAGGTGACGCTTTCATCCAAAGCCATTTAGGAGCCAGGATAGCAACCAGGTGTGTTTGTGAGGGGCAGCTTTGTCCCGTAAATACATAAAGAATCACTAAACATCTTTATGCAGATGAAATAGAAATGGTGTGTCCTACATTAATGCTGGACATTTTCCTGTCGTTCTTCTTTTTGCATTATTTTATTGGTGCACCCGGGTTAGGGTTAGGGTAGGCTCCAGGTTAGGGTTAGGGTTAGGGTTAGGCTCCAGGTTAGAGTTAGGGTCCAGGTTAGGGTTAGGGTCCAGGTTAGGGTTAGGCTCCAGGTTAGGCTTAGGCTCCAGGTTAGGGTTAGGCTCCAGGTTAGAGTTAGGGTCCAGGTTAGGGTTAGGGGTAGGCTCCAGGTTAGGCTTAGGCTCCAGGTTAGAGTTAGGGTCCAGGTTAGGGTTAGGGGTAGGCTCCAGGTTAGGCTTAGGCTCCAGGTTAGGGTTAGGGTCCAGGTTAGGGTTAGGGGTAGGCTCCAGGTTAGGCTTAGGCTCCAGGTTAGGGTTAGAGTTAGGGTTAGGGGTTAGGCTCCAGGTTAGGGTTAGGGTTAGGGTTAGGCTCCAGGTTAGGGTTAGGGTCCAGGTTAGGGTTAGGGTTAGGCTCCAGGTTAGGGCTTAGGCTCCAGGTTAGGGTTAGAGTTAGGGTTAGGGGTAGGCCCCAGGTTAGGGTTAGGGGTAGGCTCCAGGTTAGGGTTAGGGTCCAGGTTAGGGTTAGGGTTAGGCTCCAGGTTAGGGTTAGGCTCCAGGTTAGGTTTGAGTTAGAGGTAGGGTTATGTAATCCGGTGTGGGACTAGGTTGCACTGGCCTAGGGGTCTGTGGATGGGTGTTGTGAGGGTGTCTGTCTGTTTGTGTTGGGGTCCATGGGCCAAGGAGGATGAGTGGGTCAGATCATCCCTGGGACTGGTGGGCAGAGGAGAGGGAGGATCCAGAGGAGATTTGTCTTAGGCGTCGTTGAGTCCCCTGGGTGTGGTTGTCCCTAGTTTCTGGATCCATGATGTTTCAGCCCTCTTCCTCTGCCCGATGGTCCACCGGTCATTGGTTTCCAGGCCTGAGATGAGTAGTTGATCTGACGAGTGTAGTTGGAAGTGGGTGACCAGGGGGGTTGGGAGTCGACCTTCCCCAATGTTATATAAATGCTGTTTGAGACGAATGAGTATGCTATGTTTGGTTTCTCCTATGTAGTGTTTTTTACAGGTGTTGCATGTGATGATGTAGACTATGTTGCTGTTATTAAGGGAGAATGAACCAAGGGCAGGGAAGGCTGCTCCACTGTATTGGTTATGTATGTATTTTCTGTTGATGTAGCGGTGACTATGTTGCGTATGTGGTGGGGCTCTGTTGCTGCTAAACTTGGAATGTATGAGTGTGTTGTGTAAACTGGGATTTTTCCTGTAAGCTGAAATGACCCTGTGGTTGGAGAAGTAGGGTTGTGACTGGAGGAGGGAAAAGTTATTTTTTACAGACCGGTGGAATGCTGTGATGGTGTGGGAGAAGGTGGAGACAAATGGAATGAGATGACAGTTGGGGTTGGGGTCAGGTGGGGGATGGTTAGGGTTAGGGTCCGGAGGTGGAGGCTGATTAGTAGATGGGTGGTGCAGACCTTGGACGGATCCCATGGGGTTGGGATTAGGGTTAGGATCAGGTGGGGGGTGGTTGGGGTTAGGGCTAGGTGGGGTAGGGGTGTCGGTGGGGGATTGGTCCAGGTAGTTTCCACGTTCCAAGGGGTTAGGGTTAGGGAGGAGGGGGGTGGGATGCAGAGCCTGGTTTGGGTGGGGAAAATCAGGGTGGGAGTGTGGGTAGGGAAGAGGATGCAGACCCTGGTTAGGGTGGGGGGAGAGGGAGTCGGGAGTGGAGAGGGTTGTTAGGAGTGGAGACTGGTCCGAGTCCGAGACCTGAGGTGGATTTCCTCCAGGGGAAGGAGGAGGAGAGCGAGTGGGAGCGAGGCTGGCCAAGGTAGTGTTCTTAATATGGCGGAGAAAACGTTTTGAATAGCCTCTTGTCTGGAGGCTGTGGAAAAAGGATCCTGACGGAGTGTTGGAAGTCAGACCGTTTGGAGGAGATGCGGTGAAAACGGATTATTTGTGATTTAATGATACCTGGAAAAGTGTGTTTGGGGTGGTAACTGGATTTGTGTAGTAGCGAATGTGTGTCTGTTGGCTTAAAGTAAACCTTTGTGAGTATTGTTTTGTGTGTGTTGTTGAGGGGTTGGAAAAAGACAGTGGTGTCCAGGAAGTTGACTGTATGTTGGTCTATGGTGTATTTGACTGTGATGGTAGGGTGATGGCTGTTGAGGGTGTCAATGAACTGTGGGAAAAGGGAAATGTCGTGGGGCCAGATGCCAATGATATCGTCCAGGAATCGACGGTACAGGGATGGTAGATGGGTGCACTTGGCCAGTGCTCCTCGCTCCCACTCGCTCATATAAATGTTGGCGTATGAAGGGGCGAATCGCTGACCCATGGCCGTTCCGTGGATTTGAAGGTAATGTTGGTCATTAAAAGTAAAGTCGTTGTTTTTAAGGCAGAGGGAGAGTAGGGAAAGTAAGTGTTTGTCCGGTCGTTTATGGTCTGGGTATTTGGCGAGGATGGAGGTAACAGAAAGGAGTCCTAAGTCGGTGTTGATGTTTGTGTATAGGCTGTCTATGTCGATGGTAAACAGATGGGCTTGGGTGGGAACGACCATGGGTCTGGTGATCTGGAGAAAGTGATAGGTGTCTTTGAGATAGCTGGGGTGTTTGGTGGAAAGTGGGCCTAAATGGTGTTCTATATATTGTGAGGTGTTGTAGGTGGTGCTGCTGCAGTCAGATACAATGGGTCTGCCGGGAGGAACTTCAAAGGGAATGGTCCAGGTGGAGGGGTCTTTATGGATTTTTGGGAGAAGATAAAACTGACGGAGGCGGGGTGCATCAGGTCCGAATAGGAAGTCCCTCTGCTTGGCGGAAATGAATTTCAGTTTGTATAGTGTTTCTAGGATGGATCTAAGTTGGAGTTGTGTCTGAGGTTGTATGGTGTCCGGGATGAGCTTGTAATGGAGTGGGTTATTGAGTTGTCTCTGTGCTTCTGTGATGTAGTGGTGTCTATCCATGATGACTATTTTTGATCCTTTGTCGGCCGGTTTGATGATTATGTGTTGGTTTTTATTGAGTTGTGTTAAGGCCCTGCGTTCGTCCACCGACAGATTATCTGGGATATCTGTCGGTGGTCGAAAGGATTGCAGGGCCCGGTTATTAGTGGTAATTATTTGTTTTGTTTTGTCTGTGACTTGGGTGAGTAGTGGTTCCCAGTTGGAGGGGAAGGTGAAGAGTGACTGTTGGGTGCTGGGTTTGGTGTGGAAGTAGTCTATTATTTTGAGACGTCTGTGATATTGGTGTAGATCCCTTTGAAGTTCCTCTCGGTCATGGCGGAGGGGGCGTGGGACAAAGGTGAGACCCCTCTGTAGGAGCTGTAGCTGGACCACAGAGGGGACAAAAAGGGTAGATAGATTGAGGACTGTGGAGGGTGAATTCCACCCCAGGCCAGGGTCCTGGTCAGGGTCTGGAGGGGAGCTGGTGGGGTTAGTTGGGGGGTTGGGTAGGTTAATTTGTTTTTCCGGGGTAGGTTCGGAGGTGTTTAGAAATTTAACTCCCTGCACCAGGAGTCCAGGATGAGCTGGGCTGTGGGGGGAGTCCAATGGATGTTGTCCTGGCCAGTCCGGAAGGTTTCTGGTGAAATGGTTGCCAGGGTGTTGTGGTTTTTATTGAGGAAGTTATTGAGGGTGAGGATATTGTGTGTTTGTACTGGAGTCAGGTGGGGTGAATGGTTGATGAGGGGGATGTAAATGGAAGCCCTGGGGAAGGTCTTTGGCGGCGTATTTTGTCATACTGTTGAGTTGTTTAGTGGTGGTGCGTTCGGGGTCATCGTCTTTATTGTTGATACCAATGGATATTATAACTATCTTGGCTGTTGGGATGGGAGGGGTGCGTTTGAACAGTTCCATGAAGTGGTATACTTTGGCTCCGGGGTAGCAGTCCAGCTGTAGGGTGGGGTTGGTATGGGGTGGTATGCGGTTAATGTTGGAGTCTCCCAGTATCCGGATGGGTTTGGAGCCTGCCAGGGACCAGTCCTGTGCCTTCTTTTGCGGTCTGGCCATGTGAGTGATGGGGTGGTACTGGGTTGGGGAAGTGGAGCTGGTTGGTTTAAAGAAAAGGGAACGGGGACGAGGGGTAATGTAGGAGGGGATACTAGAGAGGGGAAGTGGTGGAGGAGAGGGAGAAGACAAAGGGGTAGACCGGGGAGAGGGTAAGGTTAAAGGAGGAGGTGAAAGTCCTCGGAGGTTGAGAGATGGAGGAGTTCCTGGGGGGTTGGGGTCCGGGTTGGATGGTGTGCCAGTCCCCTCAGAGGACCCGCTGGGCTGCAGTGACCCGACAGACTGGCCAGAGGGGTTAGGGTTAGGGTCCAGGTTAGGGTTAGGCTCCAGGTTAGGGTTAGGGGTAGGCTCCAGGTTAGGGTTAGGGTTAGGGTTAGGCTCCAGGTTAGGGTTAGGGGTAGGCTCCAGGTTAGGGTTAGGGTCCAGGTTAGGGTTAGGCTCCAGGTTAGGGTTAGGGTCCAGGTTAGGGTTAGGGTTAGGCTCCAGGTTAGGGTTAGGGGTAGGCTCCAGGTTAGGGTTAGGGTCCAGGTTAGGGTTAGGGTTAGGCTCCAGGTTAAGGTTAGGGTCTCCAGGTTAGGGTTAGGGTCCAGGTTAGGGTTGGTTAGGCTCCAGGTTAGGGTTAGGCTCCAGGTCAGGGTTAGGGTTAGGGGTAGGCTCCAGGTTAGGGTTAGGCTCCAGGTTAGGGTTAGGCTCCAGGTTAGGGTTAGGCTCCAGGTTAGGGTTAGGCTCCAGGTTAGGGTTAGGGTAGGCTCCAGGTTAGGGTCCAGGTTAGGGTTAGGCTCCAGGTGCATCAACAAGGCTTATTGTTAATATCCTTTAATACAGGGGGGTCAAACTCAATTTCACCGCGGGCCACATCAGCATTATGGCTGCACTCAAAGGGCCGGTTGTAACTTTAAGACTATATGAATATACATAAATATTTAATATATATAAAAAATAATGTATTGTATTATATTATTGCAACTGCATTGGATTATTATCGCATAGGGTAATAAGATAAGATAAGTCCGGCCGTGCGTCACGACTCTTTGAAACATCTCTGTTCCTGGAAATGCGTCCGCGAAGGAGCCGTGGAGGACCCATCAGTGTATCCTCGGTTAGAGCTCCTCCAGAGAGCCTCCTCGATGCTCGATGCTCGGTCCTCGACTGCATTTAGAGAAATGAGATGTCCTTCAACATGGCGCGCTGAAATTCATTTCCGGGTCACTACCGGAGGACCGAGGAGTCGAGGAGGGGGATTTGATGAAATGAGAAAGGGCCCCGGCCTCATGTGGCTCTGGTGATCATGTGCCTGCCTGGCTTTGGTGGCCAATCCCCGGGTCAATCTGTCCCCGGAAATGTTCCGTTTTTAAAAATGCTTAAATTGGTTTTGAGTTCTCTCATGGCAGCTAGGTATGGGACAAACCAGGGACTTTACTTCCTCTGGACACCGTCGGTTATTTACAAAAAAACACCTACATATACTGTTAACTTTAAAGTTCATATTTGTCTAATATTAGTTTACTTTTCATGAATGAAGTATGACGCTGCGCTGTCAGTACACTTGTCCCTGTTTGTGATTGGTCAAATGTAGCTAACCCCGCCCCTTTCACGTGAACGCGCTCTCAGCTGGAGAGAGAAGCCCTGGCTTGATTCACCGAGTTGATAACCAGCGTCAAGATCTCGTTTGTTAGGGTTAGTCTAGATAACTCAAACATATCCAGGGTTTGAACTGGCTTCGTAGTCGGAAGGCTCCCCTTCCCAAATATTTGGGAAGGCTCCCTTCCCTAGCCTACAGCACCCGCCGCCCCTGGGGAAAGGCATGTGTGGCGTGAGTGCGTGAGATATGGGTTAATTGCGTGACTCAATGCGTGAGGGTTGGCAGCCCTGGAAAGTCGCTTTGGATAAAAGCGTCTAACAAGTAACATGTAAAGTAATGTACTGTGAAGTATCTCAGGAAATAAAAGCCTCCTCACAGCTCTCCTCGAAGTGCCTCCTCTCCGGTAGATTAGAGGGTGGTGCTCCCTCTCTTCCGGCCGGGCTGCGGGTCTCTCCTGCGGGCAGAGACTTGAGGAGTCCCGCGGTGCTGCGCAGGTGTTTCCGGTAGTGTCTCCTCTCGCGCCGCTCCCACTCCTGATGGGGGTTCCCCTCCACGCGACACCACGTCTCCCTCCGCACGTTCAGCTCCCTCAGAGCCCGATGCTCTGCTCCAGACATGTTTCTTATTTAGATGTATTTGACCGTTTTAGTCCGTTAATGATCCATGGTGTAGCAGTCAGTGTTTGATGCTGTTGTTGACATGGCAACGGGAAACCTGAAGAAGTAGAGAGTCAAAGATATGTTGTGTTTGGGAAGATGAGTTACTGTCTCTCAACAAGTTAAAGCTTAAAGATATTTTAGACTTATCTGTTTCCCATGTTTTGCTCAGACATAAAACACAATAACAGATGCAGTAATATTGTAAACTAGTGTTACTTGTAGAAAAGTTAGGAGCCAACAAATGGATTATAAAGTTGCCTCCCCCCCCACCCCCGTTTACACTTCTTACCCCTGAAGCCAAAACCATCAAAAAGTGAGCAGAACAAATATACTTTTTGGAAATGTAAATATGTATTGAACCTTTTGACACAAATATACAACGTATTGCATCATAACATGCAATTAAATACAGAATATTACCTTAAATAACTGCAGTATCAAATAAGCTATATCATTTTCAACATACATATTATTTCCTCTTGGTACCTGGAAACAGAGACAGAGTGAGAGTTCACTTCTCAACCCACGACAACACTGAGGTTATGTGATCCTCCTGAGATAGACCGATGCAACAGGAGGACTTCCATGCGAAAGAAGCTCTCCAAACAAGTATCCCCGTGTTACGACCCGGCTCAAAAGGCCACGACAAAGAGGAGACGCACCATGTCCACATGTTTATTTTAGCAAAACCAAATTAATTAAGTTCAACACCACTAAAGTACGAGGTGTGGATGTCAGTGGTATCAGTAATGTGAATGCAGGGTGAGGATTGTGTGGACATGTGTGTGTGTGTGTGTTGTGTGTGTGTGTGTGTGTGTGTGTGTGTGTGGTGTGTGTGTGAGAGAGTGTTGAAGTCATCATCTTTCTCCCATGTGGAGAGGGGGGGCTGGGAGTCCCCAATGTCGAGTGGACCTACATAGCCACCAGGCTAGCCCACCTGATCCACATGCTTAATAATGATGATGTCACCGTAAGAGAAATGGCCAGGGCCTCTCTCCTGCTGGATCTACACAGAGGGAAGACCCCCTGGCCAGCGCAGACCAGAACCACTTCCTCGGCTTCAGGAGGAAAGACTCTGGGAAACTGGACTCTCAGGCCAGGGGCTTCGGGGTCTGGTCTGACTGGCCAGATCTCAATGACCTCTGCAGTCGGACTGGAGTCCAGCTGAAATGGATACGACTCAACACACAGACTGAAGTCCCCGTCTCTGATGAGCTGATCAGTGACCCCAGTGTGGTTGTGAAGGCCGACATCACAACACCTCAGGAAGAGACTGCGGAACTGCACAGAGACTCTGCAAGGAGGGTTCTGCTCAGCATGGGCAGTCTGAGGTCAGGCAGCACTGGTGTGGACTCAGACTGCAGGGAAAGCCTGTTTGGGGTTTGCTGACCACTCAGTCTCACACTCAGTGTTTAAGAACGCCGCTGTCGGTGAGGATGTTCTGACATTTATATGTGTGTTCCCCTAAGGCTGCTGCTTAGCCGTGTGGAGCAACCCAGTCTCACGGCATTTCGTGTTCACCAACACGATTTTGGAACACAAAGCATCTCCCTCTCCACACGGCTAAGCAGCAGCCTTAGGGGAACACATAGCATCTCCCTCTCCACACAACCCAGTCTCACGGCATTTCATGTTCACCATCACGATTTTTAATCTATTGATTCGTGTTCACCATCACGATTTGCCCCGTTTTTTCGTGTTGCACAGGACGATTTTAAAAGCAATGTATTTCTACTGGTAACGTGTTTCGTGCCTGCAGGCTGCAGCACGTCTTTTTCTCCGGTCGGGTCGTGGAAGACCGGAAGTTGTGTGGTTCATAAAAACATGTTCTTACTCAATATCAAGCCACAGTTATTGCTTTTATTTTAAATCGTATAATTTCGGACTTTTGTTGCGCTGTGAGGAAAATAAATGGGGCTCAGAGCCTCGTATTTCAAATATTTTTTTCCTTCTAATTTGTTATTCTTTTCAAAATAACACACTGGTATTTACTCACCAATAACACTCAATTATCCTTGCTTTTATTTATTGGTTTGATTCCATAATCTCGGGCTTTTTTGGCGTCCGTCAGGAACTGAATTTCAATATAAAAATAACAGGAAACAGACGTAGGCCTGTAAGGGACATTTCGAGCATCATTGCGATTGTCAACATTTCTGAGTTTAGGATGGCCGAAGACACTCCACTACCCAGAATCCCCAGCAGCTATCGTTTAGGACTACAGTTCCCGTAAGGTTACGCAGAGCGTCAAACAGCTGTGTGAAATGGAACGAAACCACGCCAGATTATCCAAAACTGGAATCGAACACCCCCCCAAAACTACACATGCTGGCTATTGTGTTTCGCAAAATGTTCTATGGGACGTCTCTACTGAACGTTTTTCGTTGTTTTCCCACAATTAGAAGTTGCCATTATTAAACACATTGGTGTTATCAAATGTAAAACATATAATTAATAAATGGGTGAAAATCACTTGTGTCCATAATGCGCAGCATTAATATATACCCACATGACAGCTCATTGCTACTTTGTAATTCTACTCCACTACAATTCAGAGGTTAACCTGGTATTTTTACTCCACTGCATTTATTTGAGTTACTTTGCAGATTCTGATTAATGATGTGAAATATAAACAACCCTTAAATCAGACTTTAGTTACACCTGAGTAAAATTCTGGGAAGGTGATTGTCAAGTGCCAACAATCAGGAGAGATATTTGATAGTTGGTGCTTGAGAAGACTAAACATGTATCTGCAATTGACATGAATGGAAACAAGTAATAAAGTATATTCATTACTCGTTATTCTCTACTAATAGTTCATTAAAGACTGTATATTATGGCTATTTTGCACATCCCTTTCAAGATGTTCAAAGGTTTATTGACATATCATACACAACTACGGTGTAGTTATGCACTGTTGAAAAACGTGGGTCACAGGTTCCTCAACAGTGCATTACAAGACATCTATCAATATGTGTGTACCTCCACCATTAAACTGTCATATTCTGCACATTTCTTATCCTATCTACATACATAAGAGTATAATTAATGTGTATAATATCAGTTAAAATAAGTGCTTCAACATAGTTAACATTGCAGGAAAGCAATATATTAGACGTTAAGTACTTTGTCAGGCTTAATATTTAATATTTAATGTTTAAATAAAGGTTAATCCGTTTTTCTGTTTTGCACCTCCTCCTATTAATATCTTTGTACATCCTGCACTAAACTGTTTTATTGTAGAGATCACTTATAGTATCTTCTTGATTTTTTATATTCTATATTTCTATATTTATACTTTCCCCCTATGAAAGTATGTACTCTTAATATTTTTTTAATCAAATATAACACATAAAGCAATAATTCAATAACGTGCTTTAACCACTAGGAGGTGCACACAAGGTGCACACAGCCATAACAACTTTGTATTATAGTGTGTATGTACAACATCTGAAGATGTATAGTTTTATGCATGCTTTCACATCATTTTACAGCATATTGCTATACTATTTCAGACTCAGTATTTACATTCTTAATTCAAAGAAAATCAGTAATATCTTTAAAACTACAGTCCTTTTCTCTCAGCTGTGCACCGTTATGGTGTAATATAACCTATCTATGAATTAGATCAAATGTAAAAGTCAGCCGAATTAGTGTTGATACTGCAAGGAGACGTATTGTGTGAAGAGAAATTGAAGATGTTGTTTAATTGTTGATATATTTATGATCCACGTCAAGTATTCAGTTTCGGCGCCATTTCTTCCAGTTTTTCCAAAGGGTCTTCTCATCAGGGCGCTCTAAATAAAGAACTACGGCAGATCTGTAATATGTAATGCAGCCGAACCGTGTATTACAATGCCGTTATGTGATGACTTTCAAAGAGAAAAGCAAGAGCACTCGGAATTCAGTATTATTTTATACTTTTAAAATGTTTTCCGGATTTCATATAATATAAACACCAAATCCCAGCATGCATTGCGGCTAACACATCCAATCAACGAGCTTCAAACCATAGCTGAGGATCTTGGGTAATCTCTCGAAATGCCTACGTCTGTTTCCGGTTATATTTATTTTGAAATTCAGTTCCTGACGGACGCCAAAAAAGCCCGAGATTATGGAATCAAACCAATAAATAAAAGCAAGGATAATTGAGTGTTATTGGTGAGTAAATACCAGTGTGTTATTTTGATAAGAATAACAAATTAGAAGGAAAAAAAGATTTAAAAAATACAGATTTCAGTATCCTGAGGCTCTGAGCCCCATTTATTTTCCTCACAGACGGCAACAAAAGTCCGAAATGATACGATTTAAAATAAAAGCAATAACTGTGGCTTGATATTGAGTAAGAACATGTTTTTATGAACCACACAGCTTCCGGTCTTCCACGACCCGACCGGAGAAAAAGACGTGCTGCAGCCTGCAGGCACGAAACACGAAACCAGTAGAAATACATTGCTTTTAAAATCGTCCTGTGCAACACGAAAAAACGGGGCAAATCGTGATGGTGAACACGAATCAATAGATTAAAAATCGTGATGGTGAACACGAAATGCCGTGAGACTGGGTTTGTGGGAGTGTGTTCCCCAGGGCTGCTAGGTGGAGGGAGATGCTATGTGTTCCCTTAAGGCTGCTGCTTAGCCGTGTGGAGAGGGAGATGCTATGTGTTCCCTAGGCGCTGCGGTGGGAGGGAGAGTGTTCCCTTAAGGCTCTGCTAGCGTGTGGAGGGAGTCTGGTCCCTAGCTGCTTAGCGTGGAGAGGGATGATGTGTCCCTAAGCTGTGCTTACCTGTGGGAGAGGTCTGTTCCCTTAAGGCTGCTGCTGTGGAGGGGAGCATGTTCCCTAGCGTGTTGCACTCGAGCCAGCCTCCACTTGGGAAAACACAGTCAAGCCAGCCCGCACGTGATATTGGGGTGCGCGAATATTAGAAGCATTACGGTAACATCCCAGCGCTTACTCGGTCAATAACAAGAGCACCTATAAAAACAAAACAAACATATTAAATTAAGAAATATGTACTATATAAGGTGATCAATAATTATTTAAAACAAACTGCGTATAACTACCACGAGTAAATGTAAAAAGTAAGGAGTTTCAAAATAAAAGTCCTTTGAAATCTCATATTGAAATCCCATATATGAGCTATCAGCCCTGTGTTTAGATAAGAATACAACGAAATCTCTCACTGGTGCAAGACTCATCTCACTGCAGGGTGATAGAAGGACAGCCCATCTACTCAAAATGTAACATAAATTGTACACCTTGAAAACCATCCATTACAAAATAATAATATTCAAAACTAATAAATCAGAATATACACTTTAGCAAATACCACAAGTAAACTATAAGGACTATAATAGTGCATTTCTGTCCTTCTATCACCCTGCGTGTTACCGTAATGCGTCTAATATTCGCGCACCCCAATATCACGTGCGGGCTGGCTTGACTGTGTTTTCCCAAGTGGAGGCTGGCTTGACCGCAGTGGCTTAGCCGTGTGGAGAGAGAGATGCTATGTGTTCCCCTAAGTGTTCTGTGCTGCTTAGCCCTCATATATTTGATTCCCTGTCTTATGTAATATAATTTGTGGAACCAAATAAAGTATTCATGTGTGTGTGTGTGAGAGAGTGTTGAAGTGCACAAAGTAAAGCAACTGAAGAAACTCATAATATACTCAACAAAAACCAGGGTGCCTGCAGAGAGGGGACAGAGAGGGGACAGAGAGGACAGAGAGAGCAGAGAGGACGAGAGGGACAGAGGAAAGAAAGAGACAGAGAGGGACAGAGAGGGGACAGAGAGAGGACAGAGAGGGGACATAGAGGGGACAGAGAGAGGACAGAGAGGGACAGAGAGAGGACAGAGAGGGGACAGAGGGGACAGAGAGGGGACAGAGAGGACAGAGAGACAGAGGGGACAGAGGAAAGAAAGAGGCAGAGAGGGACAGAGGGGCAGAGAGAGGACAGAGAGGGGCAAGAGGGGACAGAGAGGACAGAGAGGGGACAGAGAGAGGACAGAGAGGGGACATAGAGGGGACAGAGAGAGGACAGAGGGGACAGAGAGAGAACAGAGAGAGGGGACAGAGAGGGACAGAGAGAGAGGGGACAGAGAGGGACATAGAGGGGACAGAGAGAGGACAGAGAGGGGACAGAGAGGGGATAGATAGAGGACAAACGGAGAGCAGAGACAGAGAGGGACAGAGAGAGACAGAGAGGACAGAGAGGGACAGAGAGAGACAGAGAGGGACAGAGAGGGGACAGAGAGGACAGAGAGGGGACAGAGAGAGGACAGAGAGGGGACAGAGAGAGACAGAGAGGGGACAGAGAGGGACAGAGAGAGGACAGAGAGGGACAGAGAGAGACAGAGAGGACAGAGAGGGACAGAGAGAGGACAGAGAGGACAGAGAGAGACAGAGAGGACAGAGAGAGAGACAGAGAGGGGACAGAGAGGACAGAGAGAGGACAGAGAGAGGACAGAGAGGGGACAGAGAGAGACAGAGAGGGACAAGAGGGACAGAGAGAGACAGAGAGGACAGAGAGAGGACAGAGAGGGGACATAGAGAGGACAGAGAGGGACATAGAGGGGACAGAGAGAGGACAGAGAGGGACAGAGAGAGAACAGAGAGAGAGGGACAGAGAGGGACAGAGAGAGAGGAGACAGAGAGGAGACAGAGAGGAGACAGAGAGAGGACAGAGAGGGACAGAGAGAGACAGAGAGGGGACAGAGAGGGGACAGAGAGAGGACAGAGAGAGACAGAGAGGGGACAGAGAGAGGACAGAGAGGGACAAGAGGGACAGAGAGAGACAGAGAGGGACAGAGAGAGGACAGAGAGGGGACAAGAGAGGACAGAGAGGGACATAGAGGGGACAGAGAGAGACAGAGAGGGGACAGAGAGAGAACAGAGAGGAGACAGAGAGGACAGAGAGAGAGGGACAGAGAGGGGACAGAGAGGACAGAGAGAGACAGAGAGGGACAGAGAGAGACAGAAGGGACAGAGAGGAAGAAAGAGGAAACGAGAGAGACAGAGAGGGACAGAGAGAGACAGAGAGGACAGAGAGGGACAGAGAGAGGACAGAGAGGGGACAGAGAGGGACAGAGAGGACAGAGAGGGACAGAGAGAGACAGAGAGGGACAGAGAGAGACAGAGAGGGACAGAGAGGGGACAGAGAGAGACAGAGAGGGACAGAGAGAGACAGAGAGGACAGAGAGGGGACAGAGAGAGGACAGAAGAGACAGAGAGAGACAGAGAGGACAGAGAGAGAGGACAGAGAGGGGACAGGAGGACAGAGAGAGGACAGAGAGAGAGGACAGAGAGGGGACAGAGAGGGGACAGAGAGGGACAGAGAGGGGGCAGAGGGACAGAGAGAGACAGAGAGAGCAGAGAGAGGACAGAGAGAGGACAGAGAGAGGACAGAGAGAGGACAGAGAGAGAGGACAGAGAGAGGACATAGAGAGAGGACAGAGAGAGGACAGAGAGAGAGGACAGAGAGGGGACAGAGAGGGACAGAGAGAGGACAGAGAGGAGAGAGAGGACAGAGAGAGAGGACAGAGAGGAGACAGAGAGGGGACAGAGAGAGGACAGAGAGGGCAGAGAGGCTTTAAATAGCTGCAGGGCACCAGACCCAGGTGCCCTGAGTGACTGCAATCACCACAGCACAGCCACCTCCTGAACCCATAGCGCCATCACACACCGTGATAACTCCTTACTATCAAATACCATTTTCATGTACTATCATGTCAAGCCTTTGTGTGGGAGATACACTTTAGCCTTTGCAGACCATTTACATGCACTAAAACACCGGAAAGAGAAAACCCCAGACAGCATAGCAGGGCCTCTTTAAAGTGGTGTTTATGTGTGAAGATGATCTGGCTGAACAGAATGAATAAACATACACTTCCACAAGGTTACTTTTTACAATAATCCAAAAGCACTTCAATCGTGTTTTTATTTGTCAGACAGATGTGTTATCTTCACGGCCATCTGTATATTCTTCTTGCTCTCTGATGCTTCTATTCTAGAATGGTGTATGTCTACTCTGTTAATGTGTTATTATGTGCGACGCCTTGTTTTGTTTTACGCTGCGTAACACATTTTTTTCCCAAATCCGGATTATTAATAAAGTACATTTTATCTTATCTCAGGGGTGTCAAACTCAAGGCCCGGGGGCCAAATCCGGCCCGCGACATCATTTCATGCGGCCCCTCAAGAGATTGCAAAGAATATAATATGTTTATTATACGGTTACATGCCGATTTACAGAAGTACGTTGCCCATAAACTACATATCCCACAATGCATCTGGAATTTGACTTTTTTCTCAGAATTTGACTTTTTTTCTTGAAAATATTAATTTTTTCTTAGAATTTGCCCTAATGTCATATAATACATGTATATATTAAATATTTATATATTTTGATATATGGTCTTAAAGTTACAACCGGCCCTTTGAGTGCAACCATAATGCTGATGTGGCCCGCGATGAAATTGAGTTTGACCCGCCTGACTTATCTTATTTTAAGAGAGAAATCCCATTCCTTTTTATCAAGGGAAGCCCCTTCCTTCCTACGACTACGTGTGTGTTACCTGCAGCTCTTGAGTGAGCTTCCTGTGGGAACAGACTGGCGGTTCAGTCCCACTGGGTCAAAGGATGATCAGGATTAGAGCAGATCAAGGCCTGAGCACATGGAGAGGCTCACGGGGAGAACAGAACCGAGCAGGAGGGCAGGACCGGGAACTCTGAGATTCAATTGCTAACTTTGTAGTCAACAACTGAACAGAAATAAAATCACTCGAGTAAAACTTAAAAGAAAATATTGTTGCTTCCAAAACAAAATGCGAGAGGGTGTATTCAAGCGAAACAAATGATGAATTTTCTTTGCCCCATGATATAGTGAAGTGATTGATATAGTGAAAATGTTTGAGTTCTTTCAATCCGTCGATGTGCGGGCTTAACCACTTCCGTTCATGAAGAACCTTCGAGTTCATTTGGCTGATATCATGTATTCTCTCTCACACACTCACCTCCTGCTTCCATTGGACTCCTTTGTTTACTTCCTGAACATAGTGACATCACATCGTAACACTCGCACTCGTATTGGCTAGCGCTCCGACACATTGTACGCGATAGGCTAAGGGGCGGGACATCTCTAAGCGGTTGACCAATCACGACAGAGCCGGCCAGCTAACCAATCAGAGCAGGAGACATGTAGAGACACTACATACTGATATACACCTGAACATCAGCAGGAGAGGACTCTTTAAAGTAGAGACACTACATACTGATGTACACCTGAACATCAGCAGGAGAGGACTCTTTAAAGTAGAGACACTACATACTGATATACACCTGAACATCAGCAGGAGAGGACTCTTTAAAGTAGAGACACTACATACTGGTATACACCTGAACATCAGCAGGAGAGGACTCTTTAAAGTAGAGACGCTACATACTGATATACACCTGAACATCAGCAGGAGAGGACTCTTTAAAGTAGAGACGCTACATACTGATATACACCTGAACATCAGCAGGAGAGGACTCTTTAAAGTAGAGAGGCTACATACTGATATACACCTGAACATCAGCAGGAGAGGACTCTTTAAAGAAGAGACACTACATACTGATATACACCTGAACATCAGCAGGAGAGGACTCTTTAAAGTAGAGATACTACACACTGATATACACCTGAACATCAGCAGGAGAGGACTCTTTAAAGTAGAGACACTACATACTGATATACACCTGCACATCAGCAGGAGAGGACTCTTTAAAGTAGAGACACTACATACTGATATACACCTGAACATCAGCAGGAGAGGACTCTTTAAAGTAGAGACACTACATACTGATATACACCTGAACATCAGCAGGAGAGGACTCTTTAAAGTAGAGACACTACATACTGGTATACACCTGAACATCAGCAGGAGAGGACTATTTAAAGTAGAGACACTACATACTGATATACACCTGAACATCAGCAGGAGAGGACTCTTTAAAGTAGAGACACGACATACTGATATCACCTGAACATCAGCAGGAGAGGACTCTTTAAAGTAGAGACACTACATACTGATATACACCTGAACATCAGCAGGAGAGGACTCTTTAAAGTAGAGACGCTACATACTGATATACACCTGAACATCAGCAGGAGAGGACTCTTTAAAGTAGAGACACTACATACTGATATACACCTGAACATCAGCAGGAGAGGACTCTTTAAAGTAGAGACACTACATACTGATATACACCTGGACATCAGCAGGAGAGGACTCTTTAAAGTAGAGGCACTACATACTGATATACACCTGAACATCAGCAGGAGAGGACTCTTTAAAGTAGAGACACTACATACTGATATACACCTGAACATCAGCAGGAGAGGACTCTTTAAAGTAGAGACACTACATACTGATATACACCTGGACATCAGCAGGAGAGGACTCTTTAAAGTAGAGGCACTACATACTGATATACACCTGAACATCAGCAGGAGAGGACTCTTTAAAGTAGAGACACTACATACTGACGGTACTTTGACGGTTATATTTTTTATTTAGAACTTATGGGCGATTTTGAGACAAAGTATTTCTACTTTTACTTGAGTAAAATATCTGATTAATTGTTCCACCTCTGCCGAATACCATTCATTCATCAAGTAGGCAGTAGTAAAATACCGCAAGCTGCTCTACTATTGGCTCATCGGCATCGGAAGGCATGTGCCCGCGTCGGCGGAACAAAGGAGAGAGAGAGAGAGAGAGAGAGAGAGAGAGAGAGAGGAGAGAGAGAGAGAGAGAGAGAGAGAGAGAGAGAGAGAGAGAGAGAGAGAGGGAGAGAGACTCATAAAGAGTCGGAGATAGCATGATCGGATGTTTTGTGATGGGTGTTCTTAACGTGTAACTGCCCCTTTATTATATCGCATTTTCGCCTCATAACTGAATGAGGAAACCAGCACGCGCTTCCTGTATTTCTGATATCATCATCACATCGCGTAGGGAAATAAGAGAAAACGGCAAGCATGGTGGCCGGTGAGCTCGTACAGGAGCTTCATTCCGGCGCACCTGACGACATCACCGTGATGAAGAAGATCCCGGAACCCGAGGGAGACACGGAGCGATGCGCGGAACCTCGATACGTAGCCGCGGCGGAGGAAGCACCGGAGGGGGCGCAGGAGAAGGACGTGCCGCCGGTGGAGGAGAGAGAGGCGATGCTTCCTAACGGAGGAAGAGAAGACGAGGAGGAGGAGAAACACGGTGCGAGGCTGGAAACCAAACTGTACCTGCGCCGGTTCGCCGTGCTCGCGGTGTTCAGCTTGTACTCCCTCTCGAACGCCTTCCAGTGGATCCAGTACAGCATCATCAGCAACGTGTTCATGCACTACTACGGCGTGACCAGCGACAAGGTGGACTTGCTCTCCATCTGCTACATGGTGACCTACGTGCCCCTCATCTTTCCGGCCACTTGGCTCCTGGACCGGAAGGGTCTTCGGCTCACGGCCCTACTCGGTGCCGGACTCAACTGCGCAGGCGCGTGGATGAAGTGTGCCAGCGTGAGTCAGGATCGGTTCGGGGTGACCGTGGGCGCGCAGGTGATCTGCTCCATGTCGCAGGTGTTCATCCTCGGCCTGCCGTCCAGGGTCGCCTCGGTGTGGTTCGGACCGAAGGAGGTGTCCACTGCCTGCGCCGTGGCCGTGCTGGGGAACCAGGTGTGTGTGTGTGTGTGTGCGTGTGTGTGTGTGTGTGTGTGTGTGTGTGTGTGTGTGTGTGTGTGTGGGGGGGGGTACCCAAGTACCCAAGTACCCAAGTCTCCTCCAACAATGCAACATAAATGTATAGTGAGAATAATAATAAGTAATAATTACCTCTTTCGATAAACATGTGTTTACATATCGTAGTCAGTTATACAAAATATTACCCCAGGGGGAATAAGTATTTTATTTGAGTAACATTAGCTGAGTGTAGAAAAGCTGTAACAAGTAAAAGTCTGGCGTTTTAAAAGTAAAAGTACAGAAGTATTGAAATGAAATATACTTAAAGAACCAAAGCTGAGTATTCTGTGTGAAAGATGAATATTTTGGGAAAATGTTATATTATTTTAGTATTCACTGAAGTTCAACTCAATGTCTGTATTACTTTCTTCCAGTACTGCCAGCAGAATAGACTATAAAATAATAAATAATAGTCAAGCCTAACAAAATGCTTCCTCAGTGAATGGACAAAGTAATTTTTTACCACACTACATACTTACATGCTTAATTGAAATGTGTACTATGATAGCACACACCAATATATATATAAAATAAAAGTAATAAACGATCTGTGTGTCTCTCTCTTTCTCTTGTTGTAGTTGGGAACAGCGATCGGCTTCCTGCTTCCTCCAGTTTTAGTTCCCAACACCCCGGATGACCCGGAGCTGACGGGGCACAACATCAGCATCATGTTCTACGGCACCGCTGCCCTCTCCACCGCCCTCTTCTTCCTCACTGTTCTAGGTACACACACACACACACACACACACACACACACACACACACACACACACACACACACACACACACACACACACACAATCGTGAATTGTCTTTCCGTGTTTGTTTTGGTTTTAAAAAGCACTATGTGTTAAATGCCTAGTGAAGCACTTTGAATTGCCTCAGTGTCTTAAAGGGGACCTATCATGCAAAATGCACTTGTTGATGTCTGTTATCAACATGTGTCCCCGGTGTGTCGGGGAACTCACGCAGCGTCAGCAAATAAACCCCTCTCTCTTTTCCTCCGTACCCAAATCTCTAAAAACGGGGAACAACGGAGCTGATCCAGATTGGCGTCCGATATGACGTCACATCTGAAATGTGGACCCACGGGCCAATCAGAAACGTTGCTATCAGAAACAATGCCCGACTGTTTTGGATATGGTCGGTGTTTACATTAGCATCGCTAACACTCAGAGCTAACCTGTACTGGAGAGCATGTGTGTGAAGAAGCTGGATACAAAAAGGAAACGACCTTGTGGTGTAACCGGCAAGAGAGAAAGCCTTTGAGCTCCAGACTGTTTCAGATCCTTGATGATCCATGATATGGCGTTTCATCACAGCAGGATTTAGTTTAGATCAGAGGTGTCAAACTCAATTTAATCGCGGGCCACATCAGCATTATAGCTGCACTCAAAGGGCCGGTTGTAACTTTAAGACTCTATAAGAATACATATATAAATATATATATAAAATAATGTATTATATTACATCATTGCCTCTGCATTGGATTACTATCCGATAGGGTAATCACTTCATAATTAACTGTCTGAACGCAGAAGTCTGGGGCAAATAATTGCAAGTCTCTTCGGTGAGAATGTCGCAAGTTAAACAATGGAACTGCTGAAACAACATCCATAACATTCATCTGCTACTTAGTAATTATGTATCTATCTAATATATCATTCCAATAACTTGCATATTGACTCTTATTGCACTATTTTACTATTTTACTTTTTGTATTTACTATTTACTTGCACTATATTTTTCTGTTTATCTGTGTTGCACTGTTGGAGAAGCCTCTGACCTAAGATTTTCATCGGCACAACTACACTGTAGCTATGTACGAATGACAAAATAAAGAACCTTGAAGTGACATTTAAAAAAACGGAGTTACATCTTTCAAAAAGGAAGTGTTTCGTTTTTTTAAAGTAACATTTTGAAGAAAAAAAGTCAAATTCTGAGAAAAAAGTCTAATTTGTGATGCATTGTGGGACATGTAGTTTATGGGCAACCTGCGTCCCTAAATCATCATGTAACCGTATGATAAACATATTATATTCTTTCAGAGCTCTTGTGGGGCCACAGAAACTGAAGTCATGCCGCATGCCGTTTGAAAAACAGATCAAATGTGTGTCTCTGTGTGTTTCTGCCTTTCTCACGACGAGATCTCACAAGGTTGTACATTCTCCAGATATCTTCCACATTTTACTGCTCCTTCAACTTCCAAGTGACAAGTTCAGGATTAAGACTTGTGGTCGGGATTAGGACTAAAATAGGATTATGTTAGGGAAAGACCTATAGTGAAGAATGTGTTTACATATGAACAGTGTTGGGTGTAACGCGTTACAAAAGTAACGGAGTTACAGTAATATATTACTTGTTGCTGTAACGAAGTAATGTAACGCATTACTAATGAAATGTGGGTAATATATTACCCGTTACAATGCTCAGTAACGCAGTTACAACACATTTTAACCCGAAATTAACCCGTGTTTTGTTTTTTAACAATGTACTAACATAGCGAGACATTCCGACACCAGACAAATTGTGCGGGTAGATTAGTAAACCTGGTGTTTACTCTTCAGGCTTCGCGCCGGGATCTTCGGGCAGTTGAATGGTATGCAGTGCACCCTCTATTCAAAAAAGAGAACGGTGCGAAAAATACTAACAACAAATTGTGTCAGGTGCGCGTGACCTGCTCCGCTGCGAGTGCATCATTTCCAAAGTGCTTCCACAGCAGTGACACACATCTGTGGATAATCATTTATACGAAAATGGTTACAGCAACCATCACTAAACGCCAGCAACACTGCATCTACTGCAGACCGTAGCAACAGGTCGGATGGGGACATCACGTTACCCTCCGTTGTGGACACTAGCTTACTCCCGCCTGACTCGCCGCCCTTCAACCCCGGAGCAGCACTCTTCATCGCCCGAAACTACGCCGCCCCTCTGCGGCCCGCAGGTGCCAGCCAGGATACCACGGCAAAACCAGAGCCTGCCCAGGTATATCTAAACAAGTACCCGCCTGTACAGTGGGGTTAGGTGGTCATTTTGCAGCTCGTGGTATACAAATAGACAAGGGCTAGAATATGTGAAAATAGTGCCATATTCTGCCAGCCTGTAGAAATGTTGGGTCAAAAATAATGCATACAATAGCACAGATGCCTTCACCACGAATGGCTACACAAAGATCTCATATCCCAAGCTTATCAACAAGCTGATGTTGCAGCTGAAATGATCTCCAGGTCACAAATTCAACCTCACATGATGATTTTCAGTTTTCAGTTTTCAAGGACAGTAAATGCTCTCTTCCCAGAGTATATGATGGGACCAAAGTGATGATTTAGTAGGCTACATGGTTTTAATAATACTTTTGCTTTTCAATGTTTGCCATTTGCAAACCATGAGCTGGTTCAAATAATATTTGCCTTGATTTACAATATGTTCTCATTTGTTTTATCAGTACAGCTTTTGAAGCTTCTGTGCTTTTCTTTGCCACAGTCCACTTTGGACTATATGAAATATTTCAGGATTGCACTTTTAACTCACTTGAAATGTTCTCACTTGCTTGGTTTCAAAACATAACAAATGCCATAATCCGTTCATTGGGACCATCAATGCTATTTTTCATTGCTGTTGCCGGCCACTATTGCTCATGTAAACCTACTACTGCTGTAATCTCAGATTCACCCCGAGTCATGTTGTTCTGGAGCCAGGCCTGCACACGGCCATATACTAAACACACTACAGAGCCCATTCCGTGTCCCTGTTAGTGTTTACTTCCTCTCCGCCTTCTTCTGGTGATTTATCTGACGTCCAGCGCTCCGTCTTTTAACCTCTTTTCCTTTCTCTTTCTTGATCTTCCTTAGCAACCTTCATTATAGTCCTTGACAGTGGTCTGTACTGTATTAACAACGTGTCACATGTTAAGAATTTACAATCAGAATCGAGTATTCAACTAAGCCGTGTAATACAAGTTGTTAGTAGCCTTAAGGGCCTATCCCAGTTGTTATGCTAAACCACATTGCCCTTCATTGGATGTATAATGAGCTGCACTAAACTACATGTTAGCATTTAAAATACCTAGCCATTCTTTTGCGGTTATTTTGGTGAAAGTAACTAGAAAAGTAACTAAAGTAGTGTAACTCATTACATTTCAGAGACAGTAATTTTGTAATGTAACTTATTACTTTCAAAAGAGAGTAATAAGTAATATGTAATATATTACATTTTGGAAGTAACTTGCCCAACACTGCATATGAACAATACCTGGTGTTGTGGAGAGAGTGAAAATTGTGAGTTTATACTGGCTTCCTTTCCCTCTGGCTTTAAACAAAGATGAGGGTGTTAAGCCCCAAGCCTGTTTTTCAGATTTCAGGCTCGAAAATGACATGGTAAAAAAACTGTAAATTATAGTGTGTGTCCCCATGTGTCACATTGGATTAACCTATGGATTAACTACAGCATCGTTTTTATCGTTTTAATGCCATTGAAGACCAGTTTAGACCAGACAAAGACGAAGGTAAGCCATGATAGCGTTGTGGGCTACCTAGCGCCACTTGTTTTGATGTACGTTTTTGTTGATAACATCGCGAGTTTGTATCTTTCAGTGTTGAGGTGGGCACCGTTAGATTCTGTGTCTCCTTGCGATCATAAACGATGTGTTGAATGTGCACCTAGGATAAGTAATAAGGGAGCTAGGAGTGATTATCGGTGCAGTAATAGGTTAGCATTTTTCGCTCAGGGGTCATTTAGAAGCAGTTTTTTTCCGGTAAAAATGGTTTGTATCGTCAGTTAGCTGAGATTATTCCCGTTAATCTGGTATAACACATTAATATGTTCTTAAATATTAAGATCCCCTGAGACACAGTGTTGTGAAAAAAAAACTAAAGTACCCGTCGGCGGGGACCTTGGGGCTTATGTTAGACCGGTTTCTTCAGTTTTGGATATGGAAAATTGCACTGGCAACCCTCATTACTTTATCACACAGCTAATTACTTACATTTGACTATAATAAAAGTAGGTATGATGTGTATTAGATCCATTTCAAGCACAGTTTGGTGTGTTTTTGATTTTCATACTGATACCTGACCTTAGAGTCAAACGGATGCCGCCGTTTGACTCTAAAACGGATACAGTTTCAGTGGAACTTGTGGTAATGCAGGGAAGACGGCATGCATTAGCATATAATGAAAGTCGGTCAAATGTTTTGGACGTTTTTTATTTTACATGCAGGCCTCGTCCTGTCATAATAAGTACTCTTGTTGAGCAGATGTTTAAACATTGCGATAAACATATCATTTAATTATGATGTGCTTTTTGAAGTGTTCCCTTTCCTGTAGTGTGTTATACTCAGGGTTGGGAGGGCTACTTTGTAAATGTAATCAGTTACTGATTACTGAATACATGGCTCTGAAAGTAATCCGAATACAGTTACAGTTACGTACCTTAAAAAAGTAATCAGATTACTTTTAGATTACTTTTGGATTACTTTCTTTTTCCATCACAGGTGGATGTGTTGGTGAACAGGAGACACACAAAGCAAAAGGAAACTGAACGTGTTTTTACTGTTTTAATGGCGTATCAAGAGCACAACTGAAACATAACATCTGAAACGATGCAACAACATAATACACTTGTTGGGGGTGCAGCTTGGGATGTGAGGAGAGTGAGGGACACGGCTTAGAACGGGCGTGTCGCTCTGTCCCCAGTGTTGCGGACAGGAATTAAAATGTCGAACTCGGACTTCATTTTAAGGACATGTCGGCCAGGGGTGTAGAGCTATATTTGTTTAAGCACCGGATCGGCAAAACAGGAGAGTGTGTGCACCAGGGATGCTCCGATCGCCAATTTCGGGGCCGATCACCGATCGCCGGAATCAGTATCGGCCGATACCGATCGCCGATCCGATCGAGTGGACGGGGCCTAAATGGAAGATTTAAACTTTAACACCTTAAAATGATGCCAGACCGGTGAAGCTGTTTTGGCGAGCTTGTTTTGCCGCACACAGAGAAAAGGGTCATCTATTTTACGTCATGCTCTCGTGATCGGCATGTTTAGAGAGCACCGATCGATCGGTAGAGAGTGAGTATCGGCCGATCTCGATCGGTGACCGATCGATCGGAGCATCCCTAGTGTGCACCAGTCTGCCTTGATCTATGTATTCATGTCTGTGACTCTCACGGTATCTGCTGCCCACAGCTGTTTTATAGAAGGAACACCTCCTTCACTTCATGACCTCTCTGCAGCGCCAGGAGGCAGCGGGAGGGTTAACTCAGCCTCTGAGAAGAGGAGCGCGCAGTGCCTTCACTGTGTTTACCTTCAGAATCATAAGGCTAAAGAGCGACCGCAGGCTGATGTGTTTTAACCACACACACCTCTACACACACACACACACACACACACACACACACACACACACACACACGACTTAAATGCAGACTTTTGTTCCTCCATGTTTCGTTGTTATCGTTTCACTGAGCGGACCCGCCCCTTTTTCAAACGCTCCCTTTTTTGGTCCATCTGTGCGGTTTTGTGCGCTGTGATGATTCGCCTGTACCTTTAGTAATGAATATTAAATGTTGTGAGGAAATCTTTCCCCCAATAATTCCAATAAGTAATCCAAAATGCAGAGATGTTCACAAGTCTTTTTGTGCAAGTCCAAGTCAAGTCTCAAGTCTCTGGTCACGAGTCCAAGTCAAGTCTCAAGTCTTTGTCTGCTGCTATCCAGTCTGTTCAGAATACTGCACAGCTATATCTAAGAAATTCAAAGCATGTACTGTGTTATTATCACTCCTATATCTATGAGCATACAGTATCAGTACTGATTAGTTGTTTGTTATATGATCACTTTAAACAGGCTATTGCAATGCAATATGAAGACAAACATTACACTTTGGCTAAATGCAAACAACTTATAAGCAAAACACTTCAGAATCAGAAATCAGTATCACAAATACTTTATTAATCCCCCGCAGGGAAACTGTTAAAAGCGGGTAATGATTAACGTTACCGACCTTTTTTATGTCATGTCAAGAGTTGGATGTCAACGCCACTCAACTCAAACAAGTGTGACAAGCAATTCACTCATCTTTTCAAATATTCAGTTACAAAGCTAGTAGCAAGCTAAGTTAACATTACACAGCTGATGCTGAGCTAAACATGTTCGCTAACTGTCCATGCGTTAATGTGACTGACCTCTCCGGGTGAGTTTTCAAGTGCCTGATGAAATTCGACGTTGTTGCGCCAGCATCCTTGATTTTGATATTGCAGACTTTGCAGTGTGTGCTCCTTTTGTTGGTGCCGCCGGCGTTTTGTTCGAAGTGTTTGTAGTTGAACCTAATTACAAGCGGTACAGCTGCAGGTGTGCCGCCGGTCGCCATGGTGTTACTACGAGGTCGAGGGCGCACGTCTGCGTAATGAGCCCGGCTAAAGTAACTGGATGGCCTACCTGCCTGTCAGCCTTCCATCTGGGCACAAACTGATCTCGTGCCCTCATTGGTCACGTGCGCGTGCGTGTGTGTTGGAGGAGGCGGGCTCTATAAGGAAGTAGCAGCCTCTAGCAGATTATCTCCGGTTGTGTATTTTCAAATTCTAGCGATCTCGAGCCGGTTTCTCTCAAATGTACCTCCCCCACCTTTAATACGCCAAAAACAGAAAACACTATGATTGTTCACGAGTCCCAACACACGAGTCCAAGTCGAGTCTGAAGTCTTTTGGCCACGAGTCCAAGTCAAGTCTGAAGTCTCTGTGTGTGCCACTTAAGTGCGACTCGAGTCCGAGTCGCAGACTCGAGTCCCCATCTCTGCCAAAATGTATTCACTTCAGGTTTACGAAAGTAACTGTAATCAGATTACTCGTTTTTCAAATGTAACGCGAGCTGAATACAGTTACTTGATTTTTGTATTCTGAATACGTAACGCCGTTTCATGTATTCCGTTACAACCCAACCCTGGTTATACATACTGATATGAACCTGAACATCAGCAGGAGAGGACTCTTTAAAGTAGAGACACTACATACTGATATGAACCTGAAGATCAGCAGGAGAGGACTCTTTAAAGTAGAGACACTACATACTGATATACACCTGAACACCAGCAGGAGAGGACTCTTTAAAGTAGAGACACTACATACTGATATACACCTGAACATCAGCAGGAGAGGACTCTTTAAAGTAGACACTACATACTGATATACACCTGAACACCAGCAGGAGAGGACTCTTTAAAGTAGAGACACTACATACTGATATACACCTGAACATCAGCAGGAGAGGACTCTTTAAAGTAGAGACACTACATACTGATATACACCTGAACACCAGCAGGAGAGGACTCTTTAAAGTAGAGACACTACATACGGATATACACCTGAACACCAGCAAGAGAGGACTCTTTAAAGTAGAGACACTACATACTGATATACACCTGATATCAGCAGGAGAGGACTCTTTAAAGTAGAGACACTACATACTGATATACACCTGAACATCAGCAGGAGAGGACTCTTTAAAGTAGAGACACTACATACTGATATACACCTGAACATAGAGCCCCATTAAGACCATGTTATGCCCTTAATATAATGATCACGTAATAGCTTGATTATAAAACTACTTTCTATTCACCCAAACTGTGTTTCTGTCTTCAGTGATAAGCGACCGGCCTCCGCTGCCGCCCAGTCATGCTCAGGCTGTCCTCCCAGACTCTCCAGGTGAAGATTACTCCTTCAAACAGTCCCTGGTCAACCTGTTGAAGAACAAAGCATTCGTCCTCCTGCTGGTCAGCTACGGTAAGAGAAGAAACCACCACCAGATGAATGGGAACATTGGTTTCGTATCTATTCTAATCAAGTACTTTATGGTCTGAACTCCTGAAAAGACATAAGGAAACTCCAGTAGGGCAGGATTGCACACAATATGAGGAACATTAAGTCCTTCTGCTTTCGAAGGCATGCTTGAGAACTTTTTCTAAACCATGTTTCTCGCGTGACTATCTAATGTCTCATGTGACTACTCCATGTGTGACACACCAAACTCTCTTTGACAGGGTTCATTGTTTCAATAACTTGTCCTAACTAAATGTTTTACGTTCCACTTTAAACAAATAGTTGTATTTATTAGCAGTGATCAAATAGCCAAAGTTAATTGTAATGTTAAATATGTGTTTCGGCCAAGTGAACTGGATTTTTCGCCCACATTCTGAGTCTAACATACCCAGCTAAAATCCTGTTTCCAGGATAGTTGAATTGTTCGCTTTGGCTCATGAACTCGTCTTGTCTGTACCCGCCACCATTGTTCCACTAGTACACGATTAAAAGGAGACAAGATGGCTAACTCCTTGATTTCCTTAGCAACCTCTTTTTCAGTGTTCTCATTGTTTAAATCCCTCGGTGTATATATTATTTGTATCAACTGTCGAGCTGACTTTTGTTCAGCTTTTCACGAGCCTACTTAAAGAGAATGTCATGTTGCATTCATGTACCCTCGTTAGCACTGACTTAACAACTGAAATACACAAAATCTCAAGGGGACACCAGCAGATATACTCGTATGCCGACACATGCACTCTTTAATAACATTAATGCACGGTACACCTGGAGTACTGCCATTTGTATCGCTATCTCCCGACTTTTATTTTTGTACTCTATTTTACATTTTATTTTTGGATTTCTTATTATTACAATTATTTGTTTAATCTCTCAAAGTGTATCAGTATCCCTTGTTGTGAAGCACTTCGAGATTTGTCTTGGCAGATGAGAAGCGCTATATACATTAAATATATTATTATTATTATTATTATTATTATGCGTCTTCTTTGGAGAACAGAGACAAAGATCTTTAGAAAACCAACTTTTCTACATGAAACCTTTAAGCTTTGGGCCGTTTTTGCATTCAGAATTAGATTTAGAAAACTGAACCAGACACATTCATTATCTTCAAACCCTAATGGATGCACTCTATTTGTGTTTTGCCCGCAGGTATAATGACTGGCTCCTACTACTCTGTCTCAACACTTCTCAACCAGATGATCATGGCCTGCTACGAGGTGAAAACACACACTGACAGCTGGCAGTTAATCCTCTTTCTTGACCGCTCTCCTGTCTCTTTCGCCTTCCTCTTAAAGAATTCTCTTATTTATGTCTATGATTGGTCGATTATCGAAATGGCATCATAATTTAAAGTGCACTTGCAACCTTTTACAAGAGTTTTTAACTGCTTTGTATTCGTTTATTGACCAGTATATGCGCACTTCCAAAGAATGCGACTCTACTTTTCATTGTACTCACACAGAAAGATATGGGTGAAGCTACATCATGAGCATTTAACGGCATTTCACGACATTGCAGATACAAAGCAGGTCCAGCAACATAGCTCAGGCAGTTTCAATAAGTGCAACTGTTTTTATAACAATTTGGATCCGTTCAAAAATGCAGGTTCATCTTCAATGCTTCCAATCTTTGTGTTTAACACCCTTTCCACCCCAGCTATGCTCGGACCATTTTGCCCCATTAAGCTGATTTGTATTAATTATATTGTTTCCATTCTTATTTTAAATGTACGGTAAAAACAAGTGAGTGGAAACTGGATGTAGGAATGAAAAAGAGACAGAAAGAACAAAGACACTTCTGATGGCCTCGAGGAGATTTTCACGCATGCCTGCTGCCCACCATAACGCTGGCGCCACACACACACACACACACACACACACACACACACACACAATGACTGCTGACAGTGAGGCTGATGCTTGTCCAGTTTCTGCTTTTCTTAGAAATAGAGCCCATCCCTGTCTCTTTCACACAATCTTACAGCAGTTCACCCTCGCATGAACTTATAAAACTCTCTCAGCTGAACCGTCAGATGACTTCACCACCCTCTCCCACCAGAAACACTGCAAATCCGGGACTCTCCTTGCACGAATACACACACGTACAGAACATGTGACTGGCTTATAGTCCACCTGTAAGATGTCTGAGTGTTATTGAAAAAATAAGAAGAATTTAATCAGCTTTTTTTCACACTGAGGCTTCTGTGGAGTGATGCAGGGATGAGGCCGAAACCCAGAAATTAGTCAGCATGTTAGCCCTTCCTGATGCTCAACTTGAAGTCAATGGGTTTTGTTTTGGTTGTTGGCCTGAAAAAAAAGTCTGTGTTCCCTACATTAGCCGCCTTTAGCTTAGCGGTGGTGACGTGAAGTCATGTGACTGTGCTGTAGTTCCTTTAGAGCCCGACATTAGCCTCCTTTAGCTTAGCGGTGGTGATGTGAAGTCATGTGACCGTGCTGTAGTTCCTTTAGAGCCCGACATTAGCCTCCTTTAGCTTAGCGGTGGTGATGTGAAGTCATGTGACCGTGCTGTAGTTCCTTTATAGCCCAACATTAGCCTCCTTTAGCTTAGCGGTGGTGACGTGAAGTCATGTGACCGTGCTGTAGTTCCTTTATAGCCCAACATTAGCCGCCTTTAGCTTAGCGGTGGTGACGTGAAGTCATGTGACCGTGCTGTAGTTCCTTTATAGCCCAACATTAGCCGCCTTTAGCTTAGCGGTGGTGACGTGAAGTCATGTGACCGTGCTGTAGTTCCTTTATAGCCCAACATTAGCCGCCTTTAGCTTAGCGGTGGTGACGTGAAGTCATGTGACCGTGCTGTAGTTCCTTTATAGCCCAACATTAGCCTCCTTTAGCTTAGCGGTGGGTGACGTGAAGTCATGTGACCGTGCTGTAGTTCCTTTATAGCCCAACATTAGCTGCCTTTAGCTTAGCGGTGGTGACGTGAAGTCATGTGACCGTGCTGTAGTTGCTTTATAGCCCAACATTAGCCTCCTTTAGCTTAGCGGTGGTGACGTGAAGTCATGTGACCGTGCTGTAATTCCTTTAGAGCCCGACATTAGCTGCCTTTAGCTTAGCGGTGGTGACCTGAAGTCATGTGACCGTGCTGTAGTTCCTTTATAGCCCAACATTAGCTGCCTTTAGCTTAGCGGTGGTGACGTGAAGTCATGTGACCGTGCTGTAGTTCCTTTATAGCCCAACATTAGCCACCTTTAGCTGAGCGTTGGTGACCTGAAGTCATGTGACTGTGCTGTAGTTGCTTTATAGCCTAATGTTAGTTTTTTATTTAAAAAGTAATAACGTGGTTTATATGTGGAGATTATCCTGCTGAATATAAATATGTGTTTGCCACATTATTTTCTGCAATAATCCAAAAGCCAATCGAAAAATCCCATTGATTTTTTGTGAAAGGAACCCTTGCAATGCTAACTTGTTAAAAAATACATCATCACTGCAACAATTTAATAACATATCCTCTATCCTCTCCCCTCCTCAGAACCAGGAGTTGAATGCTGGGAGAATTGGTTTGACTCTGGTTGTTGCTGGAATGGTCGGCTCCGTCCTCTGCGGGCTTTGGCTGGACTACACCAAGACATACAAGTAGGAAACACCTGCACACACTTTAATCTTCCCAACTTTTGTTAAACATTGAACGTGTTTTGCAATGCAGTCAGTTTTTCGAAGATTATATTCGCTATACCAGGGGTCGGCAACAGGCGGACCGCGGTGCGGATCCGGACCCAGGCGCCGACCTATACGGACCCGGACCTATAGTCAATACATTAATAGGGGATTTCAATTTTGACGGGGCGATTCTATTTTAACCGCTGCCGACACGGGGCGAAAGAGACGAGAACGATACAGGGAGAGAAACACAGAAGAAGAGACGAGAGCGATACAGAGAGAGAAACACAGAAGAAGAGACGAGAGCGATACAGGGAGAGAAACACAGAAGAAGAGACGAGAGCGATACAGGGAGAGAAACACAGAAGAAGAGACGAGAGCGATACAGGGAGAGAAACACAGAAGAAGAGACGAGAGCGATACAGGGAGAGAAACACAGAAGAAGAGACGAGAGCGATACAGGGAGAGAAACACAGAAGAAGAGACGAGAGCGATACAGGGAGAGAAACACAGAAGAAGAGACGAGAGCGATACAGGGAGAGAAACACAGAAGAAGAGACGAGAGCGATACAGGGAGAGAAACACAGAAGAAGAGAGGAGAGAGCGATACAGGGAGAGAAACACAGAAGAAGAGACGAGAGCGATACAGGGAGAGAAACACAGAAGAAGAGACGAGAGCGATACAGAGAGAGAAACACAGAAGAAGAGACGAGAGCGATACAGGGAGAGAAACACAGAAGAAGAGACGAGAGAGCGATACAGGGAGAGAAACACAGAAGAAGAGACGAGAGCGATACAGGGAGAGAAACACAGAAGAAGAGACGAGAGCGATACAGGGAGAGAAACACAGAAGAAGAGAGGAGAGAGCGATAAAGGGAGAGAAACACAGAAGAAGAGACGAGAGCGATACAGGGAGAGAAACACAGAAGAAGAGACGAGAGCGCGGCAGATAGAAGCGGAGAGGAAAGTGTGAAGAGAATAATTAGCTAAAATTATAGCACTTTTAAGATGCACACATTTTCAAAAGCTATTTTATTTCTTTTATTTATATTATTTCTTAAGTCGAAGGGAGTTTAATCCCGTCCCATCCAAACCTGTCGGGTCAGATCAAGTGTGAGGGAAATAAATCATACCCTGACATGCAGAGGATGCTCAGGAGTGGAGCACTTTGTCCCTGATTGGTGACTGCCAATCAGAGTCATGAAATAACTGAGTGTGTGTGATGTGTTTTACAGGATGACAACTCTGACCGTGTACTTCCTGTCGTTTCTGGGCATGATCGTGTTCACCTTCACTCTGAACCTCGACAACATCCTCCTGGTCTTCTTCACTGCTGGAGCTCTGGGGTACGTCTGTCAAATTTGATTTAAAAAGGACATATTCTTCTCATGTTTAGATGAATATCAGTATGTAGTGTCTCTACTTTAAAGAGTCCTCTCCTGCTGATGTTCAGGTGTATATCAGTATGTAGTGTCTCTACTTTAAAGAGTCCTCTCCTGCTGATGTCCAGGTGTATATCAGTATGTAGTGTCTCTACTTTAAAGAGTCCTCTCCTGCTGATGTTCAGGTGTATATCAGTATGTAGTGTCTCTACTTTAAAGAGTCCTCTCCTGCTGGTGTTCAGGTGTATATCAGTATGTAGTGTCTCTACTTTAAAGAGTTCTCTCCTGCTGATGTTCAGGTGTATATCAGTATGTAGCGTCTCTACTTTAAAGAGTCCTCTCCTGCTGATGTTCAGGTGTATATCAGTATGTAGCGTCTCTACTTTAAAGAGTCCTCTCCTGCTGATGTTCAGGTGTATATCAGTATGCAGTGTCTCTACTTTAAAGAGTCCTCTCCTGCTGATGTCCAGGTGTATATCAGTATGTAGTGTCTCTACTTTAAAGAGTCCTCTCCTGCTGATATTCAGGTGTATATCAGTATGTAGTGTCTCTACTTTAAAGAGTCCTCTCCTGCTGATGTTCAGGTGTATATCAGTATGTAGTGTCTCTACTTTAAAGAGTTCTCTCCTGCTGATGTTCAGGTGTATATCAGTATGTAGTGTCTCTACTTTAAAGAGTCCTCTCCTGCTGATGTTCAGGTATATATCAGTATGTAGTGTCTCTACTTTAAAGAGTCCTCTCCTGCTGATGTTCAGGTGTACATCAGTATGTAGTGTCTCTACTTTAAAGAGTCCTCTCCTGCTGATGTTCAGGTGTACATCAGTATGTAGTGTCTCTACTTTAAAGAGTCCTCTCCTGCTGATGTCCAGGTGTATATCAGTGTGTAGTGTCTCTACTTTAAAGAGTCCTCTCCTGCTGATGTTCAGGTGTATATCAGTATGTAGCGTCTCTACTTTAAAGAGTCCTCTCCTGCTGATGTTCAGGTGTATATCAGTATGTAGCGTCTCTACTTTAAAGAGTCCTCTCCTGCTGATGTTCAGGTGTATATCAGTATGTAGTGTCTCTACTTTAAAGAGTCCTCTCCTGCTGATGTTCAGGTGTATATCAGTATGCAGTGTCTCTACTTTAAAGAGTCCTCTCCTGCTGATGTCCAGGTGTATATCAGTATGTAGTGTCTCTACTTTAAAGAGTCCTCTCCTGCTGATATTCAGGTGTATATCAGTATGTAGTGTCTCTACTTTAAAGAGTCCTCTCCTGCTGATGTTCAGGTGTATATCAGTATGTAGTGTCTCTACTTTAAAGAGTTCTCTCCTGCTGATGTTCAGGTGTATATCAGTATGTAGCGTCTCTACTTTAAAGAGTCCTCTCCTGCTGATGTTCAGGTGTATATCAGTATGTAGTGTCTCTACTTTAAAGAGTCCTCTCCTGCTGATGTTCAGCTCTGTTGTGATTGGTCAACCGCTTAGACGTACACGTACAATGTGTAGGAGCGCTAGCCAATAGGAGCGCAAGTGTTCCATAGTGATTCAAAATTGCATATTTTCCAGCACAGATAAACAGACGTAGGCATGGCAACACCACCTTCATTTTTGCATCCCTGAGTTACAGTGGTGTAAAACAGGAGGAGCACACATCCTGGAGGCATGTTCACAATGTGGGCACAGACATAGATTATTTGAACGTTCAGCATCACATTGCCAGAGGTTTGACCTGGGGTACGTCAGCTCGTAAATCTGCTCCAGTATTAGTCGATCCCCTCGTCATGCTTTACTGTGTGTCTATTACTGAGCTTCACAGCCTACAGTACAAGTGTATGTTGATGGCTAAAACCGTAAGAAACCACATGAAAATTAAATCACAAAATAGTGTAATCATTTATATTAATTTTGTAATAATATATTACGTATTGAATGGGATTTGTGTAATATTCCTTCAGTTGTACAACTCCTAAAAAAACTCCTGATTTGAAATATAAACATGTTAAAAATAAAATAAAACATTTGTATTTTTATTATTTATTTAATAAGGTTATTTTTAATTTAAAAAAACATGTAATATAGGTTTAAAAGCACCTAAATAAATATATAGAGATAAACAAAAAATACTATAATAGAAGATAAAATCGAAACAGATGGATATGTTCATGCATTTGTGTGTGAGCGAACGTTGTTGAAAAAAACCTTGGCTCTCAGATTACATCGCCATGGACTACTTCTTTGGGTTGTTGTTGTTTGTTGATGTTTATCAGTGTGTTGTGTGTGTGTTTCAGGTTCTTCATGACGGGGTACCTGCCGCTGGGCTTTGAGTTCGGAGTGGAGATCACTTACCCCGAGTCTGAGGGGACGTCTTCGGGACTCCTCAACGCTTTCGCTCAGGTATCGCACAGTCAGAATCCTTTGTTTATCCTCCTCTCTGTCAAGAAACACTCACTACAATTGGTGTGTGTGTGTGTGTGTGTGTGTGTGTGTGTGTGTGTGTGTGTTTGCAGTTATTTGGGATCATCTTCACTCTGATTCAGGGACAACTGACACACCGCAATCCTCTGTTCGGAAACCTGTTCCTCTGCGCCTGGATCTCTCTGGGAATACTGCTCACTGGTATGCTGTGGGTGTGTGTGTGTGTGTGTGTGTGTGTGTGTGTGTGTGTGTGTATATTTGTGTATGTAATGTACTGTCTATTTGAAATGTAAATGTAATTTCCTCGTCTTATGTTTCAGCCTTCATTAAGTCAGATCTGAAAAGACACAACGTCAACATGGAAGCAGAAAACAACCGCCTGGAAGCTGTAAGTACATGAAAATACAAAATACACAAACACATTTATTTAAAATTCTTAATCAATTCCTCATACATTCCTCATACATTTTTTAAATCTGTCGCGGAGGGAATTTGGGTTTAGTGTCAGTTTTTCGGTTTTGGATCAAATCAAAATTTAGAAAACGTGTCATTGCACTACAATTATACAAAAACGCTTTTCAAATTGAACATGTAATATATTAAAGTATATGTACTGATGTTGGGTATTAATTAGGGATGGGAATTTGAAGGCATATGTATATTCGAATATTCGACACCCCCAAAAAAACGTTATATACTTTGATAAATACGAAATGTACACATCCTTAAAACATAACATGTTTGGACATAAACGCGAGTGAAGTATAACCGGACGCGAGAGAGAGAGAGATCAGCAGCTCTGCCCGCTGTGAGGGGCCGGTGAGCGGAGCAAGACACACCTTTAGACCTGACACACTTAGCTATGGCTCTGTCGTATACATTGAATTATTCCATTTGATAATATGTACTTAGGCACCCCTCCCAAAAAGAAAAAAAATAAATTACAATAAAGATATTCATAACTCATATTCGAATACCTGAATAATTTTGAATATTCGATTAATCGTTCCCATCCCTCGTATTAATACAGCTTTGAATGCTGAATACCAGATTGTGGCTCTAAATGTCCAGTGTAAGGATCCAGTTGTAAAGTGTATCCCTCTCTCCTTTCTGTAGCCGTTATAAAGGACAGTGTTCCGAGGGTCTTTGTTCAGAGTTCCTCCTCCCCGTGGAGGGGCTTTATGTCCAGACAGTCTTCAACATTCCTCCTCTTACCCTTAACTCTCCCCTGTCACTCTGATATAAAGTCTCCTTTGTGTATCTGTCCTCTTCACAAACAAAGCTATACAATCCTCCTCCCCTTGAACCCCCCTTCCCCAACAGCAGAACCCCCCCCCCAGGTTCCCTGCACCCTTCAGACGAGAACGTTTTTACAATTTTGAACCATAAAATCTGAGTCATTTTCCCGTCATCCTACTGAGTCATCACTCTAGTGTCCTTCCTCAAAACTGTTACTGCTACCTCACTTTACAACCACTAAAACCTGCATGTGAAGGATTGTAACTTAGCTTTCTTTTGGCACCACCTGGTGGTGTTTGAATGCACTGATATTCATTTTTCTTAAGAACAATTTGAAAGGTGATATAATCATAATATCACACAAACTTCATGGCCTGTTTTGTGTCAGGTTTATTGAGAGTTTATTGGAGAGTTTAAAGCAATAACTTAGATGTTTTTCTCCTAAACAAATCTTTGAGGTATAGCTTAAGACCCCATTTACACGGGAAAGCAAACGAACACGGATACGGCTCAATAAACGTTCCCATTCACACAAGACCGCTCGAAAGCGCTGGAGACGCTGTAGTACATATGCCGGGCCTGTAAGTGGCGCTGTACTTCCGCCACAAAATACACCAAAAGCAGCGAAGAAGACCCCCGAGCGTGGTTGCCATGGTTGCCCTTCTGTTTATTCTCCGCGGTGGATTTAGCAACATGTAGTCCTCCGTGTCCACTTGTTGCTGATGGTTGTGGTGGAGGAGCTGTAGATGTTGCACTAACATCTGTAGCATGGTCTGTAGCTACTGACCATGCTACATGCTACATGCTACAGTGAGCAGCAGAAGTGGGGAGAGGCGGGGCTATGGCTTCATCGTTATCAGGACAATTATCGTATATAGGACGTACACACGGAGCCGTTTGCAGATCTGTCCACCTCGGGACACGTTATCGTTTTAGGGGTCCGGTTCCGTTACGGTCTCGTGTGAACGAACGGGCTATACGACAGATTTCAAGTAGCGGATACAACCCGCTTCGTTCCCGTGTACACAGCACATACATGATCCCGATTGAACCTTGTCCTTCTCCGTCTCTTTCCTAGCTTCCTACCAGTTGTCCCGAGGACTGCCCTCCAGGTGAGAAAACCAACAGAGACAAACTCGAAACCTCGGTCAGCTTTTCCCGTGAAACCTCGCTGTGATGCTGCCGAGTCACTGGACCTCAGGAGGAGGAAGGTCTCCCTGCTGCTCGGGCACATCTGTGGGCATCGAACACATGTGAAGGACCTAAAGGTGAACTCTATTGACGCCGATGGATGATTAGAAACCCTGGACGTGGAGACCAATAAGACGCTGAGGGTGAATGCTGACTTCAGAGGACTACTGCTGCTCTTCTCGTGTGAAGCATGCTGCTCCTAGTTGGATTACTGTGAATGTGAATCTGCCTTTCAAAACGAGGACTGACTTCCAGTTCGTAGATCGCCGTCACACGTACACAGAAAACACTCCAGCTTTTCGTTCGGAGGCAGTGAAGAAGAACTACAGAGTCGCTTGGTTTGGTTTTTGCACAGAACCGACATCTCCTGAGTTTACTTGAATCATCCTCTGACTGTAAATGTTGTTCGTGTGGCTTCATTTGAGCGTTTTCCGTAAGTATGGCAGTGGTAAATAATGTTACCTGTGGAAGAACAACTCACATTCGGTTCCAAGCTGCTTCGGGTAGATGCCGTCATTATAAAACGCACTTTAGTGCTGCTTGCATATTCAAGACGAGAAGTAGCTGCGACTGCTCGTGCCCGTTTTCTTTTAGTCAGCAGAATAATGACATTTCAGTACAGGTCCGACATCCTCCTTTATTTGCAGCTTTTCTTGTTGGCACATCGATCTATACGAGTTAAAGCGGTAATCTTTCGGTTTTCAGTCCTGATTGATAAAGCGAGGGAATGCAAATGTGCTCAAATACTGCACATCCCAGAATATTGGGAGCTACTATAACTAGCAACACAAACCATCTTTGCCCTAAGTCAGTCCCTGGGGCTGCACCTCTTCCATCACTCCCTTAAATATATGAACAGCTCTTCGGCTGATCGAAAAGGCCCAAAAAGTCCACTATTTGAAGACGCATCTGGAATAAAAAGGTCAGAGACAAAAAAAGGCATTTCCTGTGACGACATAATAAGTAAATGTATGTTCGTCACATTATGCTTTTAATGTGCAGCAGAAGGAAATGATAATAAATAGCATTATCTCCACGAACATTACAACATTCAGCCCGTTTTTGAAAACTGCTAATATATACATATTGCAATACTTCACCGTTGTGGTACCTCATAAGGCGATAGATATTGAATTACCATACACTCATCTAACTGAAAATCTATGATAGCCGCTTTAAATTCTCTCTTTGTGACCAACTGGGCATCGTTACAGCAGGAAAAGGCGAATTCAGTGCGCGTTGAGTACTGCGAAAAAATAGTACCATTTGAATAGTAATTGAATTTGTCTCTTAGATTTCAGGAGTGCATCTCGGAGCTGAACGGTACGTCCACACAGCAGCTTTAGACGAATCTTCCACCGCCTCCAACGCTTCTCTGCCCGTTGACTTTGAATGGGGATGACGTCACTTTGCCTCGCTTTTCGCCGAACTGCATTGTGGGGGAGCGAAGCGAAGATGTCCAGGATGTCCAGGATTCAAAAGTTGAGCAATGTTCAACTTTTGAACGTGGAAGCGTCGGCCAATCAAACACGTTTATGCAAATCTGACAGTAGAAGCGCTAGCCAATCAAACCGCGTGTAAGCAGGGAGAGCCAGACCGCAGTTCATTTCCTCATATTCCAAACGAGAAGTTACGGGAGCAAATCACCCGGTTCTTTACGACCACAACTATTAACGGGATCCAAACCGGAGGAACCAGGCATGGAGGGAGGTGGCAGAGGCAGTGGGGGAAACTGGTAGGGTTTCGCCTGTTTGGGGAGTTTATTTAAATATATATTGCTCGCATAAAATCCCCAGGGTTTTTTGCTTTGTATGTCGGGGGCGGGAGATTCATGAGATTGGTTGTTGGTCGCGTTGCTCGAATAAAAAATCCCCAAGCTGTCCGACACGCCCAGCTCCAAGATGTTCAAGATGTTTGAAAAGCTGCTGTGTGGACGTCCATTTTGTTGCTATGAACGATCCCGGACACCAAGAAGCGAAACACTTTGAGGAAGATATCAGAGAAATAACTATCTGCAGATGAAATGTAGTCACTGCGATACACAAACCACAGCAGACCAAACAGTGTTCTGAGTTCAGCGCACAATCAGGAACACACGCACAACTTTAGGTTTTATACTCCGTGTTATGATTGAGATGTGATTCCAATGTCTCTATCACACTCTGTACAGATAGACAGCTCCCACACGAGAGGACAGCGCCATCTTGTGGTGTGTGACACTAACAAAGCAAGCAGAGGGAGAGGAGAAGCACAACAAACGATACTAATTTATTTTTGAGATGTATGTTAGTTTTTTTTGTTACATAGAATAGAGCCTTTTTTTACTTGGTGAGAATGATGCCGCAGCATTATGTCCAAAACTTTATTTTTTAAATATGACTCATGAAAGAAACTGTATTGTTCGATGGCTCGTGGCAATGACATGCTGTTTCAGGAAATGGTTACAACACGTTTCTAAATAGACGGAGAATGTGTATTTACTGGTCTTGCTTCAACTTTTGTCTCCAAAAGCTTTTACTAGATAAGACACTTCTTCTTTTCTTAAAGCAAGGTTGGGAAATCTTCCTCAAAGACCTTTTGTTGTTGCTGCCCCGACAGCAAGTCATTGTTTCTAACTTCCGACGAAAAACTAACCCTAGCTTTACTTTAAAGAAAAGTAAGTCATGTTCTGTGAAGAGGTAGTTTCATTTGATTTGATTCAACCAGGGAGGTCTCATTAATGGCGCATTTCCACTACAGGGCCTCGCTCGTCCTCGCTTGGTATGGCTAGGCCTCGTTAGGCCTTGTTAGGACTTTATGCTGCGTTTCCATTACAGTGTAGTAGCTGGGGCAGTAACTATAGTAACGCAGTGTAGGCGGAGCCGTGACGTCATCTTCAATACGAACCACGAAACCAAACATCAGCCGTTAGCTGTTAGCGCTCAGAGCTCACAGCTCTTCATATCTGTTCAGAAACTAGACAGAAGTTAAACAAGTTCAAACCACAGACTGCCTGTGTCATGGAGGATACAGTCGCTGGTTTATTTATGTCTGTAGGCCGTTGTTGTGAGTGTGGACGGTCGCAGCGTATATAACGTTAGCTTAGCCGATCTCCATTCAGAAAACACGCATTTTAAAAGGTTTCTCTGCCGCCTGTCTGCAGACTTGTCAAAGCATTAATTCATGGTTTTTACTAACCGGTATCAGTGTGTTGTTAATTGTGCATAATTTAGAAACGTGTATTACAATTAAATCACGGTCAAATATGTTCATCTTGTTGTAGTCGTAGCCCCTCACGCCCGACTCAGCCCGGTTGTTAGCCTGGAAAGAACCTCGATTTTATGGGGCCAGAAAAACTGTGAAATAGTACCCGCTAGCCAGAACTACGCCAAGTGGAAACGTAACCAAAAACGGGCCCCGCACGGCACGCTTAAAGCGAGCTCCGCGCTGTAGTGGAAATGCGCCATAAGATTAAGAATCCCCTTTTCAAAAGAGTCCTGGCCAAGATAGGCAGCAGCACAGTCAAATTAAAAACAACAACAGACAACATAATATGGTCACAATCAAAACATCCACAACAACCAGCTTCTAGGCTTATTTTATCCTTCAATCAACAGCAGCGGTTCATGGACTTTCAAATGAAACAACCTCAACACAGCAAGCTGAATGTCCACGACCCTTTCTTTAAACATCAACCATCTTCACGTGTTCCCCTCTCCATCATCCTGGTTTCGCAGCATTATGTCCAAAAATACTACTTTCTTTTTTAAATGTGACTCATGAAGGAAACTGTATTGTTCGATGGCTCGTGGGCAATGACCTGCTGTTTCAGGAAATGGTTTCCAGCTCCCAGAATAACATAACATCTGCAGAGAGACGTTCAACCCTCAGAACATACCCTGTACCAGGGACGTGCACAGGTACGGGCTAATGTTGTCCCGGGCAACAGCCCTTTTTGGCTGACCTGCCCCTCTGGGGAGAGAAAGAGGTTTTTTTCTCAACATGATAAGCCCACAATTGTAGCGTCCCACTGCGATAAAACACACCTTGTCAGCGCTGTCATCTGCCCCCAGTCACGTGACTTTGTTTACAATCTGACATCTGAAAGCAAAGGACAGCCCTCCGGGTCCGGTCCGGCCTCATGGCTATGGTGATCACACCAAATGCCTGCCTGGCTTTGGTGGCAAATCCCCGGGTCAATCTGTCCCCGGAAATGTACCCGTTTTTAAAAATGCTTAAATTGATTTTGAGTTTTCTCCTGGCAGTTAGAGTAGAGGACAAACCAGGGGACTTTACTTCCCCTTGACACCGTCGGTTATTTACAAAAAAACAAACCCTAAATATACTTGTTAGTGTGCTTCTGTCTTTCTGTGCCTTCTCATCTGTAAACTCTCTCAACGTCAACGGGGCCGCTCGCTCTCTTTTCTTGATCGCCCTCTCACGGGTGAACAGTTCAATGTCCCGCTTCAGTGTAGGATTGCTGCCATGTCTACCCCTTTCGTTTGACCATCTCTGTTACTAAGTTATGGAATACTACATAAATAAGTAATTCGATACCTTACCGTTACTGCGCTCATAAAGAACGATAAGAATAATGCGTTTTGAACTGGTTTAATTAATGAGTGAGTTTATTTAAGGTAATTAGTTAGAGGCCCTATTTTATCAGTTTGTCTGCACAGCAGTTACAATGGTCAACATTACATTAATTTATAAACAGAATTGTCCCCAGAATTTTTCCACATTTTTTCTTTAATAGTTAGTAACATTAGATATTTTAATGAGATATGCAAAACAAAAAATTTCCCTGGTTTTCATTTAGAAAAAAATGGGGCTTTTTCTAGTTTAGAGCAATAGCCCCTCCAAATGTCTGTGCACGTCCCTGCCCTGTACCTTCCCCAGTATCTCTTTAACATGGCAACTGTTACATCTGTTCTCTTAGTTTTTGGTTTACAATATTTATTTTGTAAATTTGCTGTAAACATGTATTAATATATGACTTTGTCTAGTTTTTATAACGCAAACTGTTTTGGTGCACTTTAGTCTTGCATACGGTTATTTAATGTATTTGTTTAATCAAGTCCGGCCAATAGCTATTCTATTCTAATTCTCTTAGGTTTTTAAGATATGTTTGTAATTTATTACAATGCGTCTTCAGTCATGTTTGGTCCGCCAACTTTTACGTTGTTTACAAGATGCTTTTTTTTTAACATTTGTTCATTGTTAACAAAATATATTTCACAAGGTCGAATTGGAAGAAAAATATCATGTGCTGTCCTTTGTTTACTTCCATAACTTAGTGACGTCACATCGTAACACTCACGCTTGTATTGACTAGCACTCCAACACATTGTACGTGATAGGCTAAGGGGCGGGACATCTCTAAGCGGTTGACCAATCACAACAGAGCCGCCCAGCTATCCAATCAGAGCAGACTCTGGGCTCTGGTTTCAGACAGAGGGTGAAAAGAGGTGCTCCAGTATGAGAACAATAAAGAGCTTTTTGAAAATTAAAGCATGGAGACGTGTAGAGACACTACATACTGATATACACCTGAACATCAGCAGGAGAGGACTCTTTAAAGTAGAGACACTACATACTGATATACACCTGAACATCAGCAGGAGAGGACTCTTTAAAGTAGAGACACTACATACTGATATACACCTGAACATCAGCAGGAGAGGACTCTTTAAAGTAGAGACACTACATGCTGATATACACCTGAACATCAGCAGGAGAGGACTCTTTAAAGTAGAGACACTACATACTGATATACACCTGAACATCAGCAGGAGAGGACTCTTTAAAGTAGAGACACTACATACTGATATACACCTGAACATCAGCAGGAGAGGACTCTTTAAAGTAGAGACACTACATACTGATATACACCTGAACATCAGCAGGAGAGGACTCTTTAAAGTAGAGACACTACATACTGATATACACCTGAACATCAGCAGGAGAGGACTCTTTAAAGTAGAGACACTACATATACACCTGAACATCAGCAGGAGAGGACTCTTTAAAGTAGAGACACTACATATACACCTGAACATCAGCAGGAGAGGACTCTTTAAAGTAGAGACACTACATACTGATATACACCTGAACATCAGCAGGAGAGGACTCTTTAAAGTAGAGACACTACATACTGATATACACCTGGACATCAGCAGGAGAGGACTCTTTAAAGTAGAGACACTACATACTGATATACACCTGAACATCAGCAGGAGAGGACTCTTTAAAGTAGAGACACTACATGCTGATATACACCTGAACATCAGCAGGAGAGGACTCTTTAAAGTAGAGACACTACATACTGATATACACCTGAACATCAGCAGGAGAGGACTCTTTAAAGTAGAGACACTACATACTGATATACACCTGAACATCAGCAGGAGAGGACTCTTTAAAGTAGAGACACTACATACTGATATACACCTGAACATCAGCAGGAGAGGACTCTTTAAAGTAGAGACACTACATACTGATATACACCTGAACATCAGCAGGAGAGGACTCTTTAAAGTAGAGACACTACATATACACCTGAACATCAGCAGGAGAGGACTCTTTAAAGTAGAGACACTACATATACACCTGAACATCAGCAGGAGAGGACTCTTTAAAGTAGAGACACTACATACTGATATACACCTGAACATCAGCAGGAGAGGACTCTTTAAAGTAGAGACACTACATACTGATATACACCTGGACATCAGCAGGAGAGGACTCTTTAAAGTAGAGACACTACATACTGATATACACCTGAACATCAGCAGGAGAGGACTCTTTAAAGTAGAGACACTACATGCTGATATACACCTGAACATCAGCAGGAGAGGACTCTTTAAAGTAGAGACACTACATACTGATATACACCTGAACATCAGTAGGAGAGGACTGTTTAAAGTAGAGACACTACATATACACCTGAACATCAGCAGGAGAGGACTCTTTAAAGTAGAGACACTACATATACACCTGAACATCAGCAGGAGAGGACTCTTTAAAGTAGAGACACTACATATACACCTGAACATCAGCAGGAGAGGACTCTTTAAAGTAGAGACACTACATATACACCTTAACATCAGCAGGAGAGGACTCTTTAAAGTAGAGACACTACATACTGATATACACCTGAACATCAGCAGGAGAGGACTCTTTAAAGTAGAGACACTACATACTGATGTACACCTGAACATCAGCAGGAGAGGACTCTTTAAAGTAGAGACACTACATACTGATATACTCCTGAACATCAGCAGGAGAGGACTCTTTAAAGTAGAGACACTACATACTGATATACACCTGAACATCAGCAGGAGAGGACTCTTTAAAGTAGAGACACTACATACTGATATACACCTGAACATCAGCAGGAGAGGACTCTTTAAAGTAGAGGCACTACATACTGATATACACCTGAACATCAGCAGGAGAGGACTCTTTAAAGTAGAGACACTACATACTGATATACACCTGAACATCAGCAGGAGAGGACTCTTTAAAGTAGAGACACTACATACTGATATACACCTGAACATCAGCAGGAGAGGACTCTTTAAAGTAGAGACACTACATACTGATATACACCTGAACATCAGCAGGAGAGGACTCTTTAAAGTAGAGACACTACATACTGATATACACCTGAACATCAGCAGGAGAGGACTCTTTAAAGTAGAGACACTACATACTGATATACACCTGAACATCAGCAGGAGAGGACTCTTTAAAGTAGAGACACTACATACTGATATACACCTGAACATCAGCAGGAGAGGACTCTTTAAAGTAGAGACACTACATTTTTTAAGAACAATTTTCAGCGGCGGATCCATGTTTGATTTGATTTTAATTGATAGTTGTTGGGCTCAGAAGAGAGAAGATATATCAGACTTTGAAACACACGATTAGTTATGGGTATATCCAGTGTCTTCATCTCGATAAATTGACAATGATCAAATACAGAATATCACCGGCCTTATCCCTTTGACCCTAAACTGCATTGGAGACATTTCTATTGGTGCAGATTGTTGAACAAAATATGTTTCAAAATGTTTCATTTCATTTATCTGTGAAGCTGCTGTTGGATTTCAAGTCATGTTTTTTTACGATGTTGAACTCGAATCAGGTTATATGCAGATGACATTATTCCATACATTTCAAATCAAAATACACTGAGTCTGATCACAACAATAAAAGCATTTTACTGTCTTTGAATGTCTTGTCTTTTACCTGATGCTTGCTCACTATTTACAGTCACTTGAATATCACGGAAAAGCCTTGTATCTTCGATTTAGAAGACAATTGAACGGCTCCCCGATAAGTAGAGACATAAAATCATCTCGAAAATATTTCTGATATTATTAATTAATACACTGTTTAGTGCACCTCAACCAAATGTTCTTCAAACCTTGTCTTCCTACCAATTTGTACCTGCGAAAAACACGAGGTGGATTTAGTGTAGTTAGTGTCGAACTGAATCACATCAGATACGGAAAGTTAATGTGTTGTTGTCTTTGGTGCTACGGTTAATCAACAATATCCCACCCAGCATTTCGTCGGAAAATCTGTGACCTCAGTTTCCCATTCAAACTTTTTTTCCAAGTGAAAGGTTAAACAGTGAAAGGCGGACGGATGCTGTTTCACAAAAAGTATTATAATTAACTCAACCACAAAAAAGGAAGTTTCACCATCGACAGAACGCTCTGTCCCGGACACAAAAAGCCCTCAAACATTGTTGTTTGATTCCAGAGAAGAAGACGCAGAGGATGGCTCGATCGGCAATAATACTCATTTTGGTGCTTAATTTCGAAGGTCAGTTCTCTGTTTTGTCTTTTGCTATTTAAGTGTTTCTGTTTATGCAACAGTTACTAATTATTATAGCAGGGGAACATTAAACCAGCGCTGGATTGTTTGTGTCCAACCTTTCGATTGGGGGATTCTGACGATTATAAGAACATTTTGTTTTGTAATGATATACGTTTTTATCCATGATTTCTTTCTATTTGATAAGTGAAGTTTGATTTCAAGGATTCACCAATTAGTGTTCTTCGCTTAGGTAGAAGACATTTTGAAAATGAAGAGTAAGCTTACGAAGATAATATATTTAGTTTTCAAATTGTCTTTCCAACACAAGGAAACCTAGCTTTTCTATTTGGGGAACAAATTCATGAATGGTAAATGGACTGTATATAGCGCTTTATCCAGTCTTTAAGACCCCTCAAAGCGCTTTACATGCTACATGACGTTCACCCATTCACACCCATTCATACAGAGCAGTGTGTCTTACTCTAAGACCCTACATGCACACACATGCACACACCGTTGGCCATGCCATCGGGAGCACCTCAGCGTTAAGTATCTTGCCCATGGATACATCGACATGTGGACTGCACGGGCTGAGATCGAACCCACAACCTTGAAAGACAACCGCACTCCCTCGCAGCCACAGTCGCATGAACATCACATAATCGCATTAAGATTACTATATGTGGATTATTCAAGAAATGCTATTGGTTACACTTTGGAGGATGATACTGTGTGCTTCTGAATAGGGTTGCAACATTCTGGGAATTTTCAAAGATGGAAACTTTCCACGGGAATAAACGGGAATTTAAGGGAATAAATGAGAATAAACCGGGAATTTTCTAAATTGAAGGTTGGCTCTTTGTAGGGAACTTAAATATAGTTGGGAAAGTATATTTGACCATAATCTTGACTAGAACAAACAGATGCCATTCAAGGACACTTGAATATCCATGCCATTCCTCCATCACATCTACATAGCACACTATCGAGACCACACCCCCGACAGGCACTGTGCAGCCCTCCACCACATGCACGGATGATTTCTAGTAGTAATATTTAATTCAACATTCATGTTTTTGTTCTTCAATGAAAGAAATTATTTTTCAATACAATTATTAAAACTTGTTCTGTTCTACAAATAAATCTGTTTGAAATGTCATGTTTTTTAATTCTATCAGTTTGCATGGATGTCTTCTTATGACAAAACAAAATGTTTATATTTATGCTTGGATATGATACAATTCGATTACATTACCCTCAATTCCCATAAATTCCCAAGTTTATATATATATATGACAACATGCACATTTCCTCCTACATATTTTTGATTGTGTCCAGACAAGGTTAAACGTCTAAGAAAGGCCAGCCTTGGTATGAAACTGGGTGTTGTCTCACATTTATCTTAATCTATATTTTTATTTATCTCTGTTTACTATTCCTCTCTATCTATATCATTCAAAACCACATTTTAAACCACATTTATCCTCTTTTCTGGTGGGCCTCGCCCTCGGCACTGTGACGCTGTACCCCAGTGTACCAGACCGTTACACTGGGGCATTGAAACAGCGGCATCTAGTGGCCTTTAGGGAGAATTACAACATGTTCCGCTTCATGCAACAAGCCAATGACAACTGTGTAAGAGAAGATAGAAAGGAAATATAAAAACTTCAAGTATCATATCAGCACAATGAAGATTATTACTGATTATTTCAATTATAGGCAATTAACGTCTACTTTGCAGGTAAAATGTGTTGACATAAAAAAAAAGCATGAAAAAAATTGGCCGAAATTCCTCAATATATTTTTTGTAATTTGAAGATACAGTTTTTATATAGCTTGATATAAACTGAGGTCAAAAGCAGGATCATTATCTTGTTTATTGTATGTGTTTATAATGTAATACACTGTGGCGTTTCTTGGAATCTTTATTATCAGATAATTACTGTATTCAGATAATTGTAAGTGTAAAATAGTGTCCTTTTTATTTTCAGCAATCACCCACGGAGAAATCGTCTACACGCGACCTGGAGAACATGTCTTTCTGCCTTGTGTCGGTCGATCATTCTCCGACCCAACTTGCTCAAACGTTGCCTGGGTTTTCAACAGATATTCAACCCTTCCTGGTGTTTGGATAGACTTTGTTAGCAGGAGTTTGGACTCCGACTGCTCTTTGGTCCTGAAGAACGTCTCTGCTGAGGATGTTGGACTTTACAAGTGTGGGGGGAGCGAGGAAGTATATCTGAATCTTCTGACAAGTGAGTCGTTTCTATCGGCCGTTTTTCACCGTGTTCACTTATGATTCTGATTCTGACTCAGTGAGTGGATTCATTTGGACTTGTCAGGTTCTTGTAGCAGGGCTATAGCTCCACTTTCTGGATGTCTTGCACTAGTATTGAACTCATGCCTTCCCAGACTCATAAATGTCTACTTTTAACGTACATAGACATTCTTTCTAAATGTACTGTTATCATCTGTTTGGATGCATTAACAAGAAGGACCTTTTATCCAAGCTATTTTGACCATATTAGGCGTGAAAGCAGCATTGGAACGTTTCTTTCCCAGGGCCATATGTGCACTAAACGCTGCTAATATTTAAATTATATAAACCTTCCGTGTAATACGAGGGGAATCGTGCAATTTTAATTTATCTATTATTTATTTATGTACATATTCCCTTTTTTTAAGTCCCATTTGTTGTTTTTATATTGTCTTGTTGTTGCGTGTTGGCACATTGAGTCAGTTATAATTTCGTTGTACTTGTACAATGACAAATAAAGTTCTATCAATCTATCTATCTATTGGAAATGCCCATTTTGAACAGGACCGGATTTGGTTTGGTTTGCTTTTGAATTGGTCTTGACTGCCTTTTGAATTGGTCTTTACCTGGGCTTGACTAGACGTGGTCTTTAACTTGACTTGGAATAGATTAAATGGTAACTTTTTGGAAGATAGACCAACTTATTGTCCCTTGCCTTAAGGGAGGGACATTTGGTTAGCGTCAGGTGTTTTATACGTTGTAAATGTGTATTTTTAGTGTCCCATTTTACATCTTCATTATGTGCTACGAGTATACTTGATTATTGTAACTGTTTTCTTTTAACTTGAAGATGTAAATCATTTTCTATCCTGAGTTCACAGAGTTCACTTGTCTTCTCTCAGTCTCTCCATCTCCACTAGATGCTGATCCAATGAGGGACGGTGAGGTCAAGTTAAAGTGCTCTCTCTTTCGTCACAGTACACTCGGTTTTTGCCAAAAGGGCACCATCCCCTGGGTGGATGAGACGGGAACCGTGCTGCTGGACGAAGGCGTCGGGTACCATTTTCACGGACAGGAGAAATGTGTCTCCTCTCTGACTGTGAGGCAGCAGAGCGGCGACAACAGGAAATACACCTGTCGGTTCGAACAGCACAGCGGCACAAAGATACAGTCTGACTACACACCTGACTTCCTAGGCGGGAACCAGACGGAAATATCCAATCCAGGTAAGAGAAAATGCAGCCCACCAGATACTAAATCGTTGCATATTGGTTTTTCAAATATCTGATTTTAATATTGTACTTCCATTCAGGTAATATCACAGATGTGCCTCAAAGCTACGCCATGTGGGCTGTGCGTATTGCAGGAGTGGTCGTGATTATTGTTAGCGCCGTCCTAATCATCAAAAGGATATGTAAGGAAATTCAGATCTTAATTTCGGTTGAACTGGTATATCATAGAATTGTAATCTTTCTTCTTTCCCCCCTAGGTAACACAAAATACATTCTTAAGGGCAAAAACAAAGTGAGTAATGAAACTAAAACTCATATTAAGCAATTTTATTTTCTATTTTAGTCCCTCGTTACTATTCTCTTTGTGTCGTTCCTTTGAATTATTTTTAAGAATCCCTTTTCTTGTGTTGTGCTTCAAAGTTTAAGAATGATGAAGACATCGAGTATGAGAATGGGGGAGTCCGTCTTGCTAATGCTAGGTGGCCCTGATCAACATCTTCAGCTCGTCAGGAACTCAAAAACCATCAGGGATTTCACACTTGGAGTTCAAACCATTGACTCTTTTCACGTCTTAGCTTACAGTATCTGTCTGACTGCTTTCTGTGTACACGACGGCAGACAGTTTGACTGACAAACAAAGAAACATCTCAAATTTCGGCATCAGCTATTCGCTTTGATTTTATGCCAGCATCAGCCAGCTCCATGTAAATGACAGGACGTTGACAGGAGGTGGTGGAGACCAAAAATGGAGCTAAAAGACAGTGAACGTACCATACATCAGATGAACTCAACTTATAGGATGATGTATTGCTGAATGTGTAAATAAAGAAGGTCTTATATGCTTTGTTTTTAATATGCAGAGGTGTTTTCACGCTGTTTGGGGAGTTTTCTTTTGTAATGAAGGCACATAAATTGATTAATTGAGCTTCAAATGATTTTGAATGACTACAAATGTCTTGTACTGTTTTTTCCCTTATGTATTTGTAGTCTGTAGTCTGATACCCCATGTCCAAAAACGTACACTGCTATAATTAGTTTAGATCCTTCAGTGATTTCCATTTATGTATACTAGTATGTGGGAAATACTGTCAAAGAGTGAATGTCATCGTGTTTAAATCCACACTGAAGACACACGACTTCTCTCTGGCCTTCTAGTTAGAGTGGGGTTACGACTCCTGACTGTTCCATGTGTTGTCCTTATCTGTTGTGATTTATTGTGATGTAACGTGTTTTTATGTGTTTTAATTACATGTATAGCACTTTGGCTCGACCAAAATCGTAAATGTGCTCTACAAATAAAATTTGATTTGATTTGATAAAGACAGCAGTGTCCATATATACCAAGGTCTTCTCTGTTGTCTGGCTTATCTAAAGCCAGTTGAGTAGCACTTGAAATGCTTGGCTCTATGAAACCTGATGTACTTTATGATTCTGTTTTCTTCAGGGTTGTGTCTTCCTGGTCGAATGTACTTATTGTAAGTCGCTTTGGATAAAAGCGTCAGCTAAATGCAATGTAATGTAATGTAATGTTGTCAGATTTCGTGTTTTAATAAACATTTATTCAACAAGGACAATTAAGGCTCATAGTTTGGTCTTCTTTCATCAAAGTAAAGATTGAGAAGTACGAGTTTTACACATCATGCTTAAAGGTGGGGTAGGTAATTTTGGAGAAACCAGCTCGAGTGCGCTAGAATTTGAAAATACACATGAGGGCACGAGATCAGTGTGTGCCCCGATGGGAGGCTGACAGGCAGGTAGGCCGTCCAGTTATTTTAGCCGGCTCAGATGATTGGTCGAGCTTTTTACAGCGCCACGGCTTCCACAGATGACATGTTTTTATGTATTTATTGTCAAAGCATTTAATGTATTCATTGCTATCAGGATGTTAAGAGCATTCCATGGAATATAACAACAAGTGTTTCTGAAATAAATTACATGCCCCACCTTTAATTCTTCCCTTAAATTATCATAAATCATACTTTTCTTGAAAACATTTGAGACTTTCTGCACAAAAATCCTGCATTTGACTTTATCAAAGAGGCAACATATAAAGTTATGCACTTTAAATTCTGCAAGCAGCTACATGTTCAGATTAATATAGCATAGTTTCAAATGTAAAGACTCTATAAACGCTGTTGGAACAATTTAAATGTGGCTCAAAATGCCCTTAAACCAGATTTACTCAACAACAACAATAAGAATAATGATATCAAAATAAATAAACAAACAATACTAATTACAATGATAATAATACAAATATTTATAATAGGATTATTATTGTTATTAATATATATTTTTGAATGTTTTCCTTATTGGCGATTGGACATTTTGAATGATAACTGTTACAGTAAATCGTCATGATAAAAAACGTCAGGTGTAAAAAGGTAATTTTAAACAATATATTTGACACATATTTTATTTTGCATCACTTTTTTTATGTATATATTTTTACTTTTCATATGAACCATTGGTATGGACAGTTTGTGTGTACGTACTGTAAATGTACCTATTTTTTCTTGAGGAAAAAATTAAATAAGACTTTACTTTTTCCTATGATGCCCTGGGGTCAAGTGAGGGCGGAATCAGGACCAAGATTGAGCGTGGGTAAATGTTTTTAGCGGTGACAATTTGAATTAATAGCTAACCCTACTAACTAACCCTAACCCTAACCTACCTACTAATTACTAACCCTAACCCTAACCACGAGAAACAAAAACAAAGGAAACGGCGTTGGCTGAGGGGAGAAAGTGCGCGAAAATAACTTCTTGCAACTTTCCACCACGGTAGCACTGTGCTAACGTTAGCGCGTGAGTGCTTGCACGAGGAAGAGCTACGATATGAAGATGGAGACAAACAAGAGCAACATGCAGAAGATCAGACATTGAAACGGATCTGTGGCAGGAACAGACGACTAAACAACAAGAAGCCCCAGCTAGTGGACAACCGGAGGCAATGGAAGCAGTTAGCGGGGCAGCAGGTAAGTGGCAGTGCGGCCGTGTAGTGCTTATACGCGCGCATATATTCTGATAAAGCTGCTGCAACCTGTGCTTACATTTGTTATGACGAAGCCACAGTAATATCGCTCGTGACTGTGCTATTTCATAAAGTGAAACTACTGTAATGTGCGCTTTAGCTGTGGCCGTGCTGTTTTCATATTTAAATGAAGCGATTGTAATATGCACTTTAGATGTGCAGTGGTGTGCACATCTATTCTGTTCAGTGGTCTTTTGTATTGTGTTCAAGCTACTCTTAATACATGCCATCCAGTCCTGTACCTGCCCTTGCTGGGCTATTTTCACATTTGTGTGAAGCTAGTGTATTATTTAGTGTTATCTGTGTGTGTTTGTATATAGTAGTTGGCCACAAGACAGGATGGTAGAGACACTGCCTCAGAAAGAAGCAGGTAGATATGTTTAGGATATCATGTCTCCATTAAATAGACATCGTTAAAAACTGCTGTAATGTGCGCTGAGGCTGTTTTATGGTCTTTATATATTCTGGTGTAATATGCGCTTATATATTCAGATGAAGCTACTGCACTGTGGCTGCGCTGTTTTCTTATAAAGCTTCCATAATATGCACTATTTAGTGTTGAATACATTTATTCTGATGAAGCTACGGACTCAAAATGTGCAGTGATCTTTCATGCCATGTCTCCCATGACTGGATTTGAAGCTACGAAGATACAGAGTGTGTTCAGGTGTGAGCATTTTCGACTGACATGTCTCACCTTTTACACACCTTTGTCTTTCTCTTATAATTAATTGTGTTAACTTTTATCTGCCACCATACTTGGTTAAAAAGGTAGTCCAATATTAAAATATTGACTAAATACTAGGGCTGTGCAATTTAATCGATCTTGCGATATATATCGATATTTAGTTTTCCGAGAAAGTATCGATATTTCAGCCGCGGGTATCGATACATTAAGTCTGATAACTGTTCGTTATACTCGCGTCCAGGAGAGAAGCTTTAAAAAGGAGACTGATTGAGTCTCTGAGAATGTTCAAATGTATACTTTAATTAATAAAAAGTGCGGTAATGTTGTAAGCAGAAGATGATTTAGTCAGAAAAACAGCTGTGTTCTGCGTGAGCGAAGAGAGCGAGCTCCACCAGCTGTTAAATATCCTCTGCGAAACTTACGTTTCAAAGGCTTGTAAGCTACAGTTTGCACTGTTTCAATAAATGAAACTAATTTTCTCACCACATCTTTTGATTCATTTTGTCCAGCATTTGCAAGCTGGAGACTCTCTGTCAGAGCCATATATTGTATAATTGATGCTTTCAGTTTTCAGTTGAATTAATTCAATCCAAGTCAATGGAACACTCACAAGATGTCACCAAAATCCCACTGTCCCTTTAAAATCGTTCAGAAAATGATATAAGTGAATCGAATTATATCGAATCGTATCGAATCGTATCGTTGGCTGAATATCGTGATATATATCGTATCGTTGGCTGAATATCGTGATATATATCGTATCGTTGGCTGAATATCGTGATATATATCGTATCGTTGGCTGAATATCGTGTATCGTATCGTATCGTGACATTAGTGTATCGCCACAGCCCTACTAAGTACCTGCATAACTAAATACATTCCCATCATCTTCAGCTGTAGTTCATGTTTCTTACAATGTTATGTTTTTATTTTATGCAAAAGATTGGAGAGGCCTAATGGTGTTTAGGCCTGTCCACGATCTTTTTTTGGCTGTTGTGTGCGGTCTGTTTAACGGGCGAGGTAAGTGTTACTCTCCTGGACTTACTGTACGTCAAGCAGTGTGGTGGACAAGACATTTTCCTCAATAAGCCAACCACTGAGAGGAAACGGCATCATCGCATATTTGGAGCAGAGAATAAACGTCTGACAGAATGGACGCAGCATTTTACTTGAATGTACTCTCATTTTGGTCCTTCAGCTTCAAGGTAAGTCACTTTTGTTTCCTTATTTAAACTTTAGTTGTAATTAATAACAGGAACCAGCCATACTTTTCCTGTTTTAGAGTTATAAGCTTTGAAAAGTAGTAGGGATGCACGATAATTATCGGTCCGATATTAGGAATTATGACGTCATCCCGATAAACCGATAACAGTATTAATAGCCCCGATAATATACAATATATTTTTGGGGTAAAAAAAAGAAACAATACTGCGGTGTGGGTGGGTTGGGATGAGGGGCGCTTGTTTTTCACTCGGCTCCTCCCGTGTTGCCAGTACTGTGGTGTTAGTGGTTTAGGAAGAGGGGAGTTCTTCACAAATCCAGCGCTCCCTAATACTTCGAACCTGATCAGTCACCTGAAACATCGCCATCGCTACGATGGTGTGTTAAAAGCGTACGAAGACAATAATACAATACAGTGTGTGTGTGTGTGTGTGTGTGTGTGTGTGTGTGTGTGTGTGTGTGTGTGTCTGCGCGCACGCGTTGGAGCTATGTGCAACTCAAGGCATATGCTCGAACCGGAGCTGCCTGGACGCTGCAATCATGTTGCTGAGTGTGCTGACTTCTCCTCCAATGTCCCGCTGTCTGCTTCCTGCATCAAGTCAAGTGCTCGGCGCAGTTGTGTGGATAGAGCGCTCCTCTGTTTTCATTTAAACAGCTCCTTATATCCGTTAGCGCAGCTAGCTAGCACCAGATGCTAACAACAACAATGCACGTAAGGTCTCTCTCTTGTTCGCTCGGACCACACGCACACACACCCTCCCAGTCCTCCAGATGGCCAGTCGGTGCCTGCCGGTGAGCGTGGAAGTGTGGTCTGCCACAAGCGGGCGGCAGGAGCGGGGCTGTCAGCATCAGCTTGTAGATGGTATTTTAAACTCGATGCGCTCTGAAGCTACGGGGCGGCCGAGGAAAAAAAATACACGTGCGTTAATCGCGTTAAAATAATTAGTGGCGTAATTTTTATTTGTATTATCGGTTATCGGTCTTGAGAAGCAGGAAGTTATCGGTATCGGTTTCAAAAAACCGATATCATGCATCCCTAAAAATAAGCCAAATGTTGTGTGAGACAAGACACAAAAGTATTTTTTTTACAATCAGTAATGTGATAGAATATTCAAATATATTTTAAATGCATGAAGTCAGTTTATACATAGAGTACAACATATATTACACTCAGAGAATTACATAATATGTACAGATGTGTGTCAAACTTGTTATTATGATCAACTGTGTGCTTCGTTAGTATAGATTCAACAGTGGAGGTAAGACATGAATAGTTCCCAAAGTTCCATAACAAAAGAAATGGACATCTTCTTGCAGATTATTTCACACGTGACGTCTTATTTATTTTCTATCAGGCATTAGTTGGACAAGATGCCATTCCACACTGTGACACCGCATCATTCCCTGAAACCTCATGCTCAACCGTTGGGTTTTACAACCAAGATCTATCAGAATCTTTGACTGTGTTAGAGAACGGAAATGTTCAGAAGAGCCTCCCCGAGCTGCCAGTCTAAGCTTGAACAGCAACTGCTCTTTGGTCATGACCAACGTCACCGCAGAGGTTGTTGGTCACTAAACTTGTCGGCAGCGGACACACTCTAATCAGGATATCTGTCCATACCGAACGGCCCGTCTACACACAGGCATGAAATAAATCTTGAAAAAATCTTGATGCTGGGCGTGTCTGAAGCTTGGCGATTTTTTGCGACCAATCACATGAATCTCCCGCCCCCGACATACAAAGCAATAGCAAAGTTAAAACGAAGTAAACGGGTGGTGCAGTGGTCTGTGCGTTTCATCATCAGATCAAGGGGGCGTTGGGGAACTCCAGTTCGAAACCCGCTCCCGCCCCACTGCGTCAGGCCGTCGTGTCCTTGGCAAGACACTTCACCCGAATTTGCTCCTGTGGGTATTGTCCACAGTAGATGACCATTACATGTATGATCTGTATGTGTAATGAGTATTTGTAAAGCGCTTTGAGAGTCTTTGATAAAGCGCTATAATAAATATAAGGATTATTATTATTATTATAAACTGGATATAAACTCCCCAAACAGGGGAAAACCTACCAGTTTCCCCACTGTCTCTGCCACCTCCCTCCATGCCTGGTTCCTCCGGTTTGTATCCCGTTAATAGTTCTGGTCGTAAAGAATTTGCTTCCGTAATTCCTCATTTGGAATATGAGGAAATGAACTGCGGTCTGGCTCTCCCAGCTTGCACGTGGTTTGATTGGCTAGCGCTTCTACTGGCGGGATTTGCATAAACGGGATTTGATTGGCTGATGCCAGCTTCGAAAGCATCGGGAGCATCAAAAGTTGAACATTGCTCCACTTTCGATGCTTGCAAAGCCACGCTCCGCTCCCCACAATGCAGTTCAGCGAAGATTCAAAATCTTCTACGTCACCCCATTCAAGTGAATGGGCGAAGCTTTGAAAGATTTTTTTCATACGTGTGTGTGGACGGGCCGTTAGTGTTCTGACAAGTGAGTAATTTCCATGAACAGTCATTGATATGATCAAATGGGAATTCTACTTTTGGCACATTTTGAGGGCGATTAACGAAAGTCTCCGTCACACCATCAAGTTTGAGGAAGCAAGTCGAGATGGAGTGGACGGGCATCATCTCCAGTGGTTGGTTATCTTTTTTTCTTGAAAAACACAGAGAGATCTTGATTCCATTTGGTTCAGTTCTATTTCGTATATGGCTTCCCCTCTAAGGCTATCGCTATTGGGGTAATCCCCCTGCGCCCCTGCGCAGCACTGAAAGCTTGGAGTCCACGCCCACCCGCAAGGTGGGCCCCACCCTCGGGCCTCCTTCCGGTATAAATAGGAAGGAGGCCCGGCCATCTGCTCCCTCTTTTCTTCAGCAAACCAGCACAGTTACTGAAGCACAGCAATTGAGAATCATCATGAGCAACAACTGCGTCCGCGATTATCCCTCATGTGGCTCTGGGTTCATAATGAGTTATGACCAGCATAGATAAAAGCAGTATGCGAATCCTGCCTGGGGTCAGTAGCATGCACACACTGCGCCCGTCTCCCCTCGGGCGACAGGAAGCGGAGAGCGGACGCTCTTGCTGCTGCGCCCAAGGAGGACGATTGGCCCGTCCAGCCTTACGAGCCGCGGACGGGGCCTCGTGTGTGTCCCTGGGGCCGATTGCCGGGTAGGAGTCGGAAGAAAAGCAACTCCTGCCCCGCCTACCTTCACGGTTCACCGTGCAGTTCTCCGCTCCCTCCTCTCCTCCGGACGGGGGAGACAGTCGGAGCAGGGTGCCAGCTTGGCGGCTGAACATGCTTTCCTCCTCTCCGTCACCACAGTGCGGCGGCGAATAACATCGCGCTGCTCTCCAACTCGGTGGTGACACCGGTAGAGCGGTCCACCACCGAGGCAGAGGAAATCAGCAAGGCGGCCAGCACGGCGCTCATTCTGTGCGCATCCGTTGCTGTCTCCCAGGCGAGGATTTTTGCGTGGGTGACACAGATCCAGCGCCACCTCTGGCGGAAGCAGGCGTCTGTTACGGAGACGGCCAGAAAAGTGCTACTGGACGCTCCGATCATCCCGGACGGGCTGTTCGGACCCCAGTTCCACGCCATGGTGGAGTCCATGAAGACGGCCGCGGAACAGGCGGACGGCATTCGCCAGCATGTACAGCTGGCTCCAGCCTGTTGAGCGCCCACAGCGGCACCAACGCCCGCAGCAGCTGCGGCGTCCACGCCGGCCACAGGAGGCCGCAAGCGGAGAGACGCCCAGAGCAACCGCCTCGGCATCAGACTCGCCCTTCGGCGGCTGCAGGGGCTCCGTCCCACGTCTCCGCTCCCCCACCACCCCAGAAACAGGGTCTCCCGGCGGCGAGTCAAAGGGGAGTGAGGCTCCCCCGCTCCCGGTCTGCTCCGCGAGAGCCTCCGACGAAGCAGAGCCGGTAATTAAGCCAGCTGCCACTAATCTGTTGATTAAGTAGACAGCAGGGCTCCCTGCAGAAGCCTGCTGGTTTTAACCTATCGGTTAATAACCTGCAGAGCTCGTGGCATTCCTCGCAGCCCTTTCGCCTCACGGGCAGCGGCGGCGAGGGCAATGGCGTGGCTCGTCACCATGACGACCATTACAGCACATCACAGAGAAGCTAGAATGGGGGAATGAGCAGTATTCCAGGCTGAGTGCCCCCAGCGGCAGCGCCCGCAGCGCCACAGCGCCAGGGCTTGCTGCAGAAGCCTGCTGGTTTTAACCTATCGGTTAATTAACTGCAGAGCTCGCTAATTAAGCCGGTTGCCACTAAATCTGTTGATTAAGTAGACAGCAGGGCTCGCTGCAGAAGCCTGCCGGTTTTAACCTTGGTTAATAACCTGGAGAGCTTGCGGCATTCCTCTGTCCGAGACACGCCTCCTACACACATAATAAACCCATGAGCGCCGTTATAACGCCTCGTGTGGGCAGCACTGCACACACCTCCATCCATCCCCTGAGCGTGTACGCGCCTCATGATGAGATCCGGAGTGAGACGCAGCGTGTGGAGGCCCCCGCGCAGCGTGTGGAGGCCCCCGCGCAGCCCTTTCGGTCCAAGCACACCTTGGGTTGCCTCACGGGCAGCGGCGGCAGGGGCTCTGGCGTGGCTCGTCAGCTGCTGATCAGCAGGGGATACGTCCTGCAGTCCCCACAGTTCAATGGGATACAGGAAACACTCCTGTCCTCCCAGAAGCTATGTCTTGCGCTCCAATCCGAGCCGCTGGAACTCCTGTTGAAAGAGGATATTTCCAGTGTTCCTCAAAGGGAGGAAAATCAGGGGTTTTCACTCCCGTTATTTTTCTAATTCCGAAAAAGACTGGGGCAACGAGACATCCTCGATCTGTCATATTCCACATGCTGACGATCAAACAGGTGCTGGAATGTGTTCAGCAGGACGACTGGTTCACTTCCACCTGAAGGATGCATACTTCCACTGAAGGATGCATACTTCCACGTACCCCTCATCCCGAAACACAGGAAATCCTTCGTTTTCTCATTTCAGGGAATATCAGACCAGACAATCGTCTGCCGTTCGGATATTTCCTGGCTCCTCCCATTTTTGTGTAGAGAAGGCTGGAGCCGCTACACAGAGGAGGGATGAGAGTGTGGTTTTCTCTGGAAGACCTGCTATTTGCTGGCTCGCTCCAGGGAGGAAGTTGCTTTACAGACGGTACATTCGTATCGCATCTGTCAAAGCCTGGGTTTTATAATAAATTGGAAGAAGAGCTGTCCTCTTCCCTCTAAGACAAACGTTTATCTGGAGTGGAATTAAACTCAGCCAGCAGAGCGCGGCTCTCGCGGCAGCAAGTGGAGGAACTGACAGCTCTCCTCCGGCATGTCACAACCCACACAGCCCTCTCCGTGACGCAGCTGCTCGGCGTTGGTGTCAGCTGGTCACGTGATGATCCCCCGGGGTCTCTTCCAACAGGAGGACACTCCAGAGGTGGTTCATTCGCTGCAGAAGCCTGCTGTTTTTAACTATTTGTTAATAAACTGGAGAGCTCGCGGCATTCCTCTGTCCCAGATATGCCTCCTACACACGGTCATAATAAATCCACGAGCACCGTTATAACGCCTCGTGTGGACAGCATACACACACCTCTCATCCTCTGGGCGTGTATGCGCCTCATGATGAGAGACGGAGTGAAATGCAGCGTGTGGAAACTCCCTCGCAGCCCTTTTGCCTCACGGGCAGCGGAGGCGATGGCGTGGCTCATCACCATGGTGACCATTACGGCACATCACAGAGAAGACTCTCCCCCCAGCAGTTCCATGGGATACGTCATCCCAGGAACAGTGTCTTGCGCCGGTTTTACCCCCGCTATTTTTCTAAATCTCGGAAAAGAACGGGGGAGTCGCCCCGTGGCTGTACAATCAAACATGTGTTGCTTTGCACAGACAACAGGCCACGGCTATGGAAGCAGCCTACCTCAATCGCCAGGGAAGGAGTACGATCCGCGCAGCTTCTGAACGCAGCCAGGCGGCTGCTGTTCTGGGCGTGCACACACGTTGCTCTCCATCAGAGCAATGGATATTCCCGGTGAAATGAACAGAGGGGCTCGCAGAACGCAGCAGCCGTCGTATGCGAGGAGTATGGAGACTCAGACCTTCGTCACGCATTCTGGCCCCTCAGTGGGAATTGGCTTTGGTGTTGCGCGCACTAAAGCAAAGCCCCATTTGAACCTGATCAGGTTCCCTTTAAACTGTTATCAGCCAAAGTAGTACTGCTTTTGGCTCTATCAGAGAAAAGGGTGATTTGTCTGCTCTCTCTGTGGCTCCTACTGTAACCTCAGTAAATGGTGCAGCCCTCTAAGTGCTGGGCCCCACTGGCTCTACGAATAGCTGAAGAAAAGTTATTTTGTATGGGAGCAGATGGCCGGGCCTCCTTTTATACCAGAAGGAGGCCCGAGGGTGGGGCCCACCGAGCGGGTGGGCGTGGACTACAAGTTTTCAGTGCTGCGCGGGGCGCAGGGGGATTACCCCAATAGCCTTAGAGGACTGCGCCATTTACTCATAGAAGCTGGGGTTACAGTAGGTAACCTCGGGTCACCTTCAAACAAAGAAAAACATTGATGACAGGATCATCCTGGAAGATGACTAACATGTTGTTAAACCACGTTTTAAGCTATTACATATCTTGTTTCAGTCTCTCCATCTCCACATGATGCAGGAGAGACAGTGAAGTTGCATTAAAGTTCTTCATGTTGAGACACACAGGTCTTGGTCCTTGTCAACGGACCAGGAACTAAAGCGTTAGAGTCACACCAACAGGAGATACACCTGCCAGTTTGTTGATGAGCACAATGTGCCGATAGAGGCTGACTACTTTTTATTTTCTTTATCCTTTATTTATCCAGGAATGTCCCATTGAGATACAAGATCTCTTCTTCCAGGGAGACCTGGACTTCACACCTGACTTCAACCACAGATCCCCCTCTTGATGAGACCTACCTCATCATTAGGGGGTTGGTAGTGCTGTTCGTCATTGCTGCTGTTCTCATCAAATACATCCAATACAGAAGGTGAGTAAACGGCTACGTAGTACAATGATTAGCTCTAAGACTGTCAGGTACATGATTTTCAAAGTTGTTATGCTACTGTGTTAGCAAGCAGTTACTTATCCACACATCCAGCGAACAAAGATCAACATATAAATGATAAAGCCCTGCTGAGCTCTGCCAGGTCAGGGTTTCATTTTAACCAAGGCTTCAAGATGGACCAACACAAAAATATCCAGATGGCCAAAGTTAATGTTAAACTGGGACAGAGAAGCGTCTAGCATCAAGTCAAAATCAACTTTATTGTAAATCTTCTGTATGAGATACAGCATTCAAAAATGCACAGATTCAGAATGATGTTCTGCATTCTACAGGAATAGCAATTGTAATTGAAGCTGCCTGCTCTGCTAAAAATAATGTTCCATATAGACGCTTGTTTTGTCCCGGATAACATCTGTTTTTGATTTTCACAAACAGGGTTTTAATCAAAGTAAGTGCTGTCTCCGTAGAGAGGTTGTTTGCATAGGTTGGTTCAACAAACATTGGACTTTCACAGAGGAGACCGTATGAAACTGATCATAATCCAGGAGAGTTCCTTTTGAAATGTAGTAAATCCAGTTATAGGGCAGTTTGCAAATCATTACATTGGACCTGAAATATATCAAGGTTAAGTTGTGCATTCAGCATACTGTTAAGCTTTAACTTCACTATTATACATTGTTGTTGGCATTGAAGTCTATTTGTCATTATGGGATAGTATAAGGAGCATATCAGTGAGTTTTATTAGTCATAAAGAAAATGATAATCTGGGTGAAACTGTTAAAAGTAGTGACATTAGCAACTAAATAGAAGTCTCTATTAATAAAAATTACATCATTGATATTGAAAATCTAATCTTGGCCTACTTTATCACTACATTTAATAGAATGATCTACAATTGAAAATCCTCAATCTTGAACCAACTCGACTGTTAGAAAAGCAGCATTTTAAGCTCACACAACAGGAACAGCACACAGTTTATGAGGCGACGGGCGAACGGCAAAGCTCACTATTGGAGTCAGATCCAATTCATCCTCTGAGACTCCTGGAGGAGGAGTGAAACGAAAGTGCTGCAAGAGGCTGGTAAAGAAGAGGAACATCTCCATTCTGGCCAGACTCTCCCCAGGACACTGCCTGCGACCTGTGAGGGAAAACAAAAGGAATATTTTCAACTCATCTGCAAAATAAGTGAATATTGAGGAGTGATGGCTCAATTCACAAACCTGCTGAAAAAGGCAAGAAGGCATCTCGAGCAGGATAAAAGCTGCTGGGGTGTTCCCACTCAGTCTCATCACACAGGACGGATGTCAAGAGAGGATACATTGTGGTCCCCTGTGGACAATATACAGTATTTTCATTTAGTGACAAGCCACTTCACTCGGCACCCCCCATTTTGAATTATGTAGGATTCATTCTTCCAAGTCATCTTGCAGGGCTCGACATTGTAAATGGCCCGCTGGCCCGGAAGCACTATTTAGACACCCCGGGCCAGCATAACGCACTTTCCACTTGCCCGCTCGGGCCACTAAAAATATTGCTTTTTGGTATTGATATTTTGACAAGCAATTTTGTTAAATTGTTTCATTTAATAACGCTACAACATAGCGTTTCGTGAGTCGGTTGTCGTTGTTGGGTGTAAAGCAAACAGCTGTTTGCTGCGGAGCGCAGCGTGAGCAGGCTCCTGTGAGGGGGAGCGCGCGCCTTCAATACAGACTATCGCGCCACCTAACCATTCGCCAAAATGTTTTTAATACCAGCGGTAACCGGCCAAGCGCCGGGCAAAAAACTATCTTCAAATAAAAGACAGTCACCGGAGGAGTTCAAGGAGAGCGACAGGGAGCATGAGAAGAAGAGGGAGAGGACGTTTCAGCTTGATCGATGGAGTTGGCTTCTAGTGGTGCAGTGCCGCGTCCTAAACCCTTTTATAATCGATCGATTAGATTTATGATTAGAAACATGATAACAGTAGGAGACATGTGGAGATTATCCGGCTGAACAAAACGTGCATTTATCAAACAGGGTTTGTTTTCCACAGGCCTTATTTCCAGCTATTTTCCAAAACCCTGTGGAGAAATCCCGTTGCTTTCTGTCGAGGGAACCAGCAGCTTACTTCCTGGTTTCAGGACGCGTCACTGCACCTCTCAATATGATGCCAGTATAAACAAGGTCTTCTTGTCGGCTCTGTACATCAATGCCGACCTATGCTGACGAGTAAGTGAAGAGTAGACAGTATAAAGGTGTTGGCTAGAGGGAAATGTCCCAGCGGATAATGAAGGTTCTAATCTATTACATTACATTACTAACTCCTGATGACAGGAAGGCAGAAAGCGCATTATACAAATAATAATACTCATAATAATAGCAGACATGTTTTAACAATGACCACAATATCATTATTTTAATAAACCAAATATGAACAATTGAGGAAAATGAGGAAGACAGGATCATCCTGGAAGATGACTAACATGTTGTTAAACCACGTTTTAAGCTATTACATATCTTGTTTCAGTCTCTCCATCTCCACATGATGCAGGAGAGACAGTGAAGTTGCATTAAAGTGCTTCATGTTGAGACACACAGGTCTTGGTCCTTGTCAACGGATCAGGAACTAAAGCGTTAGAGTCACACCAACAGGAGATACACCTGCCAGTTTGTTGATGAGCACAATGTACCGATACAGACATGTTTTAACAATGACCACAATATCATTATTTTAATAAACCAAATATGAACAATTGAGGAAAATGAGGAAGAACTGATGATTAAAATGTTGTAGTACAAGTAGTAATGTAGTTAGTGCATACATTGCTATGGCAACAAATGTGTTCATTTTCTTCATTATTAGTCGATTGTTTTTGGCGAATGCTCCGGGCCCGTGGTTACAATGGTGGGGCCGGTGATTATACAATTTGACCCTTAATGTCTACCAATGTCTTGGGTTCTTTTGGTTTTTTATTTTATCCAACCTTCTTAATGAAGTGACCCTGGAAAGTGATGTCTTGGCTCATTTTGTGAGGAATAGCCATGGGGTGATGTTAGTCAGTCGCTGGATTTCGTGGATGACGGCATTTGTGAAGTGCAGGTGATGCCTGTCCTCAACCTGCACTTGACGACCTCCTTTAACCTTGCTTAGCTCCTCCTGGACTTGTTCTGGAAGACCAGATTTTTGTGTCCATTAAGATTATTCTCTTTAGTTGGTGAGCACATATTGTTTCCCTGGACTGTTTTTTGAAAATTGTGAGGATTCTAAGCTCCTTACCTTGTATTTTTGGATTCTTGGCCATATATAGCAGTGCCCATCTCAGTGTAGTTGCTGTTGTGTCAGTGCCAGCAGTAAAGAGGTTAAGAACCGTCTGTATCAGGTTTTTCTCATGGAAGTGACTGTCTGTGATTCTGGATTCCTGCAAGTAAAGATATGTCAGGTATTCAAACAAATCTGAACCAAACCTTTGACGTGCATGCTATGTCATCGAGTGCCGCCGAAGTACTGTTCCAATGTCCAGCATACTTGGAATTATACCGAGCCGGCGTGCTTCGTTTGGAGAAATTTCGAGGCTGCACATGTGTAGACTCCACGGTAGGGTTGCCAGAAACTGACCATGATCAAAATCGATTATTCGGCAGCCCTGGCGAATAATAATCGATTATTTGACAGATTATTAGACTGTAACGAATATTCGAATAATTGAATAATCGCTGGCATCCCTACTCCACGGTCTTAAAATCCCCACAATGCTTTGCGCACGGACCAATTTCCCCAAATCCGTGGCGGAAAATGTAAGGCAAGGCCTCTCTATGACACACACCTGCACTCTTGCTCGCCTGTTCCATTCTTCGTTTTCCGAGGCTAGGAAGTATTATTGCCTCGCTTCTGAAGCAAGACGCTCGGAAGACATGTGCTACAAAGCAAGCGTACTCGAGATTGAGATCGTTGGGATCGTTGACCTTTAACAATCAGATTAGTAGATTAGCACAATACCTCCCTGCACTGTTACCGTTAAAACAAGCTCCAAAAGACATCTGTCCCTGACACTAAGGGCCAAAGGCAGAAGCATGTTGTCAGAACTGAAACAAGGAAGCTTTTTCTTTTGAAATCACGAGGCCATTGGATCTGTTTCTCCAGTCTTTCAGTTCCATCTCCCTGTTTGGAGCTCTGGTTGTCCTGCTGCTCGTCTACATTCTCTCCAGCTTCAGCTCCCAGGATGAAGGGAAGGGACCTCCAGGTCCAAAATAGTGTTAATTTCGTCAGCTATTTTTTTATTTAGTTTTAGTCTTAGTCCTGTGTTAAATTTTCTTTTTAGTTTTAGTCATATTTAGTCACCTTCATCCTGTTTTTATTTAGTCAAGTTTTAGTCGACTAAAAGTCTGAGCATTTTAGTCTTATTTTAGTCAAAGAAAACTAATTATTTTAGTCTACTTTTTGTCAATGAAAACTGTTGAGTCTTTTTTAGTCAGATTATATAGAACATTTCAGTCAAACTAGTCTAGCCAAAACCAATAATTTGTCATTTTAGTTTATATAAATAAATAAGATTATATCTTGTCCTTATTTGATGAAAAACACAGATTGAATGATTAAGAATGCAGCTCTGCAGAGAGTATCTGGTCAGGTTTGTGGTGTTTGTACCAGCTGTGTTGTGGCCACATTGCTTCCCTTCTGATGAAACAATGCATTCACTTTTTTTCTCCGCCTCATTGTAGCGAAAATGGGCCCAAATATCACGTCGTTTCTTTCTCCCAAGCAGTGGTGGCTTTAGACTTTTTGACGGACAGGATCGTAACATTTCCGTCATAATCCATTATTACCCGTCGAGTGCACAATTTATCACTCACTCGCGCTGACGGGGCGGGTATTCGGTTAACGCGACCACTGCTCCCAAGCCCTGTTGTTGCCATTTTACTTTCTGTTAAATAAGGTTAGTTAGACCATGAGTTAGACCCGAGTCTTTCACGTTAACAATGTGCAGGTGTAATTCAAATCTACCGCCGCGCGCAGCACAGACACACACAGCTGCTGCTCTGCCGCAGCACTGGAAATGGAACTGCTGGGAGAAAAACTGACGATCAGAGATATAACGTTATCTTTGATTTTATTTCGTCTCCTCATTTTTCGTCAACGAAATTAAAGAGAGATTTTGGCATAGTTTTTATTTAGTAAATTACATTTTCGTCTCGTCACTTTTCGTCAACGATATTGCATGATGTTTTCGTTACAGTTATTGTTTACTGCCGTCGGTGCCGTCTCGTCATCGTCTCGTTTTCGTCATGGAAAAAAAGGTCGTCGACGAACATATTTCGTCATAGTTTTAGTCAACGAAATGAACACTACTGTACACTCTGTAGGATTTGAGAACTTGTTCTGACAACTGAGTGTAAGGTGTTGAAAAAAATGTAATGATTTTATAACTAGCTGTTTTGAAGTCTTATTTTTGACTGCATGAATATAAAATCAACATTGAGGATGAAATTAATTACCTCCAAAAAAAATCCAAACACAAAGGCTGACCTTTCTGGCTGTCACTTGGCAATTGTTTTACATTTAGGAAAAGGCCTTTGCATCCAAATGTAGGATTACTAACTTTTTCTAAGTTATGATGATTCTTCAATAACTTGAGCTAACTTCCTATCCTAATATGAGATAAAACTGCATTCTTCAATATAGTAAGGAAAAAATCTATCCTACTAAAATTATTTAATGTCATCCTAAAATGAGACAAGATAGGATGTCAGCCTTCAAAAATATTCCTCTGGTTCCCAACTGCTAGTATATATTTGACAGGATCCAGGATAAGGACTTATGGCCACGTTTCCATACACAAGCTCAGATGTAACATTAACCCTGATTTAGACAACTCTTGAAATGATTAATGTTACTGGATCATATATGCATCAAATGACTTAACATAAAATGGTGTTAAAGATCATCTTAATAACAAGTTTCATATGAAGTTGTTATGTTGTTGATCATTTCTTTACAAAACCAAGAACGTACGTTGTTAAAAATTAAAAGTTTAATTTTGCCCCTACACAACGATACAAACGTTTGCCTTTTCCTGCTGGTAACTTTTTGCTTGATTTTCATAAAAACAATAGCAATTTAGACAAAATATCAGCCATCCATTAAACACAAAAGTTTGTGTATTTTATAGAATTGTGTCAACGAGTTTGTTGGAACAAGCGAAGCACCTCAGTTATCTATGAGTCTTGTATATGAGTGATAGTGATTTGCTGCACAATTTTATATTTTATTATGGATGTTTATTGTGGATATGTCTTATAACGTGACAACATTTATTTCTACACTACCTCAGGTACCATCGTGAGTCAAGAGCTATATTTACTGGGCATGAATATGACGTGTCCGGGATACACAGACATATATCTTTTCAATAATACTTCATTATGAAAAAAAGACAGTGCCTTTAAACATTTGGATGTTAGTTCCCTACAAGATGTCAATAGTGTGTTCAGTATTATTCAGTGAAAGCTATTGGGGCGGTGGTGGCGAAGTCGATAGGGACTTGGCTTGGTCACCAGTTCAAGTCCCGGCAAGACCAAGTGCTACCGAGGTGTCCCTGAGCAAGGCCGTTCCCCACACTGTTCCCCGAGCGCCGTTCAAAATGGCAGCCCACTGCTCCTAACACTAGGATGGGTCGAATGCAGAGAAACAATTTCCCCACGAGGGATTAATAAAAGTCCATCTTATCTGACTTCGCTTAGTTTGAACATGATTTCACATTTCTAAAAGTTATTTTTGTCAAGAAGCGTAGAGAAATACTAGGTATTACACTGCTCGATCGACCATTCAAAGTCATTCAAATCTGCTGCCATTAAAAGTGAAGTGGATATTCTTAAAAACGGCATAGTTTGTTGGCTAAGTCTCTCGTGTAAAAAGAGAGGAATCAATATATCACAAGCATTGGCAAATTGTCGCCTATCATGCACATATTGGTTTATTAAGACACTTACCTCAATGAGTTAGTTGACTTCGGTGAAGTAAATTCCCGAGTATTTACAAAAAAAGGCAGATCGAGATCGATATGAATACAATTTAAATTTGTAATGACAGGATCGGCAGAAACAATAATTGATATAGAGAACACCATATATTTGAAACGATTTGCATTTACAACAAGTTTTTTGTGAGAATGTGAAAAGGACATTAATGAAGTTGGACATATTTAGCACGACATGAAATATCATGCTAAACTCAGAATCAGAACTCCTGAATGTAATGAATATGAAGTGATGACAGTGGGACCACGCAGCATTGTCAAGCCCTACTGGTCACAGGAAACAGCACACAGTTTATGAGGTGAAGGGTTGAGAGTGAAGCCTGTGCGTGGAGTCAGATCCAATTCATCCTCTGAAACTCCTGGAGCTGGAGTAAAACGAAAGTGTCGCAAGAGGCTGGTGAAGAAGATGAAGAGCTCCATCCTGGCCAGACTCTCTCCAAGACAAGCCCTGCGACCTTGAAGAGAAAGAAATCAAAAAGGAATATGATCATATCGCCTGCAAGTAGGGGTGGGCGATATGACGATATATATCGTCGTGACGATATTAGGTCTCCACGATATGCTTTTTCAGAGATATCGTCCTATCGTGATAAAAAAAATAAATAGGGGGAGGGGAAGAGGCTCTCCGTGCGCGGCGCAGGGGGCTATGACAGCGGACGGAGAGCCTCTTCCCCTCCCGCTCCCGCCCTGTTTTACCCTCCTTTTCATGTTTATTGATGTTCACTGCTCACTTGTTCATTCAGTGTTTCATTTCAGAAATAAAACCAGCTTGAAATGCTATTCTGGTCTGTTACTCCTTTTAGTTTTAGTTTAATAACCATAATAACCGACATGAAAAAATATCGTGATATATATCGTCTATCGTGATACTGCCTGAAAATATCGTGATAACATATTTTTCAATATCGCCCACCCCTACCTGCAAGTCAGTTGACATCAAGGAGTGATGGCTAAATTCACCAACCTGCAGAAAAAGGCATGAAGGCATCTCGCTTGATAAACTTCCCGTCTTTGTCCAGGAAGTGATTCCCACTCAGTCTCATCATACAGGACGGATGTCAGGAGAGGATACACTGTGGTCCCCTGTGGACAAAATTGGATTTTCATTACTCTGGTTTGTTTTTATTCATCATTGATGAAAGGAAATGTATTGCACCGTTTTTCATTCATTCTGACCTTCTCAATGAAGTGACCCTGGAAAGTTACGTCTTGGCTCGTTTTGTGAGGAAGGGCCATGGGGACGATGTTAGCCAGTCGCTGCGTCTCATGGATGACGGCGTCAGTGAAAGGCAGGCTCTTCCTGTCCTCTCCCCGGGCTTGACGACTTCCTACCACCCTGCTCAGCTCTTCTTTGACTTTGTCTGGCAGAAGAAAACGTTTTTGACTTCATGAAGATGACGTTTTCTGTTGGTAAAGAAAATATTGCTGATTGGACTGTTAATTTAGACTTTTGTTTAGAATTTAGGCCCCTTACCTTGTATCTTTGGATACTTGGCCATAAACAGAAGTCCCCGTCTCAGCGTTGTTGCTGTTGTGTCAGTCCCGGCATTAAAGAGATTATGAACTGTCTGCATCAGGTTCTTATCGTGGAAATGACTGTCCGTAACCCCAGATTCCTGCAAGTGGATATGCATCGGTGCTTTCAGTCAACAACCCTGTTCCCACACTTTGACATGCGACACAAAAGGGAATTGGATCTTGTTTTTTGAGGTAGTAGTGATGGTTGAGTGAGTTTATTGCAATACTTTTTTCTTTTAATCCAAAGGGCTGACTATTATCAATTTAGTTACAACTTGTGGAAATAACATTTCAAAACTTCCATTTGTTCATTTACAATTTTTGCAAAAATAATTGGATTATTAAATATCAGTATTTCTTTTAATCAATTAAAGAATATATGATGTTGAACATTGTGACAAGGTAAATGTAATTTCTCTTTTCAGATATCAACAGCAGAGATGTGGTTACGTTGCTTCCCAACCTCCAGATTTGTTTTGCGGAGAAGAAAGGCGTCCACATCTGTGGATTGAGGGTCTCTTTCAAACGACTAAAGAGGTGTTGATTCTGTTTTGTGTTGGCGGAAATCAACATATTGATCTCCTTTCCGTGAGCGACAAATTTACCGATCCATGGAAACAAGTTATAAACCTGTTCAAGAAATTGTGGAAAAAAAGAAAGTTAAAAATGCAATATTTGTTCAATAAGTTGCCGCAATCGATGTATTGTGAAAATCACATTCGAAAGTCTAAGCGTTAAAACATTTGATGACCTGTATCGATGGGGCGCCCACAAGCTGAATAGTTCTGTTTGCTCGATCGACCAGTGATGTAAACTCTGCATCGTCATATTCAAATCTGCTGCCATAAACCATTGAGCAGATAATATTAGAGACCGCATAGTTCATGGGTTGAGTTGTATCGAAAGCTTCTCCTGTAAAAAGGGAAAGGGTGAAATGATAAATATCACATGCATTGTCTTGACAAATGAAGCTGAGCGCAAGTTCAGACAGGAAGACCTATCACTCCGTATTGCTCGTCATGGCAATACTCGCTCCCTCCACTGGATGACAGAGAGCACCACTCCTCAGCCAACCTATCACTTCCCTCCATTCACAAGCCTAATTATCGCACCTGTTAATCCCTCTATATATGCTCTCCCCTTTCCTATCAGCTGTCTTCCAGGCGTCAACGCGCAACCCTCCTCCACCCCTTCGCCTCCTGCTTCCAACTCAGGGCCAAGCTCAACCTTCTCCCTTCCAACCGGACCTAACCACTCATCACCACCACCAGGTCTAGACCCGGGGGGGTTCATCGGAAACGGTTATTTCCCTTCCCGAATGATGTCCTACAAAACCTGGGCCTAGTCGCCAAAACACATTGCATTCACTTGTTATAAACTGTCATCATTATGTTTCATTTATATAATGTGACCGATAATAAACATGTATTTCATACATCACGTCTCTCCTGATTGAAGTGTTGGTTATCATACAGGGATAATAAGACACTGACCTTTGCATTTCTTAAACACTTCTATGAGGTGCTCGCATTCCTCAATGATCTTGTCCTCACAGGCCCTCTTGCCCATCCCAAAGTCTCTGAGGTTAGTCAAGGCAAAGCGCCTCATCTCTTTTCACGATTCACCGTTGGACCATAGAACCCCTGAAATGTAGTTCAGCAAACAAGGAATTAAATCATCGAAGGCAAAGGATGTGGAAATGAAAAGGATAAGCATTTGGAAGAACATTCGTTACCGTGGCCTTGATTATAATCATGCGCAATTTGCAGCATGTCTCTATCTCCAAACTCTTCAGCTCGAGTGAGAAGTGCCTCCTTTACTGTCTTGTATCCTGCCAGGACCACCACTTTGTTGGGTCCCAAATAGATGGTAAACACTGATCCATATGTCTTGGAAAGCTAAAGAACAACATAATGTCATTGCATTTTCTTTTTAAAACACACAGAATAAAGCAAACAAGACAAGAGAGCTTTGTGAAACTGACTCTAAAAGAAAGCTTCTTGTACGCCGATGCCTCACCTCCAGTAATGTGTGGTAGGGTCTCTCGAGGTCGAGCTGCAGCAGGTTGCCTTGTACCGGAAGTGGTTTCGGACCCGGAGGTCCCTTTCCTTCGTCCTGGGATCCGAAGCTGGAGGAGGAGACGATGTAGACGAGCACCAAGACCACCAGAGCCCCCAAAAGAGAGCTAGTACTCGAGGCCTGGAGAAACAGATCTAATATTTCCCATGACTTTAATCAAGTGTTCGGAAGTTGCTCCAACTCTACCTTGGTTGCTGTGTGAATGCAGCTAGCTCTGGTTGAGTGAGGAGGAGAGATTTATTTGAGTATCTGCTCCTTTGATCTGATGAGAACCTTTGAGAACAGTCTATTTGTTCTGTTTGATAATAACAAGATTGATTTGCACTTTTGCTACCTCAGATCATGTGATCATGCGAACATGTGATCATGGAGGGATGGCTTGGCCTGGACAGAGGTTGATAGGACAAGTGAGATTACATGTTGGACAAATGCTAATACCCCGTGGACACATGTTGGGTTGGGTGGAGGGGTGAGTGGGGACGTAATGATTGTCTGTGCTGACATTATTCGACTGGTCAAAACAGTATTCATGCACTCTCATGGTGATCGGCTCAGACTCACAGGACACAAGCATTTCAAATGGAGAAAGAAGGAAATATTATAGTTATACAATATTTTCTTTAATGATTACATGATTGATTGATTGATTGGTTGATTGATTGGTTGATTGATTGATTGATTGATTGATTGAAAAGTGTATTAACAGCTTGTATATTGGGTACAGTACAGTACAGCTCAAAAAATACAATTGTTAAGGGGATGCAGACCAGAGAAAGAATTTCGTCTTGTTTACATCAGGGTCCCCCATTTCCAATTCATCATTTAAGACATATTTGACATACAGATGACTTATTTACAATTTTCATTTTAGATTTCGTTCCAATACATCGTAACCGGACATTTAAGACATACCAAGTCTACAGATATACAGTTAGTAACATAGTCTAAAATGTGAGTATATACATAGATGGGGGGAAGCTGTCCATTGGACGACAGGTTGAGATTTGTACCATTACCGGAGCCAGTTTTGCAATGCTCTCCCCCGAAGGTGCTCTTTAAGAGAGGCTTTGAAGGTAAGTATAGTTTTGCTTTCCTTTACAGCTGTGGGAAGAGCATTCCACCTTGATGTGGCATCATTTCGAAACGTGTATTCCCCCTTTTTTGTGCCAAATCTGGGTTTCACATGATCAGCAGCAAACTGATTACATTGCAAACGTTTGAGCATTTGCTCATAGAAGTTATCTCACCGCACTTTTCATAAAGGGCAGGCGTACACACTTGCGGCCAGTAGCGTAGGCAGAAATGTACTTTAGGGTGGGCCTGTAAAAAATAGGGTGGGCCAGATTTTTCTTCTGTCATCAGAAGCTAACAACAATCCCCGCCGGTACCGGTGGCAGATTACTTTTGGAATACTTTCTTTCTCCATAACAGATGGGTATGTTGTGGGGAACAGGAGACACGTATTTTACGTTTCCGGCTGATCAAGAACTCAAACACGACATCTTGGTGTCATTCTGGACAGCTCTCTCATCTGCACCAAACATAAAACACATCACCCGGACTGCATTCTTTGTACTGTCTTGAAACCTTTCCTTGGAATATGTTATGAATTGTAAGGTGTCCGCGGGTGCTTTGAAAGGCGCCCCTAAATACCCCTGAATATCATTATTTTATCTGAAACGATGTAATACCTTTTAAAACTTTTCCAGTCACTTGGCCCATGCATTCAGCAGCAGCAGGCCATTCACTTTGATTTGATCCCGTTATAAATGTCATCATTTCGAGAATAAAGGAAATGATACTTATCCCACATTTTATCTACACATCTCCGTTTCTAACTTCCAATATATTTTAAAAGAGATCTCTCTCTCTCATCTGCGTGCGGGGGCGGGGCCTCACAGACACACTGCAGCTCTCTCTCTCTCATCTGCGTGCGGGGGCGGGGCCTCACAGACACGCTGCAGCTCTCTCTCTCTCTCATCTGCGTGTGGGGGCGGGCCTCACAGACACGCTGCAGCTCTCTCTCATCTGCGTGCGGGGGCGGGGCCTCACAGACACGCTGCAGCTCTCTCTCTCTCTCATCTGCGTGTGGGGGCGGGGCCTCACAGACACGCTGCATCTCTCTCTCTCTCTCATCTGCGTGCGGGGGCGGGGCCTCACAGACACGCTGCATCTCTCTCTCTCTCATCTGCGTGTGGGGGCGGGGCCTCACAGACACGCTGCAGCTCTCTCTCATCTGCGTGCGGGGGCGGGGCCTCACAGACACGCTGCATCTCTCTCTCTCTCTCATCTGCGTGTGGGGGCGGGGCCTCACAGACACGCTGCAGCTCTCTCTCATCTGCGTGCGGGGGCGGGGCCTCACAGACACGCTGCATCTCTCTCTCTCTCTCATCTGCGTGTGGGGGCGGGGCCTCACAGACACGCTGCAGCTCTCTCTCATCTGCGTGCGGGGGCGGGGCCTCACAGACACGCTGCATCTCTCTCTCTCTCTCATCTGCGTGTGGGGGCGGGGCCTCACAGACACGCTGCATCTCTCTCTCTCTCTCATCTGCGTGCGGGGGCGGGGCCTCACAGACACGCTGCATCTCTCTCTCTCTCTCTCTCTCTCTCTCTCTCTCTCTCTCTCTCTCTCTCTCTCTCTCTCTCTCTCTCTCTCTCTCTCTCTCTCTCTCTCTCTCTCCTCTCTCTCTCTCTCTCTCTCTCTCTCTCTCTCTCTCTCTCTCTCTCTCAGACATGCTGCAGCGGCTGTGCACACACAGTTCTGCCGGTAATGAATATTACATTTTCCACCAATAATTCCAATAAGTAATCCAAAATGTATTCACTTCAGGTTTACGAAAGTAGGAAAGCTACAGCTAAAATGTTATATATATTTACAAGATTAAGTTTTGTTCCAGGTTTGTGGAGGTTAATTATTGTTTATTTGTGTCTCTAGCAGTGGTTGTCTTGTCAACATTTGGATAAGAACTAGTCAGAATCTTTCCAGTTACTTAAAGTTTTTATTTCAGGGAACAAAAGCGAGATGGATTACAATGCTTTTATTTGCGATATTGTAATGTTTAAAATAAATTTTGTTTCACAGATACATAATGTTGGAGAGGACGATAAATGTACAGTGACATATGAAGGCATTGGGGAACCCTCTACTTTGGTCAGACTGGTTTTAATTGTATATCCCTTTAAACATCACTTTATCTTTGGTGGATAGGGTTGCAGCAGGAAGATTTGTCGAATTGATTTTGAAGCGTTTTTGACGAGGAGAGTTCCTTAAAGTTTATAACTTTATTGCTGTGTTACTCAACTTGGAAAAACTGCAAGATAAAGGAGTTACATTCATTCGTATTTTACATTTCAAGTTACAAGAAAGACATTATGTAATATATTTAGAATGATTGTGCTCTGCATAAATAACCAGTAATAGCTATATAATCATTTTTGATTGCTTGCACATAAGCACTTCTGACATCCAATCAATATTCATCATCCCAATTGCTTCAGCGGTGTTGAACGTTGTCCCTCCTGGTAAACTCCTCATATTCGAGGTGCAGCACACAGTTTATGCGGTACTGGGTCGAGGGTGAGGTGCATGCATGGAGTCAGATCGAGTAAGTCCTCTGAAACTCCGGGAGCAGGGGTGAATCTAAAGTACTGCAGGAGGCTGGTGAAAAAGAGGAAGAGAAAATAAATAAATAAAATAAACAAAAAACTAAACAAAAAAAATAAAATCGAGAACTACATAAAGAAGATATATAAAACAAGAATTAGGACGTTGGATGCTTTCACGAGCGCGCTGCGAGCGGATACATGGTATGGGGAGTGGGGTATATTATAGCGTGAGTCCAGTTAATACAAAGCGAACAAGAGTGTCGCCGCGTCAGCTCAGCCGCAAGCCTGCGGCGTGTGATATGGCAAGAAGCGCATCGTCGCGTCATCAATGCGCGGTCGCCGTCTGTGTCCAGAGTGATACTAGGGTCTGAGGCAGTAGCATAAGATGCTGTGCACGTGAGTCGTACCATCACGTCTTGCATGGCATGCAGCATGACGAGGACTGTCTGCGAGCGAGAGGGAGATTACCGCACATGATGGCAGTGAGGTTTTTTGAGTTGTGGTGTATAGCGTGAAGTGTGTTTTGTATTGTGACGATCGTGTATGAAAAAACAATTTTCATGAGGGTAACTATATTATATTTTATGAGTCGATGACATGTGAGTTTGGTATATGTAATGTGGGTGGTTTAGTATGTTAAGTGAGGTTGGATAGTGTAGAGTGTTTAGTATTATGGAGTGTGTGATCTCATACGTGTGTGGATTAGGGTAGATAGAGAGGTTGAATGTGTACTGCTGCGTCAGTGTATGTAGGGAGATGTGAATTTGGGCGTAGGGGTAGTGGAGGAATGAATGGGTAGTCGGGAGTGAGAAGAGATATAAGGAGATCGTATGTGATTTAGATGACTGATAGAGTGGTGTGTGATATTGGAGTTAGGATGTGGGAGGAAGATGTTGTTGTGTGTGTGTGAGTAGTGAGTGGAGGGATAGTATGTTTATTGTAGATGTGGTGGGGAAGAAATTAGATGGTTTTGTATGTTGATGGACAGTATGAATGATATATTGGGTGTAATGTTTAATGAAGTAGGGATAGTGTTGCTTTAATGTATGTATTAATATAACATGAGAAAGGATTTATTATGTATTATGGAGGTGATCATGTAGGATTGAGTGTGAAGGTATAGCAATTTTGCAATTGCTGTCATAAATGTACAGTACAGTATGTTAACCGTCAGTTTTGAACCAATTTGCACTTTGGATATCCATTGCCCATTATGAAAAGTAAAGTGATTCTTCTATATATGTTTTACTAGATGTTGAACAGGAAGGTATAATGGTCAATGCAACGTCAACAAATCTGGCTTTCTCAATGTTGGGCTCCGTCGGTGGCCACAGAAAAACCACTGCCTAACCCTAACGGAGCGTCCACACTACAGCTCCAAAAATAGCTTGGAGCTGGGCGTGTCTGGAGCTTGGGGATTTTATTCAAACAACACGAGCAACAGCCAATCAGATGAATCTCCCGCCCCCGACATACAAAGCAAAAAACCCCGGGGATTTTATGCGAGCAATATAGATATAAACTCCCCAAACAGGCGAAAACCTACCAGTTTCCCCCACTGCCTCTGCCACCTCCCTCCATGCTGGTTCCTCCGGTTTGTGATCCCGGTAGGTGAAGAGGGTCTGGTCATACAAAACCGGGTGATTCGCTACGGCGATAGTTAGTTTCTCCTCCGACTTTTTTTGAAATATAGAAATGAACGGCGGGATATCTCTCCCAGCTTAGACGCGGTTTGATTGGCTACGGCTTCAGCTGGAAAATCAAACGGGATTTGATTGGCTGGCGCTGGCTACTCTGGCGTCTCAGGCCTGAGACGCCTGAGACGCCTCGCTCTGCTACCCACAATTCAGTTCGGCGAAAAAGCGCGGCTACGTGACGTCACCCCATTGAAAGTGAATGAGCAGATTGGAGCTTTCGACGCTGTAGTGTAGACGGGCCGTAATCCTGATGTTTTTACTCTTTCGTTGACCGATGTGTCACGATCTGTCCGTGTTGTGTTCTGTCTTTGGTTTCCTGTTTTATTTTGAAAAGTGTTCACCTTCTGTCCTGCCTGTTGCTTTCTGTCTGTTTCCCCTCCTACCTGATTACCCGATTGTGTTCCCCTGGTGCCCCCTCCTCCCTCCCTCCTCGCCTGTCTCTTGTTTGTTTGATTAGTCCTGTGTGCATTCGGGTTCTGTGTTTTCTGATAGTCTTTGTGAGTTCCTTGTTGTAGTTTGACGTTGTTCACGGGGGAGAGTTCTGTTTGGTTTCTTTTAGCTTTGGAATGAAGGTGTGTTTTCTGAGAAATCTGCGTTTGGGTCCTGCCTGCTTCGCTCATCCCCGACACAATGTCACTCATCTTGTTCTTAACCACTCCAACAAACAAAAGCAAGTACATGACCAATACTGGCATTCTGCTGTAATACTTTTCTACTTTTCTGTCCCGCTAGTGTACATTCAGCAAAACATATGTTCACAAGTTCCTAATATCCCAATCTACTTTGACCAACACATCTATTTTGAAATATCCCAACCTCAAGATTGTGCTTCCTGACCAGAAAGGCGTCCACAAGTCCTCTGCACATCTGTGGTATGTGGGTCTCTTTCAAACGATTGATAATCTTTAGGTTCTGTTTTCTACTGGCAACACCCAATCTGACGAAAAGCTTCCTGTTCCCAATCCATTTGAAGAACCTTGGGAACATGCTGTACACCTGCCAAAGAATACAAATATAAATTGTAACAATCTCCTTTCCAAAAGCAATCTCTTACAGCTGGAGGTTGTCTCTGATTTGCCAAAAACAGTGGGCTGTATTAGATTAATTACCTTACGTGAGGCGCCCTAACCTCAGACAGCACGTAAGACAGATTTAAGATTGACAAATACTCAGCGGATAGAGATTGAAGACCAGCTTCAGTTCAATGGTATTTCATTTACATTGAAAAATGTAATTATCAAAAAGCAAGGTTTTTCCTTCTTGATGTCAGCGCCTACAGAGGGGGCATGCTCCCCCAGTGAAGATGAAACGCATCTAAAGTTAAGTCGTTACATCAATGAAGAACCTTTTGCTCTTGCAGGCCATTTCTGATTTACACTTTTGTGCCTCTGTGAACAATAAAAACACAAACACATTGGTTACATGTTAAAGATATACAGGTCTATTAAACTGTTCGTGCCCCACCCCCGATAGCAGACAATAAACGGTAAATGTTATGTTTACTAAACTTGTCAAGTTTAATTATGTAATTATAATTTGTTTGCCATTCATATACTCACATTCAAGGTCTTCGGAAAATATAATCATACCTGGATTGAAATGGTGCCCAAAAGTTGACCACGTCTGCTCATATCCTCCAGCAGAGACCGAAACTCTGGATCATCATATCCAAATCTGATGCCATAGACCATCGAGCAAATAATGTTACAGACTGCACAACATATTGGTGTGGTCGTATCAAAAGCTTCTCCTGTGACGGAAACGGGAACAAATATTAAAGTCATATCTATTTTCAGATATTATATATATATATATATATATATATGTTAATAATAAGACCGTTACCTTTGAATTGCTTTAGCACTCCAATAAGCTGGTTACATTCCTCAATGATCTTGTCCTCGCAGGCCTTCTTTCCCATCCCAAAGTCTTTGAGGTTAGTCAAGGCAAAGCGTCTCATCTCTTTCCACGATTCACCGTTGGCCCATATAATGCCTGAGTTAAAGTGTTTCAGCAAAACATGTTGAACAAACACCTGAAGGATGTAGGTTTAGTTAAATTATAAATGTTTTCCTCACCATTCCCTTGATAATATTCGTGAACAATGTGAATTGGGTCTCTGTCTCCAAACTCTTGAGCATGGTTAACAAGTGCCTCATTCACCGTCTTGTAACCTGCCAGGACCACCACTTTGTTTGTTCCCATATAGATGGTAAACACTGATCCATATGTTCTGGAAAGCTAAGAGCAGAATAAGGTCATGATATGTATTTTATATAAAACGTGCAGAATAAAAAGCACACAAGATAAGATAGCTGTAACACAGACTACCCTACAATAACTTGTCTTTCACCTCCATTAATGAGAGGTAGGGTCTCCTCAGGTCGAGCTGCAGCAGGTTGCCAAGCAAGGGAAGTGGTGTTGGACCCGGAGGTCCCTTTCCTTCATCCTGGGATCCGAAGCTGGAGGAGGAGACGATGTAGACGAGCAGCAAGACCACCAGAGCCCCCAAAAGAGAGCTAGTAGTCGCGGCCTGGAGAAACAGATCTAATATCCCCATGACGTTAATCAAGTCTTCTGAAGTCTAACTCGTTTGCTATGTGCGTGTTTGGATGAAGAGGTAAGTCTTTGGAGGCGTGGAGAATGGATAAGGGAGGGGCAAGATCTGCAGAAGCATTAGTTGTTACATAATGTGTGTGTGTTATTTGTAAGTTTGTGTGTGTGGTTATGTTTGAGCATTAACGATGATAATCTCCTTATGGTCATATTATTCTTTTAATAACCGCGTTCACATCAAATGAACGTGATAACATGTGCTCAATGCCCTCTCAGTCCTGGCCAACTGGACTCCAAGCCTTTTTAAGTTTTTTTAACTTGTAAAAAATATGGACCTGTTGAGGAAACATATCCCTCCTGTGCGATCATCAATAGAAGAGAGGCAAATATTTATAGGTTGCAAAAAAGCCTTCAAATTGTTTCTCCTGGAGCTTTTCGGGCTCTGGAATTTGCACTGATATCACGTGTGGCTCTGAACTGTGTGCGACCTTGCAGCTGTCTCTTCTTGTGATAGGAGGAGGCAGGGCATTTCAGGTTGTTGAAAGTTATTACGTTACCGTTGACTGTTAGCAGGCTCAATGTCGAGTCAAGGCAACATAATAAAGGAGACGGTAGCTGAAAGAAGAATTTAATTAATAATTACCACCATGGTTGGACAAAGGAAAGATAAAGTAATGACAGACAAGAACACGTACTGCACAGACAGGATCAGCCACAGACGAAGGGGAAAGCAGAATCCTTATACATGAGGTAATGACGAGACAAGACACACCTGGGTTCATTACAAATGGGTACACCTGGAGGGGAAACGACGGAACGCCCGAAGCATTGTTTTTAGCGTGGAGTGGACCCTTTCCAAAGCCCCCTGGTGATATGGGCTAGAGAAACTGTGCGATATATCCAGCTGCTTTAAAACCTGCGAGAAGATGCGGGATAACAAATCCGTACCTTGGTCGGACTGTACCACGCGAGGCAAACCAAAAACGGAGAAAAACCTCACCAGTATTTAAACGGAACCACAACCTGCGTCACCACATTCCAATCATTCTCCGCTGACGCGTTGAGGCTAGGAGACCATTTACGCAGCAATACCCCGTCCCTCAGGATACAGCGACTTTTAGAAACCTCACTCTCTCCCACTCCTGCAGTGTTCGCAAAAAAGCCTGACAGGCTCGGATCTCTACCCTGTTCCGCGATAAGCTCCTCACGAGCAAAAGAAAACCCAGCCGCGCTACTGGCAGACTCACAGGAGGAAGTAGAGGGCAGTAAAGGGCTGAGACCGGCTGGAATAGATGGAAGAACAGCATCACCTTCAAGAGGGGCAATTTCAAGCTGAGATGATGACCACAAGTCGGGTTGCCCCGGGAGCACCCCCTCCACCTCAGGCTCCCCGTGGTACTGCACCCTGGGGATTATCCATAAGTGGGTCACGACACTCAGGCACCCCGTTAACAGTCGCTACGATGGTATCAAACAAGTCCACGTCGTCCTTTTCCTCGGCCAGAGCCTCAATACCCATGGCCCGCGTGACTGCACATGAGGAGAACACTCTCGGATACGCATCCGCCAGGACGTCCACCGCCCCAGACTCCGCTGGCACACAAGTCACATCTGCCTTCACGAGGACCCTACCCCCTGCCAGATCATTCCCGAGGATTAATGATACGCCCTCGACAGGAAAACAATTTTCCACCCCAATTACCACTGGCCCCGACACCAGCTCAGATGTAAGATGGATAGTGTGAAGCGGAACTTCCATGACATGCATCCCAAAAGACCTGACAGTCATCCCAGCATCCACCTCTGAACCACTGTCAAAAGGCAGCACATCTCTCCGAATAAATGACTGCAGCCGTATCCCTGAATATGGTCACAGGAACCTTCGCCGGACAAGGATACAAACCCCTCACTGATGAACGATAAGTAAGCTTTCATATCCTCACCCCTTTGGGCATCCCTACTCAGAGATGTGTGTGTGGGTGTCGTTACCAACGATATTTGTTTACTGGGACGGGTAAGGGCAAAACAGTTCTCCTTTATGTGGCCTTTTTTTACCACAGTGGAAACACTCACGCATTTCTGCCCCTCATTCCCCGCTCAGCGACCTCGCCCACACTGCCAGAGGCCACAGGCCCGTCACCCAAGCCCCACCTCGGTCTACTCTCCACCCTGCGCACGGGATAATTAGGTCTGTCAAAGAGCACTTTGTGCGTCAACACGAACTCATCCGCAAGGCTCGCAGCCACCGAGCACTCAGTCACCTTATGTTCATTAATGTACATCGCCACATTATCGGGCAAACAATAGGACTTAAACTCCTCAAGAAACACGAGTTCCCACATCTTAACCAAAGTGTCCACCTTCTCCGACGCGCACCAACGATCAAACAGCAGCTCCTTCTCGTAAGAAAACTCCACGTAGGTCTGCACATTGTTCTTTCTAAGAGCGCGAAACCTCTGCCTGTACGCCTCCGGCACCAGCTCGTAAGCCCTAAGGATAGCAGCCTTCACCGCGGCGTAATCCTGGGTGTTTGGGCAAAGTGACGCGTAAACGTGTTGTGCTTTCCCGGTGAGTGTGCTCTGGAGAAGTAATGTCCACTGGTCATGAGGCCATTTCAGAGTTGTGGCTATATTTTCGAACATTGAAAAATATTTGTCAACACCCTTCTCTGAAAATTGCGGGACCAGACGTAGGTGCCTAGTAGCATCGAACCTAGCTTCAAGATGCACTGCCCACGCCTCTACCCCAAGCCTTCGAAGCTCAAGCTCATGCACGCGCCCACGTTCTGCCTCCTCCGCTTCCCGGGCGCATAACCGCTCTGCATGTCTCAGCTGCTCGAATTTAAACTCTAGTTCCATCCTCCTCAGCAAAACCTGGTTGTCCGAAACCGGGTCACATGTGACTACCTCCTGCTCCTCGGGTTTGCCCACAGACTCCATAACCTCCTTGCCGGTCAAAGCCTCCACCAGCGCTAACCGCTGCTGCTGCTTTTTCATGCTCGGGGCAAGCCTGACACCGTAATGCTCTGCTATCCCCGATAATTCCTCCTTAGTGCACAAGCCCAACACGTTGACCGTTGGCCTAGCCACAAAATCACATACCTTCACAGGCATACCTGCCCTAGTACCGTCGCACCGGGGGAGGAAGAAACTAAAGAACCAACCCCGCTTCCACCAGCATATACGACCAACCAATTAACATATACACAAAAAAAAATAACCGGCTTCCCCCTACACGTCTGCACAGTCTGTTCTTAATAACTCTGGCCACCGCTCCCCTACCGCTATCCACTAAATAGAGAAGAGCACCGGTATGACCTTCTGAAGCATCCACATTCAAAATTATTCGCAAGAGATTAACAACTGTCGTGTGTTCAAAACAGAAAAAAACCTAAGGCCCATCCCTTAAACGTTTCCATCCCTCGCTATCAGACCCCCTATATAACTAACTAGCTGACATACGCCGGCCTAGGAGGAGCCTGACAGGGTCTTCCTACTACCCCGACCAGCATAGACTGGTCTACCAGGCGAAGGAAGGAACCATATAAAATGGTCCAGCTGCCCTAGCTGGATGAAAACGCTCCTTATTGGAGAATTATTTACCAAGAGGGTATAAAACATGGGCCACACACACGACACTGTCAACCATAATTCAAAGTGTGGACTAAGCTCAGCGGCCACCACCAAATTCCTGCTCAAATCAGTTTGGCACGAGCCCCCATATTACGTTACCATTGACTGTTAGCAGGCTCAATGTCGAGTCAAGGCAACATAATAAAGGAGACGGTAGCCGAAGTAGTCGAAAGAAGAATTTAATTAATAATTACCACCATGGTTGGACAAAGGAAAGATAAAGTAATGACAGACAAGAACACGTACTGCACAGACAGGATCAGCCACAGACGAAGGGGAAAGCAGAATCCTTATACATGAGGTAATGACGAGACAAGACACACCTGGGTTCATTACAAATGGGTACACCTGGAGGGGAAACGATAAGGACTACAAAACCATAACAGGAAACTACAGCTAGACATGACACATCACACTAGGAGCGCCTGATCAGGGCACAAACACATAACAATAGTTATGAGAAGACAGACTTGCTGTCTCATAAATATCTCATTTCTATGAAGCGTAAAGGAAGTACGTGACTCTTTCCAGAAGACGTCACAGATGACCCGACTTTCCGACACCCGCGGCTGATATTAGCGCCACCTCGATTTACGACTTTGTTGGTATCTCCCAACCCTGTCTCCTAAAAATTACGTTCCCACAGAACTAAACTGCATTCTCAATTACGTTTAGCTAGAAACGTATTTTCTCCTACGTTACGTTCGTTATGAACGTATCTCAAATACGTTTATTTTCTACATATCTTTGCCATTTATTGTCTTGCTTATAATAACGATAATAGTCATTTATAAATATCATTTTAGAGCAGACATTTGAAATAAGTAGGCGAGGCTGTAATTTCGCCAGCTGTTACTCTCATGAGCGAGGCGTAAAATAATAGTTTTAACATGCCGAAAAGCTGCTGTGTCGTTTATTGCACCTCAAACATTAAAACAATCCAGAGTTACGTGTTTCTGTACTTCCTCTAAGAGGAAAGGACCGTAACAGAAGAGCTCTGTGGCTTCAGGCTCGATCGCCGTTCAAATGACAGCGTTGGTTTCCCCAAAAGTGGGCGGGGCCGTAAAGTGACGTCGATTTTACTCTCATCTATTATTCAAAACCATTCTATTTATTCTAACGTCAATTACATGCCAGTGTTTTATGTTTTTATTTTAAATCTTATAATGTTGCACTTTTTTTCCCGTCTGTGAGGAAAAGAAATGGGCCTCAAAATACTGAAATCTGTATTTTTGAAAATCTTTTTTTTCCTTATTTACTCAACAATAACACACAATTATCCTTGTTTTTATTTATTCGTTTAATTCTATAATCTTGGGCTTTTTAGCCGTAAATAAAGTCACCGGAAACAGACGTAGGCCTATAAGGGACATTTTGAGGATACACACAAACCCACTGAACAGATTACCCAAGATCCTCAGCTTGAAGCTCGTTGATTGGATGTTTAGCCGCAATGCATGTTGGGATATGATGTTATGGGCATATATATGTCTCATAATTATTCGTGTGAACATAAAAATAATTTGTGTGTAAATATGTGATTTGTAAATGTAAAACAACATCCACAAATGCATTTAAAAGATTTGCAAACTCACAAAACATTTGCAAGTGTAAAACGGATCTGCAAATACGCTAAATATGTTCACAAATAAAAAAAAAGATCTGTGAATATCTCTTTAACATTTACAACTTTCGATCAGGCATTTCTGAATCCATTTTGTATTTGTGGACCAAAAGTGCGCTTGCGGATCTCAAATCTCTGTTCGCGGATCGTCTTATTACACACACGGAATTTTGAGACATATTTTCCGCCGGTCTCGGCTAAAATCTACTCGTGTCACTCGGTTATTTTCGGAAACCACGTGATGGCCAGCTGATGACTACATTTCCGCATGATTTCAAAGTAAGAGCATGATGGTTTGTTTAATGCTCTGTTTTTGTATTACAATGAACAGCGGAACGTTAGATGCATTCTTCATCACCATCATCATCATCATGTTATAGTGATACAGTTAGTTTGTGTTATTGGTTCAATACAGCATATATCGAGCACTTTCGTTGATGTTGAAGTGCAGGCTATACGCCACTTCCGGGTCCCGGGGGGGAGCAGCTGGCAGCCCAGATACAACTCTTTCTTCATTGTTTGTTGTGTATTCAGTCAAGCCTCCGGCGTCTATAGAAAAGAGATCAACTCGGTGAAAGCACTGCCTGCTGACCAATCAGAGCTCAGTGTGCGGAATTTAAATCTCTCAAGTCATATTACAGGAGAAACGAAATACAGTTTAAACTGCCGTATGCAGAGAAGACGCCGACGTGTCGCACTTATCATTCATATCACATTCAATCAGATCATTGATCATATCATATCATATCATATATCTCCTGATCTGAGTCAGCTGAGCCGTATCTGGCCGTGCAACACTCACAGTGTCACAGACTGTATGCAGAAGTATTATTTTAAGCAACACATTATGTTGACGAAACACTCAAATGTAATTAAAGTCAGATCCACTCGTGTCTTAGACGGGGCAGTGATATCAGTGACGCATTCAAACACTCTGTAGTTTATTTATTTTGTAACCAGTTGTTCTGTATTCACCTTGCAGGTGGCTTGTATCCTGGATAATTATGTTTAAGTCATGGATGACTAATATTAGACAAATATGAACTTTAAAGTTCATATTTGTCCAATATTAGTTTACTTTTCATTAATGAAGTATGACGCTGCGCTGTCAGTGCACGTGTCCCTGTTTGTGATTGGTCAAATGTTGCTAACCCCGCCCCTTTCACGTGAACGCGCTCTCAGCTGGAGAGAGAAGCCCTGGCTTGATTTACCAACTTGATATTAACCAGCGTCGAGATCTCGTTTGTTAGGGTTAGTCTAGATAACTCAAGCATATCCAGAGTTTGAACTGGCTTCGTAGTGCACAGGGCACAGTGGCTGCATAGCAGTGCTAATGTCAAAGACACAAACATTATTTATATTTTTATTTTACCAGGATGCAGTGACACAAATATGTGTGAATGCTTAGCCTTCCCTAGCCTACAGCACCCGCCGCCCCTGCAAGCGGGTCAAAGTTACAAAGCACTTCACATCTTATTAATCGGCCTAATTTTACTTTACCAGTGCAGTAATAAAGTAATCTGCAGCGTATTTAGGTCAGCCTTCATAGTAAGGCTACATTACATGTTATAATATTCATCGTGTCCTTTCTACTGATATATTCCTGTCTATTGCTTTCATTTGTATTTAATGTTATTGTGTTTATACTTGTTTCCACACATTTCACAATATGGGATGAATGAAGTATCTATCTATATATGATATCCATCTATCTGTTTGTCTGTCTGTCTGTCTGTCTGTCTGTCTGTCTGCCTGCCTAACTACCTACCTACCTACCTACCTGCCTGCCTGCCTGCCTACCTGCCTGCCTGCCTGCCTGCCTGCCTGCCTGCCTGCCTGCCTGCCTGCCTGCCTGCCTGCCTGCCTGCCTGCCTGCCTGCCTGCCTGCCTGCCTGCCTGCCTGCCTGCCTGCCTGCCTGCCTGCCTGCCTGCCTGCCTACCTACCTACCCACCTACCTACCTACCTACCTGCCTGCCTACCTACTTACCTACCTACCTGCCTGCCTACCTACCTACCTACCTACCTGCCTGCCTGCCTGCCTGCCTGCCTGCCTGCCTGCCTGCCTGCCTGCCTACCTACCAACTAGTTGTTTTGTTTGGAAAGGTTTTGTCATTGTATTGCTCTTTACCAGCACCTGCAGAGTACAGGACTTTACATCGTAAATATTATATCAATCCATTGGTTTCTAGCATATAAGTGTTTAAAACAAATGTGGGATACTGATTTCATAAAAAGAAAGACATTCATGATAGTCATATTTTATTATGTAGGATACAGGACTGGAATTATTCTTACTTTTTACTCCACTTCATTTATGCAACAACTTTATTTAATGTTATGATTAGATTGTTTTGCTTGTATCATCCTTTGCAAATACACAGTCACACTGCTGGGAACAGGGCTGCTTCTCTGAGAAACGTAGATAACCACTTATGAGGATATAATGCATTGGTGTATATTAAACTAGCCAACAGTTTAAAAAGCACTACAAAAGTGTTGTCAATATTGACCATAAACATTTACATTAGTGAAATGACACATTTTATTTTTCACATACACATTAATGCAGCTATATAATCAAAAGTTTTAACACATACAGAGAACCTTTAAACGCATAATGAGTACTTCAAATGTAAGTCCATTTGGCTAGTACTTACATACCTTTACTTAAGTAAGACTATAAAGGCAAGACTTTTACTTCAGTCAAGTGTCTGAATACTTTGTCTGCTACTGGTAGTCCATGGATCCATTGCTCTTAATTTCCAGTCGTAAAGAGAACCAACTGTAATGTGTTCAAGTAGATGTCCTTTCCAAATGAATCTGATGGTAACATTGGGTCAATATTAGCATTAGCATTAGGCACTATTTTACACTCGATGTCTCCAAGACCTACCGAAGGTTAACATCAGTGATGTACATCGGCTGGTACAAGCGGCAGGCTCAGCCCCAGAGGAGCAAAAGAGGAAAGGGGTTCAAGATGTAGCTACATATCCAGCTACGTCGACAATTATGAAGGTAAGTGACAAACAAAGCTGTAGTTACTGGCTAACTTTGACAACTTGACAGTCTTGATGCGGTGTAAAGCGTTTTAATGATGTACTATTACGTTTTTTTGGATAACATGAAAGATCTACCTTCAGGGAGAGTGAGCATCAGGGCTAGCTGTTACAAGGAGGTCCATGAGAAAGCATGAAAAGCCTCACGATCTCAGAGTAGGAAGGACAATAAAAAGTGTTCATTGGTTCAAAGCCTCAATCAGGTTCATATTCTGGGGTTTCTGATGTGGCTCGAGTAGGTAACCTGTGATTTAGGATTCAAATAAACCCAGCTAGCTGACGTGTTGCAACAGATCACATAGTGATAAATACATGTGCTCACATCAACTGCTAGCTAGCTATGTGTGTGTAGCATGAAGGGGCTACAGATTTATTTTCGTTTTGTAACCCTCTCGTGTATAATGATAAATAAATTAGCTAAACCCAGAGCTATTTAATAGAAGAGTTACAACAACGGAAGTCCAAAAACGGGTATCGTCACGTGGTTCATGTAGACGAGGGATCGTTCCCCGGAAGTTCATGGCGGGCAATGTGAATGCATTGATAACAGGAGATAGAACTACGATTTTTGGTAATTATTAGTGAATAAAGGTTTTGATTTGCAATATTTATACAACAAATCGATATGTGTATGTATTTACATCAATATGTTTTAAAAAATAAAATAGAATTTGCTAATAGTAAGTGATAATATTAGGATTATTGTGAACAACTAGTTTACATGTTAGGCTAACAGTGCCTTGGTTAAAGAGCCTGTTGCTGTTTATTTATAGCTTTGAATTCTTTAAAACCAATATTATCTTCTTAAACTTGTATGGTAGTCAGGAGCATCACTTTCTAATGTTTATTGATACATTTAGAGGGAGGGGATCTAAAGTAATGCTTTAAAATTTAGATTCATTTCTACCCTTTTCTTAAATTCATGGTAGTTTCAGTAATCCCCTGGTAATTGAGGACACAAGTTATCTAAATGACTAATGTCATCTTTATGGCTTTCAGAAAGGACAGGAGACCGACAGGTGACTATCAGCAGCAGCAGCAGTAACAGATGTGATATGAATTTCTATAAAGTTGTCTCGCATTCTTGGTCATATTTTATATACAGTATGTAATGAGTATAACATGTCCAGTAAGTATAAAGTGTTTCCTAATACTGTGTATTCAACCACTATGGGATATGTATGTGGGCAGACACAACTGAGTTGTTCTGTGTGTGAAGTAACCTCAAGTCACTCCGCAGGCACATGTTGATGCAGACCAGTTTGTCAAGAGAAAAAAGGGCAAGACTAGGCTGAGAGCAGAGGCTATACCCACCATCTTCGTGCATCGCCCTGTGGTAAAAAAGATAAGGGCCCCTGCACCACGATTCACCCCGGGACCTGTATCTACAAAGCCCATAGCTCATGATCACAGCTGTAGGAGCCAATTAACTGTGGGTATAAAGGTAGGAACCTGTGTGTGTTGGGGAGAGGTTCCGCCGGAAGGCCCATACAGTTTTTGAACACACACACAAGGAGCACACACGGAACACACACACAAGGAGCACACACCCACAAACACGGGATTACATGTGTAAACAGTAATATCGTGTGGTGAATATGGAAAGAAGCAAGTAAATGGAAACCAGTAAAATGGAAATAAATGGACTGTTTCAAACTGGAAACTTTGTTTCTGACTGCGCTAACTTCCGGGGAACGATTGAGAGGCTCCACGGTCCGCCATTGCTGTAAAAAAGTGGTCCATTGGAGTGAACGGAGATGTCGTAACTCTCAGTCTATATGGCGCTGGCTAAACCCAAACTTAGCTTTCATCAAAGATTCTTAATGAGAGGTTGAAAACCGTCTCTGCTTTCATGGAAACCCCAGAACCGGGCTGTGACGGCTGCTGCTCTTTACTGAATGGTTAGTATAATCCATGTAGGGTCCAGTTATTTGTGTTGGCCAGTGTTAGGTAAGTGCTAGTTTTGTACCCTACATCTATGTTAAGCTGTTCAACGTTCTACCAACACTATTTTATGTAGTTATTGTTGTGGAAATATTTTCCAAGGCCCATAACTTTGACACAGTTTATCAGTTCAAACTGTCCTGACTGAGACCACTGTGACCGAAACAGCAGATCCACCAGGGAGAGACCAGACCTCTGTGACCGAAACAGCAGATCCACCAGGGAGTGACCAGACCACTTTGACCGAAACAGCAGATCCACCAGAGAGAGACCAGACCACTGTGACCGAAACAGCAGATCCACCAGGGAGTGACCAGACCACTGTGACCGAAACAGCAGATCCACCAGGGAGTGACCAGACCACTGTGACCGAAACAGCAGATCCACCAGGGAGAGACCAGACCACCGTGACCAGGGAGTGACCAGACCACTGTGACCGAAACAGCAGATCAACCAGGGAGAGACCAGACCACTGTGACCAGGGAGTTACCAGACTACTGTGACCGAAACAGCAGATCCACCAGGGAGTGACCAGACCACTGTGACCGAAACAGCAGATCCACCAGGGAGTGACCAGACCACTGTGACCGAAACAGCAGATCCACCAGGGAGTGACCAGACCACTGTGACCGAAACAGCAGATCCACCTGGGAGTGACCAGACCACTGTGACCGAAACAGCAGATCCACCAGGGATTGACCAGACCACTGTGACTGAAACAGCAGATCCACCAGGGAGTGACCAGACCACTGTGACTGAAACAGCAGATCCACCAGGGAGTGACCAGACCACTGTGACTGAAACAGCAGATCAACCGGGGAGAGACCAGACCACTGTGACCAGGGAGTTACCAGACTACTGTGACCGAAACAGCAGATCCACCAGGGAGAGACCAGACCTCTGTGACCGAAACAGCAGATCCACCAGGGAGTGACCAGACCACTTTGACCGAAACAGCAGATCCACCAGAGAGAGACCAGACCACTGTGACCGAAACAGCAGATCCACCAGGGAGAGACCAGACCACTGTGACCGAAACAGCAGATCCACCAGGGAGAGACCAGACCACTGTGACCGAAACAGCAGATCCACCAGGGAGAGACCAGACCACTGTGACCAGGGAGTTACCAGACTACTGTGACCGAAAACAGCAGATCCACCAGGGAGAGACCAGACCACTGTGACCGAAACAGCAGATCAACCAGGGAGAGACCAGACCGCTGTGACCAGGGAGTTACCAGACTACTGTGACCGAAAACAGCAGATCCACCAGGGAGAGACCAGACCACTGTGACCGAAACAGCAGATCAACCAGGGAGAGACCAGACCGCTGTGACCAGGGAGTTACCAGACTACTGTGACCGAAAACAGCAGATCCACCAGGGAGAGACCAGACCACTGTGACCAGGGAGTTACCAGACTACTGTGACCGAAACAGCAGATCCACCAGGGAGTGACCAGACCACTGTGACCGAAACAGCAGATCCACCAGGGAGTGACCAGACCTCTGTGACCGAAACAGCAGATCCACAAGGGAGTGACCAGACCACTGTGACCGAAACAGCAGATCCACCAGAGAGTGACCAGACCACTTTGACCGAAACAGCAGATCCACCAGGGAGAGCCCAGACCACTGTGACCGAAACAGCAGATCCACCAGGGAGAGCCCAGACCACTGTGACCGAAACAGCAGATCCACCAGGGAGAGACCAGACCACTGTGACCGAAACAGCAGATCCACCAGGGAGTGACCAGACCACTGTGACCAAAACAGCAGATCCACCAGGGAGAGACCAGACCACTGTGACCGAAACAGCAGATCCACCAGGGAGTGACCAGACCACTGTGACCGAAACAGCAGATCCACCAGGGAGTGACCAGACCACTGTGACCGGAATAGCAGATCCACCAAGGAGAGACCAGACCACTCTGACCGAAACAGCAGATCCACCAGGGAGAGACCAGACCACTGTGACCGAAACAGCAGATCCACCAGGGAGAGACCAGACCACTGTGACCGAAACAGCAGATCCACCAGGGAGAGACCAGACCACTGTGACCGAAACAGCAGATCCACCAGGGAGTGACCAGACCACTGTGACCGAAACAGCAGATCCACCAGGGAGAGACCAGACTACTGTGACCGAAACAGCAGATCCACCAGGGAGAGACCAGACCTCTGTGACCGAAACAGCAGATCCACAAGGGAGAGACCAGACCACTGTGACCGAAACAGCAGATCCACCAGGGAGAGATCAGACCTCTGTGACCGAAACAGCAGATCCACCAGGCAGTGACCAGTCCACTGTGACCAAAACAGCAGATCCACGAGAGAGTGACCAGACCACTGTGACCGAAACAGCAGATCCACCAGGGAGAGACCAGACCACTGTGACTGAAACAGCAGATCACCAGGGAGAGACCAGACCACCGTGACTGAAACAGCAGATCCACCAGGGAGAGACCAGACCACTGTGACCGAAATAGCAGATCCACCAGGGAGAGACCAGACCACCGTGACCGAAACAGCAGATCCACCAGAGAGTGACCAGACCACCGTGACCGAAACAGCAGATCCACCCGGTAGTAACCAGACCACTGTGACCGAAACAGCAGATCGAGCCAAGTGCATCTGCAAAATCAGGTCATGTATTATCACACACAAACATAGACCCTGAACAGATGAAAAAGGTTAACGTAGAAAGTCAAACAACAGAATCAACTACTAAACAAGATAATCCAAATCAAGATGACCTAAGACAAAATGACTCAGACCTTGACGGTGACACAGAAGCAAGTTCAGATAACGTGTCTATCAGCTCATCCGATGAGGAAGTGGAGATTTTAGAATTAGGTACAGTAGAATTAATGCTGGCTCACGTAGAGAAACCATTTGTTACCTTAAAAGTATAGAATAGATGTAACCAGATTATGCAAAACCGTTTGTTCAGACAGCAGATTGTAAGAATGGATTTATGACGTCAGTACTCACTTAACTACATGGGGGGGAAAATAGATCAGTGGCATTTTACTCCTCACAGTTGGACACCATAGCTCGAGCAATGCCCATTTGTTTACAAGCAGTAATAGCAGCCTTCATGGCAGTACAGGCATCTGCAACAATAGTGCTTTTTAGATCCTTGACTCTAAAATGAACTCAATAAGTGTCCGTACTATTGTTACAAAATAAACAAACCTATATGTCACCAGCTAGACATTTAGCATGGCTACGTTGTTATCACAACCACATCTTACTATTGAGAGATGTACTACTTTAAATCCAGCTACACTACTGCCAGTAGAGATAGATGGGGAGCCACATGACTGTATCGCAGAAACTGAGAACAGAGTGTTACCAAGGACAGACCTGACGGACATTCCCTTCCCAGTTGCAGACATAACGATGTATGTTGACGGTTCATGTAAGAGGAATCTTGATGGAACTAATACAACAGGTTATGCTGTAGTGACACAGACAAAACTGCTCAAGGGCGCAGCATTGCCGTCTCACTTCTCAGCACAGGCAGCAGAACTAATCGCACTAACAGAGGCATGCAAGCTGGGAAAAGGGAAGACAGTTAACATTTATACAGACAGCAACTATGCTTATTCATGTGTACATGTGTTTGCACAACAATGGAAACATAGGGGGATGGTAACATCCACAAACAAACCTATTACACATAAAGATTTGATCCTATCACTTTTGGATGCAGTACAACTCCCTAAGAGAGTGGCGGTCTGTAAGTGTGCAGCACACACTACAGGGACGGACCCAATTTCCACAGGGAACCGAAAGGCAGATGAAGAGTCTAAGAAAGTAGCGCAAAGACAGTGACAGGACAATGACCAATATATTTCTGAAAATATGGAACACAATGATCATGACATCCTAAAAGGCATGCAAGCGATTGCACCCGACAAAGAAAATATATACTGGAAGAAGAAGTTGTGTACACAGAATAAAGAGGGGTTGTGGGAAAGTACAGAAGGCAAATTTGTATTACCAAATAGCTTATTTCGATATGCAGCTATATTGAGCCGGATTCAACATTAGGGATGGTGGAAGTAATTCAGAACATATTCACAGCCCATGGCTTTACAAACTACTCAAAATAAATATTGTTTAGCATGTTCTGTGTGTGCACAGTATAACCCTCAGGGACAGTTCAGACCAAAGAGAGGTAAAATACTTTATTATTATTATTATTTCCTTATCTGAGTCAGCTTCTCGAGCCGTATCTGGCCGTGCAACACTTAGTTACATTGTCACATACTGTATGCAGACGTATTATTTTAAGCAACACATTAAAGGGATAGTGGAAATCCGCGCATTTTGGGTTTAACTTATGTATTTTTATTAAAAATAAGCAGAATAAACCATTTTTTTTTATTTCATGCGCCTAGTTTCATTTTATTTTCAATTGTACTGCTCCCGACCACGCCCTCTCAATGAAACAAAATACTTCGGGAATCTTCGGGTGATGACGAAAACAAAGGAAGACGGGCACAAACATTGGACGAGGCACGAGTATTTTATTATGTTTTCTGGCTGATTTAATGCATCATTAGCCTGTACCATTGTGTACAACGCCATTTATTGCCTGTCGATTAGGCGACCGGAGGCCTCGTCATCCGATGATCCGGTACACGGTGTCGAATGTGTACACTACAGTCATCATATAGACATGATAGACTAACAGTACTGTGAGTACAGCCTACACTTGACAGGCAGCCTGGCTAGCCTAGGATTAGGACCATACTACGTCAAAAGACAGTATGCAGACAGTATGCAGTATCTGGGCCGGGTTCAGAGTACAGCCAAAAGATCTGTGCACAAACTTATCTCGCACCCTCTTTTGGTCATGGGCGCGTTCGTGGGGGTTGGAGGAGGGGCTCGGGGAGGAAGGGGCCGACTTTCCCCTGTTTTTGACTGCAAAAGACTCTCACTTTTCTCCAAAGGGCTCCGCCTACCTTAAGAACAATTAACACACCCACACGCACACACACACACGCACACACACACCCGTACCCACCCACCCACACACACACACACACACACACACACACGTTGGAGCTGGCCTTTTGATGTGGGGTAGAGATAAGCATGGAATGTATGCTGATTTAGGACACTATCTGTGAGATGAGAAGGAAGAGAGACGGGGGAGGAAAATTCAGAGGATGAAGAAGCAGAAAATATAACTTGTTTGTAAAACGGACAGCACGTCAGTTTCAAGAAAGATGACACCGTGTTTATGCATGCAAAATATCTTGAAGCCCTATAATTTTTTTTTAAAAAAGGTACAAGTATATTGTGTTGAAAATATCGCAAAAGTCGTAATATTGTATAATGTATTAGTTGCATGTTGTATTTTGCTAGAAATCACTATGTAGTTTTTAAAAATATATAATGGAAAAAAGGAGAGAAAGACAAAAAACCAAATATGAAATATAATATAATATAATAATAATAATAATATAAAACCCAGTATGTTGAAAAAATATGAAAAAAGTAATGTTGTGTTTAAAATAACATGAAAGAAATCAAAGTAGCGCCTCTAAAAAACATATATTTAGAAAAGTAATGTTAGTCATGTCAAGTTATCAAGACTGCTGTGTTTCATCGAAACAGTGTTAAATTCACAAACTTGCCTTTTAGAGAGACATAAAGAAAACGAATTCCTTTCAAATTAATGAATATTTTACCCGGTTAAAAAGGTTTGCATCCATTAAAGTGTAACTAAAAGTATCTTAGTAACACAAGAAAATAGAAGAAAGCATTGATGTCAACAAAACTGGATTGCTCCAATGAAATAATAAATAATTTCAAAAAAGTGCTTTTAAAGAAAATGTATTCAGATAAAGTATTTTATTTTCAGAAATGTTTAAGGTTTTGCATAAATAAAAAGTGTATCTTACAGTTCCTTTGTGAGAGAATTACACACAAATCTGCAGAGTGTCACTAAAAAGTTTTACACAGTGACTGACATTCTGTATGGGGGGGGTTCACACCTGAGCTGCTGCAGGGGGAGAGCGTTGAAAAGGGGGTGAGTATGTTTGGCTCTCGGGGGGATGGTGTGTTAAGAGTCAGATTCTTAACGAAATCTTTACACATAAATCTGCCGAGTGTCTGTAAAAAGTCTTATAATCAAAAAACTTGCTTTTTAGAGTCAGAATCCTAACGAAATCTACGGACACAAAGTCTACTTCATTATCTACTTTTTCAACTTTTTAAACACAAAAGTGTATCTTTCAGTAACTTTCTCAGAGAATTTAAGCATAAATCTGTCAAATGTTCAAAACAGCCTTGTTTCACTGAAATAGCCTCAAAATCACAAACTGCCATTAAGAGTCAGAATCTTAACGAAATCTACTGACACAAAGTCTACTTCATTATCTACTTTTCAGCTTTTGAATACAAAAGTGTATATGCTTGACGAAATCTACTAATACAAAGTACTTCATGCTAGTGGTCAGCTTTTATACACAATAGTGTATCTTTCAGTAACTTTCTCAGAGAATTTAAGCATAAATCTGTCAAATGTTCAAAACAGCCTTGTTTCACTGAAATAGCCTCTAAAATCACAAACTGCCATTAAGAGTCAGATGCTTGACGAAATCTAATAACAAGAGTACTTTCATGATAGTAGTCAGCTTTTAAAAAGAAAAGTGTATCTTTCAGTAACTTTTTGAGAGAGTTAATGGCAGTTTGTGATTTTGAGGCTATTTCAGTGAAACAGGGCTGTTTTGAACATTTGACAGATTTATGCTTAAATTCTCTGTGAAAGTTACTGAAAGATACACTATTCTTTTTAAAAGCTGACCACTATCATGAAAGTACTCTCTTTTAGTAGATTTCGTTAGGATTCTGACTCTAAAAGGTACGTTTTTTTATTTTAAGACTTTTTACAGACACTCGGCAGATTTATGTGTAAAGATTTCGTTAAGAATCTGACTCTTAACACACCATCCCCCCGAGAGCCAAACATACTCACCCCCTTTTCAACGCCCTCCCCCTGCATCAGCTCAGGTGTGAACCCCCCATACAGAATGTCAGTCACTGTGTAAAACTTTTTAGTGACACTCTGCAGATTTGTGTGTAATTCTCTCACAAAGGAACTGTAAGATACACTTTTTATTTATGCAAAACCTTAAACATTTCTGAAAATAAAATACTTTATCTGAATACATTTTCTTTAAAAGCACTTTTTTGAAATTATTAATTATTTCATTGGAGCAATCCAGTTTTGTTGACATCAATGCTTTCTTCTATTTTCTTGTGTTACTAAGATACTTTTAGTTACACTTTAATGGATGCAAACCTTTTTAACCGGGTAAAATATTCATTAATTTGAAAGGAATTCGTTTTCTTTATGTCTCTCTAAAAGGCAAGTTTGTGATTTTAACACTGTTTCGATGAAACACAGCAGTCTTGATAACTTGACATGACTAACATTACTTTTCTAAATATATGTTTTTTAGAGGCGCTACTTTGATTTCTTTCATGTTATTTTAAACACAACATTACTTTTTTCATATTTTTTCAACATACTGTGATATTTGGTTTTTTGTCTTTCTCTCCTTTTTCCATTATATATTTTTAAAAACTACATAGTGATTTCTAGCAAAATACAACATGCAACTAATACATGATACAATATTACGACTTTTTGCGATATTTTCAACACAATATACTTATACTAAATGTATAGGGCTTCAAGATATTTTGCATGTCATGCATAAACACGGTGTCATCTTTCTTGAAACTGACGTGCTGTCCGTTTTACAAACAAGTTATGTTTTCTGCTTCTTCATCCTCTGAATTTTCCTCCCCCGTCCCTCTTTCTTCACCCCTCACAACAACAATCAAGGTGGATCTGTGAAATGAAACACCTCTTCCCAAAGCGTGACTTCCCTATTGAGGGCATGTGTCTAGGGCAGTAGGGTCTTAATCGATTGGCCATATATACTAACATGCAGAACGTACGGTATGTTTGAAAAAAGACTAACCATTTATCCAGTTCAGGCTGTTGTAAATGACTAATTTAATTTACCCTCAGACTGTTGATTAAGTATTTTAAGTGTTTACAGCTTTTCTTTGTTCTGATCAGCCCCACTGGAGCCGCCTTGGAGTGAATGGAGCAGAAACACATTTTTAAAAGATACTTCTTTTTGTTGCCTATAACACAATCTAATATTACCCCCACACAGCCTCACACAGCTTCATATTGGGTTTCCTTATAGTGGTGTAAAGTAATTATTTAAAAAAGCAAAGATCATGCGGGTAATAGGATATTTTATTATTTCCCCTCTTCAGAGAGACTTTCTTATAGTTAATAAAAGTAATTACACATTAGTTCACAATCCATACAACTAAAGAGAATATCCTTAGGTATCACTATTAAAAAACCTAATTATCTCAACCCTCACATCAAGGGGCAACTCCAACGTGTGTGTGTGTGTGTGTGTTTGTGTGTGTGTGTGTGTTAATTGTTCTTAAGGGTAGGGGGTAGGTCATTTTTGGAGAAACCAGTTCGAGTGAGAGTCTTTTGCCGTCAAACCGGGGGGGGAAAATCTGCCACTTCCTCACAGAGCCCCTCCTCCAACACACATGAACGCGCACATGCATGGCCGATTCAACATGTTGAATCGGCCATGCATCGGGTGTTATCACAGTTGTGTGAAAAGCCCCCCCTGTGTAGTGCCTTTGTTGTTTAGTTCTTTGATGTATTGATTAAGATAGTCTCTTTGAAGTTATGTTGTCTGGCCCCTGTCCCCTCACACCCCTTTGTAGTCTAGTCCTTTGATGTGTGTTATAACAGGTAGGTGTGAAAACCCCCCCTGTGTAGTGCCTTTTGCATCGAGAGCACCACAGCCGGTCTGTGGTGCTCTCATGTGGTCGGGGAGAGCGTTCCACAGACCGGGAGCAGCCGAGCAGAAGGCCCGGTCTCCCGTAGTACGGAGCTTGGTCCTGGGGGATTTTAGGAAGTTGGAGTTGCTGGAGCGGGTGGTCCGCAAGGAGGTAAGGGGGGGTGAGGAGTTCCTTGAGGTAGCGAGGGGCAGTTCCATGGACACACTGGTGGGCGAGGACGGAGACCTTGAATTCGATCCTCAGTTCCACGGGGTAGCCAGTGTAGTGCTTTAAGGATGGGGGTGATGTGATCGTATTTGCTTAGTACTTTTTTATCATTTTGTTTATTATATTATAACTTAGTACTTTTTAACGCATGTAAGATATTCAACACTAAGCTGTCTGTGGCTCTTTCCTGCTGCAACGCTGCACATGTCCCCTCTGTGGGGCTAATAAAGGTATTCTGATAACGGGACGAATTTGTACAAAGGGGCACACGGCAATGTAGTGCCGACTTTCTTACACGCTGGAAGGCCAATCGCTTTTCTTTACCCCGAAATCCGCTCATTCTTGCTCTCGGTGTGACATAACAAGCTGTCAAAACTCTGTGCTCAAACCGGAAGTACTCAGCCGCACACCCAGCCGCCGGAAGTTGATAGACGCCATCTTGTGCACAGAGCTTGTCACTGTCACTACCGTGGGTCACTGTCACCACCCGATCCGTCCCCCCTGTTCTTACAGGGTGTGAACGAACATGGCGACTGTGATGCTCGTCTGCTCATCGTCAGAGGGTAACACCTCCAGAGCTCTGCTGCTGCCCATCTCACAGAAACACTTCCCCATCAGTTCTCAGGAAATAACACGGAGCCACTTTGAGGAAGCGGCTGATTCTCAAGCCAATAGAACATTAGTCATTTCCCCACTATGACCATATTGCACCACGGGCGTCAAGAGCTGGTGGGCGGGGAGTTTGAGTCACGTGAGCATCAATGTGCTCCGTCACTTCTGTTTTAATGCAATGCTGTATTTTAGCACCTTATTTCCTTACTTCCTCAAAAGAAAAGTCCTCTTGTATTTTTAGGACATCGTGAATGACATGCAGAAAAACATTGAATTAATGATACTAACAAATATGTTCTTCTCATCAGGACCCATCAGTGTGTCTGAAGGTTTCATACAGCAAAGTCAGTCAGAAGGCAAGTTGCACAAACGTGAATACTTTCTGTGCATCTTGTATTCACTTTGCTCCTTGTGGACTCTTCAATTTCCCATTGCATTGAGCATTACTTCTTAATTTGAAAATCCTATCCCCAGAAAGTGAGGAAATGTGGAATAGCACTTCCAAAGCACTGTGAATACAGGTTGGGATTATAGACGGAAAGTACGAGACTCTGAAACCCCACGGTACGCAGGACATGTCATGTGGGTGGGTGAGTGTAGACGCTCACACACACTCAGGTCTGAGATGATACTATAAGTATTCCTTCTGTGGGATTATTAACCTTTTGACCCGAGAGCTAATGTTGTTAAATGTGTCTTTCATATCCGCTCTGAACCAATCCGTGGTTTGAGCCGTTCAGATATCTGCTTTCAGAGATACAAACAGAAGCTTTTTAACAATTCAACCACTAAAAGAGAGATTTAAAAAAAGGATTCGAGTCACAAAAAGGAAGTGACATTTGACTTAAAACAGGAAGTACATCTTTCTCTCTTCTGCAGAGTCATTAGTTCAGACGTCAGTTGAGGGCGAGAGACGGAGACGCGATGGTTGAATTCAGACGGATGAATACGACTGTAGCGGTGATCCTGCTGCTTCGGTTTACAGGTAAGGATGAAAAACACATGACCTAAAGAAACTTTACTCAAAGTATTTAAAGAACAAACTGATTTGAGTGAAGGGCAAGTTCGCTGTTTGTTTTGAACAAAGTGCAACGAGAGAATTCTTGGAGAAGGGACATTAGATACTGTGAGTCGCGTGTATCATCATCCTATCACATGACGGTAAAGATGTTGTCTTATCTTCAGCAGCAGTGCCCGGACTGAATCCCCTCTCTCCGTCAGAGCTGGACATAGCGTCACGTTGCCTTGTGCATGTGAACATGTGATAAAATCTCAACACCAATGTGACGGTACTACCTGGGTCCTCAGTCGTGATGGGAGAACAACAATAGAGCTGATTAATCATGGGCGGATAAATACAAACGGGATTTCCAAAGCTAAAGCAGACCGACTGAGCGTTACAGACAACTGTTCTCTGGTCGTAAAGAATATCACACATGAGGATGCTGGTCTTTACATCTGCAGACAGTTTCCAAGATCAGGAGGAAAACAACACGGTCCAGACTCTCCAGGTTCTTCTGTCTGTTGTTATCAGTGAGTATCTACTTCTCAATGTTTCCTCTCATCCTGTCGATACTCAGAAACATCAATAATCATGATTACAGTGGTAAAGTTAATTCTACTCTTGTTGTCTTTCTCTCACATTATCTCCACCTTCAGTGATTCAAGAAAAACACGATGATACGATCTCCTTGTTCTGCTCTGTGTTCACATATGGAGAGTGTAAACACACGGTGGAGTGGGCGTACGAGGGTGATCAGAATGACGTGGAGATAGGACCAGCTACCTGTGTATCCAGGGTGACATTTGCTTCTCATCTTGATCAAGAGTTGCTGAAGTGTAACGTGACGGACACTAAGACTGGAGCAACGCTGCTGTGTGGCGCTGGACGTCAGTCCTCGTGCCAGAAAACGGGTACATTTGATTTATCTGATTATCTTTAAGTTTAAAGATTACATTATTACGTCTCATGTAGTCTCTTCTGATGTTAAGTTTGTTTGTGTCCCCTTGTGTTGTGTTTTGTAATTTCCTATCATCCTCACCGAAAGGAGGCACATCAAGAGGGATAAATATTCCCCATCCTGAAAAGAAAGGCGCTCCAAAAGGACCAGGTAGTAACTCTACCCCTCTGTCACACACACACACACACACACACACCACACACACACACACACACACCACACACACACACACACACACACACACACACACACACACACACACACACACTCTCACACACACACACACACACACACACACACACACACACACACACCACTCTCACACACACACACACACACACACACACTCACTCTAATATGAATACATAAAGTACAGTATATCTCCAAGCGGTTGACCAATCACAACAGAGCCGACCAGCTAACCAATCAGAGCAGACTGGGCTCTGGTTTCAGACAGAGGGTGAAAAGAGGAGCTGCAGCACAGAGAAAAATAAAGAGCTTTTTGAACATTAAAGCATGGAGACATGTAGAGACACTACATACTGATATACACCTGAACATCAGCAGGAGAGGACTCTTTAAAGTAGAGACACTACATACTGATATACACCTGAACATCAGCAGGAGAGGACTCTTTAAAGTAGAGACACTACATACTGATATACACCTGAACATCAGCAGGAGAGGACTCTTTAAAAGTAGAGACACTACATACTGATATACACCTGAACATCAGCAGGAGAGGACTCTTTAAAGTAGAGACACTACATACTGATATACACCTGAACATCAGCAGGAGAGGACTCTTTAAAGTAGAGACACTACATACTGATATACACCTGAACATCAGCAGGAGAGGACTCTTTAAAGTAGAGACACTACATACTGATATACATCTGAACATCAGCAGGAGAGGACTCTTTAAAGTAGAGACACTACACACTGATATACACCTGAACATCAGCAGGAGAGGACTCTTTAAAGTAGAGACACTACATACTGATATGCACCTGAACATCAGCAGGAGAGGACTCTTTAAAGTAGAGACACTACATACTGATATACACCTGAACATCAGCAGGAGAGGACTCTTTAAAGTAGAGACACTACACACTGATATACACCTGAACATCAGCAGGAGAGGACTCTTTAAAGTAGAGACACTACATACTGATATGCACCTGAACATCAGCAGG
>CM070490.1:5309219-5346719 GCA_036324585.1 Champsocephalus esox
ATGACATAATCCCAATGCTCTTGCCAGATTAAAGACAATGTTATTGATATACGATGGAAGCTCATCTGCATACTGTATGGTTGTTATTGTTAGTGTGTAAATATGAAAGTAGCTTTTTTGGGTTATTAAATTAACATATAATCACTTTATTTTTATGCTACATTTATTTTTACGAACATGTTCAGGATGTATTGCTGTAAGAAGCCTTGCTGTTTCAGAATGTAGAAAGTAGATATGTGTTGTTTTCTTATAGAGAGGCGAAGTCCCTCCCTTTCCGGGGGAGCGCCATGCGACCTTCTTTCAGAAAAAGTATGTATTGAAGTCAATGGGGAGAGAAAGATTATCTTTTGAATTGTGTCACGAATTACACACATGATGTTTGGCAATTTAAAAGATAAGTAAACAAAATACAAATGTGTCGTAAAACTGAAGTAACACTTTGTTTGTGTGAAACCACTCGATGAACTACATCTCCCGTCTCGCTCCACACACCCAGACGGCCGTCACGTTGAAACATTTCACTTCTTCCTTTCAGAACGAGGCGGAAAGTATTAAACGAGGTGGAAATCACTCTGGGCGCGTTGGGAGCTGCGCACACACACAAGGGGAGTGAGTCGGTTCCTGGGAGCCAGCATGCGGGACCAGGACTCTGGGAGTTGTAGTCTTTCTAGTTGCGTATTTCTCATAGTCTTATATTTCAACAGTTTTACAACAAACTGACTTTTTTGACAAGGAAATTATTATTTAAGATCGATAAACATCATATGTGTAATTCGTGGCACAATTCAAACGGGATCGGAAGATACGTTCTCTCTCCGTTGACTTCAATGCATAATTTTTCCGAAATAAGGTCCCATGGGTCGGAAGTAGATGGGCGGGACTTCGCCTCTCTATACGAAAATGTGTATAATATATATGATATGTGCCTTTGTTGACTTGATGTCAGGCAATGTATTGAACTATTGTTACCTTTCAGGGTTTCTGCTTTTTGTTTGTATTCTTGTCAAGTTTCTTTCCGAATAAAACAGAAATAACTTGAATTATAAAGTTTTGTAATACTCATTGCTATTAACAATACCATACTAATATTTATAATTATTATTACTATCAGAAATACAACATACTGTAACAATAAATATAACGTTTAAACATGAAATAAATGAAAATAACTTATACAGAAAATATCCAGTACTCATAGCTTTTAACAATAATAATAATGATGTATTATTTACAGAAATGTAGTTTTATTTAAGCTCGGAGCACAAATTGCTTTAGTTATACGCCATCAGAAATATGAAATGCCTCCTCATATGGAGAGAAGAGTGTCCTCGTGAGGAAGTTCACACCTAATAGGAAGTAGATGTATTTCTCAAGCCGGCGTTCACAGTTGAGAAAGTGCGAGCAAGAGAGACCGAGAATCACGATGGCTGAAATCAGATGGATTCAAATGATGTGTTTACTGCATCAGATTACAGGTAAGGATGTTTCTAATATACATAGATAGGTGACATCACACACTTTATTTTAACAATGCCACTTATATCATTCATTCTCCAATCTTCATTTAACTCAGCTAAATGTGTTTATTTTGACCATAGTGATTTTATTGGACCCTTTTAAGCACGATCATCTATTTGCTAAAATAATTACACTCACAATATATATAAATGTGGCTCGGAGAATCAAGAGAAAGACATCGGACCTCCTTGTATTCTTGTCTCGTGTGAATGTGTTGTTTTTATAAGTGATTTCTCTGTCTTTGTCTTCTCCGAGGTAGCAACCCAACAGCGTGCCATCTCCTTCATCGTCAAAGAAGGAGTTGAAGTCACTTTGCCATATCAAGACTCTCAGGTTGTTACCAGTGAGTATTCACATCATAGTGTTTTCGATTGTCTCTATTGGACAATCCTCTAAAACATTACAATAATTATGATTACAGTGATGAAGTTACTCGTGTTGTCTTTCTCTCACATATCTCCGTCTTCAGTGACTGAGCATCAGGTCGACGATGAGGTGACGTTACGCTGCTCTGTGGAGACCGGAGACACATGGACGGTGTGGACACTCAGTGAAGTGGCTGCTTCAGGGTCGAGATGTGGACAGAGAAAACACCGATATAAAAACATCGAAGTCTTCCTGCTCGGCCAGCGCGACCTTTAAGACTTCACATTTTATTTACACATCGAAAACACATGATTTGTTGAAGTGCAACGTGCTACACGAGACAAGTGTTTACCTTCGAGAGTGAGAAAACGTGCTAGAATATGTTTTAAATCACATTGTACGGATGACAAAATTGTTCATTTAATTGATTTGTAGTTTTTTGAACACAATTCTTTGCATTTATTTACTGCTGATGGAAGACCTATCACCTGAAAGTGTGTGTTGGGTTATGTCTGTTTTTCTAAATAGCAACAACTACTAATGAAAAGGATTCTGGAAATGAAACGTCAGGTAACAACGGTATCTCGTAACCTTTGTGTAAAATGTTAAAAGTAGGAAAATCACGTATTGTGTGATATATTACTCTTGTACGAATATACAGTTGATTTAATAGGAACAAAACGTTTGGTTTATATTGCAGGTGTGTGGTTGTACATCGTTGTTGCCGTGGGTTTGGCAGCACTCTTGATAATAGGTGTTGCAGTTGTGGGATGGAGGAAATCAAAGGGTGATTATTCACAGATTATCTTATCAACAAAAAGTTCCGATAACCCAAAATGCTCACGAAGGAAACTAACATCTTCCCTGTCGTTTCAGCTAACGCGACACACATGGATGACCACATCGCGAGTTCAACAACTGATTTCGTGCAACATTTAAACTATATATTTTTAAAAAGTGATAAACTACTGAATTGTTGGGGCTGTACAATTGTTAAAAGAGAACAATGGGTCATGCAATGGATTGACTACAAGTGGTTACAGCAACAAAAAGTCAAACGATTCATTCCGACAGAATAATTCATGTGTGAGTAAACCTACAATGAATTAATAATAATAATGATAATATATAATGTTTTTATAGCGCCTTTCAGGAAACCCAAGGTCGCTTTACAAGTCGGGTAGGGGGGGGGGAGTAGGGGGGGAAAGGCAGACAGGTTAAGGGGGTGGTGGGGGGGGGAAGTAGCGGAAAAATAAAGCTATTAAACAAACTATACAGTGGGGAGAGCCTCGGTAAAAAGGTGCGTTTCGAGGGCTTTTTTGAAAATGTCCAGGGTCGAGGCGCTGCGGATTTCGGGGGGGGAGAGAGTTCCAGAGGGTGGGGGATGCCACACTGAAGGCTCTGTCACCAAAAGGGGGTGGAGAGGAGATCCGGTCCAGATGATCGTAGCTTCCGGGATGGAGTGTGGTAGCGGAAAAGGTCAGACAGGTGTTGGGGGGCGAGGGTAAATCAGAAGAAGGAGGTTATGGGTGATACAGTGCTCGACTGGGAGCCGGTGGAGGATTGCAGTCAAATCCACCAACGATAAGCATTATAAGCATTCAAGCATCAGTATTTACAGTTTCATTTGTGATTACCTTCTGTCATGACAAGACGGATTGGATTAGAGTTTCACCCCAACAAGCGACCTGAGGTGATGAACAGGCAACTTACAAAGTGCATGCGTTACGTTACATTGTACTGGTGTTGATAGGGTTGTGTCCAGGAACCATGTGCATTAATGTAACCGTAACATGCTTTCTGACTAAATGTAACTGGACTGTGTGTGTGTGTGTGCGTGCGTGCGTGTGTGTGTGCGTGTGTGTGTGTGTGTGTGTGCAGAGCCTGACCTCAAACCCTGCAGTGACTCAGTCTGCTCCGGAAAGCTGTCAGGACGCGGTGAGATCACACTGCACAGGAGTTTGTTCTTGAGAGAGGGATAATTCGCTGTAAAAGGGAAGTTAGTTGATGTGCCTTGACTTAACACGAGAACACGAGTGTCATCGGGGTGTCAGCGGTCGAGACACCGTGAAAAAACTCAACATTTTCTGACATCATTTGAAAATAACTTGAAATACTTGCCAGAATTTATTTAATTTTAAAGAGGCCCTTTTATGCTTTTGGGTTTTTTCCTTTCCTGTAGTCGTGTGTTACATTGGTGTTTGTCCCATTAACTGTTCTGCAAAGGCTATCCCAAAGTAGGACTGGTTTGTTAACTTCCAGAACATCGTGACATCACAATGTAACATCACTATGTAACATCACTATGTAACATCACTATGTAACACACTATGTAACACTAGCGCTTTTATTAGCCAGTGTATCCAAAACATTATACGTGATATGCTGAAGGGCGGAACAACCTCTAAGGGACCAATCACAACAGAGCCAGACTGGGCTCTGGTTTCAGACAGAGGGTGAAAAGAGGTGCTGCAGCACAGACAGTATGACACCAATAAAGAGCTTTTTGAACATTAAAGCATGGAGACATGTAGAGACACTACATACTGATATACACCTGAACATCAGCAGGAGAGGACTCTTTAAAGTAGAGACACTACATACTGATATACACCTGAACATCAGCAGGAGAGGACTCTTTAAAGTAGAGACACTACATACTGATATACACCTGAACATCAACAGGAGAGGACTCTTTAAAGTAGAGACACTACATACTGATATACACCTGAACATCAGCAGGAGAGGACTCTTTAAAGTAGAGACACGACATACTGATATACACCTGAACATCAGCAGGAGAGAACTCTTTAAAGTAGAGACACGACATACTGATATACACCTGAACATCAGCAGGAGAGGACTCTTTAAAGTAGAGACACTACTAATATACAGCTGAACTTCAGCAGGAGAGGACTCTTTAAAGTAGAGACACTACATACTGATATACACCTGAACATCCGCAGGAGAGGACTCTTTAAAGTAGAGACACTACATACTGATATACACCTGAACATCAGCAGGAGAGGACTCTTTAAAGTAGAGACGCTACATACTGATATACACCTGAACATCAGCAGGAGAGGACTCTTTAAAGTAGAGACACTACATACTGATATACACCTGAACATCAGCAGGAGAGGACTCTTTAAAGTAGAGACACTACATACTGATATACACCTGAACATCAGCAGGAGAGGACTCTTTAAAGTAGAGACACTACAAACTGATATACACCTGAACATCAGCAGGAGAGGACTCTTTAAAGTAGAGACACTACATACTGATATACACCTGAACATCAGCAGGAGAGGACTCTTTAAAGTAGAGACACTACATACTGATATACACCTGAACATCAGCAGGAGAGGACTCTTTAAAGTAGAGACACTACATACTGATATGAACCTAAAGATGGGCATTATATGTCCTCTTTAAATGGTGAGTGTGATCAAATAGACTGGAATATTCTTGTGAGTGTGAGTCCTCCAAATCCACCTGTAAATATCAATAATGATGTCGTCCTCTCCGTGTAGGCTGAACCTGAAGATGATGTTTTCTACGCCTCCATCAGCCACACCAAGAATACCAACAGTAAAGACCAGGTAAGCTGTCTGTCGTCGTGTTGGTATAGAAAGTAATGTTTTTTAATGTTTTTCTAATGTCCCCTAAAACCTACAGAATTATTAGGAATGTCTGATCTGGGAGTTGCCAGCTATTGCTTGTTGTTTTGCGTTTCTTTGTGACTGTATTTCCTCATTAGACGTTGGTGTGTTCTTTCATCATGTTGTGTGTCATGTCCTGTTTTGTAATGTGTGTTCTCTTTTTCTTTTACATCCTCTAGCTTCCGGTTGGTGAAGATCAAGTGACCTACAGCACGGTGAAAGCTCCCCCCTCTGATGCTGATGCCCTCTAACGGTCAACAAACCTAAACATATTACAACTAAAGATCATAACATTTATGAAAAGTCAGCTTTTATTCTTATTATATTGTGGGGAAATTGTCAATGCCTCCAAATCGTATTCAGTATTTTATATCCAATGCTAATACTCTAACTTAGGATGTGTCCTTTTTTCTGTGCTGTAAAAATAGGTTTGTCCAGAAGGGGGAGTTGTCCGCTAAGTTAACCACAATGTGAGTCAAATGTTTAACCATTAATTGCAGTATTGAATGATGTTCAATACTTGCTTTCCGCAACAGAATTGTCCTGCAAATTATACACCTGTTGCCTTTTAGTTCAAGAGATATTTTCATTTATTTGTGACTTTTAAAAGCATGTTTCACCTGTAATTGCTTGTATATGCAGATAAGTAAACATTTTCTCCCCATATACTCTCAAGTAGTTAATATTATTTATGAAATTACATTAAAAAAAATGTTTGGTCTTTATTTTGTGGGGTATGTGGGTTGACTTTTGCTTTAACAATGACTCAATGGTAATATATATAATATATATATATATAATTTGTATATATATAATTATAAATATATAATTTGTATTATATTTCTAAAAGTAACCTGTGAAAAATGTGAAAAAGTGAAAAAAATCAACAGATGCAACAAGGGGCAGAAAATCCCATTTGTTGCAGATAATTCACTTGTTGACTCCTTCGTCCATCAAAACGAACCAATCAGAGATCGTCCTCGGTTCCAATTAGCGTCGAGTGTAACACAAAGCCCGCCCCTCTTTGTCAGCTCCACCAATGAGGAGCCGCCGAACGTTCGTGGTTTTGGGGATACGAGCAACAGAGAGAGATAGAGGAAGAACAGAAGGTACCTCGTAGGTCCGTGTTATCCCCAATTATTTAATCATGTGAGGGACTGAAGAAGCTTTTGTTTAATGAACAACATGCAACCTGATGTTCTTTGGAGCTAGATACCGAGGCTGCTAACGGGAGGAATGCAGAGAGGAGGTCATTTCTCCCGGAATGGGGAGGTGGGAGGCAACGGCCCCCGCAGTGTTGTTAGCTAGCTAGCGAAACAGAAGAACTACTGGATGGTATTTTCAAAATAAGACAAACTCTGACGAGAGCAGGGTTTACTTGGATGACACTCTGGGCTTGAAACATGTATTCATACATGTAAACCTCTTATAAACAAATACATGACATGTGTATGAGTATGCTGCAACGCGCCGTAGTATTCTTTCTTGAAATAAGCGTGATCGGAAAACATACCGCTTTTATTTTGAAGTGGACTTTGCCGTATTCCTAGCCCAACGGTTGTTAGCTTCTGCTAGCTTGACACAAACAAGCAGGAGTGAAGTTACAAAGCCTTGGACCAAAACAAGACTTTACATCCTGTCGCTTTGGAATGAATGGGACATACTTTGCTTCACTGATTGTTATTCGGATAAAATGCCTTTTAAACCGGAGGGACTGTGGATTATGTGAAATCGGAGCCCCGGGGGAAAATACGGTACGTTTGAATTAGTAATATTTCTGCGAATAACGGTAAAAGAAAATGTCTGTTTCTGTTACTCACGTGTGCCTATGGTAACGCCACTCATTAGGAAACATGTTTCTCTCCTGTTGAAAGTTGTAATTTCAATTTAATATAAATTCATTCAAAAGCATGTGTTTGATACTCCATTTTCTTGTTGATTTTATAACAATATTCGTTGATTTATTCGTGTAGTTACACCTTCTATGTAACTTGTGTGAACCACATTGTTGCCTTATCATGTGTAGTAGGTTGTTTTCATCACTAAGTGTGTACAGGGGTCATTTTGGACATATCTACACTATTTGTTAGATTTAGCTTTCATATATATGCTTTAATAATAATGTTATATTCCTACGAACATGTTTGTTTTTCTTATTCACTTGTGGCTATGGTAACGATACTCATTATTTAGTTTTGAAAACATTCTCCTTCTATTATAAGTTTTGTGTTTGTCTTTAGTTTAATGTAATTTAAACTAGCATAAGTATTTCCATACTCCTGAATTGATTCGTTCGCTTTTTATAAAGGTATGTAGTTCCTTTCTTTTACATCTTTAATCCTCTCTTGGCAACTTGTGTGAATCCCAGTGTTGCTTTATCAAAATGTCGGGGTTTGGTCATCATAATGTGCAGAGTTGGTACATGGTGTTCCTCGGGGTCATTTTGGACATATGGCTTCTCTACTCACTGTTTAGCTGTGGACATGTAGCGAAGGGTTTGGTGTATGATATACATCCTTATTGGGTCAATGCTTCTACATCGGGGAGTATATCTCATCTGTAACCGGATAAGAAATCATGTTGACAATGCTTCATTCTGCACTGCAGCACCATCCGTTCTCTGTTTCTAGATAGGAAAGACACATATCTTCTTGGTGGGTAACTACCATGTAAAGCACCTTATGAAACACATCACCACCTTTATGGACATATCTGGACTGATCTTTTGTGATGAGGTTTTAAAAATGCACCTGGAAAGGAGAACTGCATTTAAATCTGGTTTAAAAATGCTAACTTGGTTACGGTACGGTTTTCTTTTTTACCCTGCCAGGTTTGCTGTGGAAGATGAACTGTCCCACTGTGACCGACAAGAAGAAGCTCTTGTAGCTGGCGGAGGACAGCCTGCCTAACCTTCCCTCCTCCCCCTGGGATCAATGACCGGACCCAACTCCCCGAGCCGGGCCGGCACCTCTCCAGCCAAGCTGAGCAGGCATGGCCGCTCAAAAAGCTCCAGCTCCCACTGCCTGCTCCGCTGCAGCACCCAGGTGGACCCCTCCGCCTCCCCCCCCCAATAACAGCTCCCGGTCCCCTGGGGAGGAAGAGGAGAAGGATGGAGGGGTCCTTTTCTACGTGAACAGGACCGGTTTCCCCATTGAGAGTGTAACCTGGGAGAGGATGTGGTCCCATGTGGCCGCGGTGCACCCTGAGGGCCACGAGATGGTGGACAAGATACAAAATGCTGCATACCTTCCCAAGGTAAGACCACTTGTTGCAGCCCTTGTCAGAATACAGCAGAGGTGCCATGTGAACCTACTGGTCATGTGTCTGAGTGAAGTCTGCCTCTGTTTGGAATGTGTTGTCATAACAGCAGCAGACATATGCATGTGGTGCATTCAGTGTCAATAGAGTCTTTATGAAGGGTTTCCCTGCAGGGTTCCTGTGGCTCCTGCACTGCGAAGGACTCCAAAGGTCTCTGCACTTGTTAGAGTTGTAAACGACCCTGTTGTGCTCTGCTGTGGTAATGGATGAGTGTGAGAGGCACTCGTAACTCATTCGCACCAACGGTGTTTCAGGACCGGTTCGGAGCCGGAGCTCGAAAAGCACCGGGTTTTCCCGTTCACACCGCAGCGGAGCCGCCTCTTAGCTCCGGAATCCGGTTAGTTTCAAGCACCAAAAAAGCACCGCATACGCCACGCTTACGTCGAGGCGGGGGCGGGATCAACTCCTGAACAACCACAGAAAGCCGGCGTTTTATCCAGCTTGTACACAACGATGGAGAAACTTAACAAGCAGCAGTGGTCCACTGAGGAGACCAGCTACCTGCTGGGAATCTGGTCTTCCGAAGATACAGAGGAAGCTGGAGCACAATCGGCCGTTGTTGTTGTTGTTGTTGTTGTTGTTGTTGTTGTCGGTGTCAGCTGTGAGGGGTTTCCGCGCGGTTTGGCTTCATGAAGCAACCGGTTACGTCATGACGCAAACGATGACGCAGCACCAGTTGGACTCTGGGCGGTGTGAAAAGAGCCGGAGCTAAACCGAAGAACCGGTTCTGTACCTGAAAAGCTCTCGCACGGAGCTTGAACCGGAGTTGCGTTGGTGTGGATGAGGTGTCGGTGTTCGTCCTGTAGGCTTAGAGGTCTCGCTGCGGGCTGTAGTTGAGTCTGAGATGTTTCATCACACATGTCTCAAAGCCACAAGTCGCATTTTATAATGCTTTATATGTTTCTAATCCAAACCCTGTGTATTCCTTTTATAAATGTACTGCATACAGAGTAGTAGCACGTTGTCATAGTGACGGAGCTGAGACGAGCAAACGTGCTTTAATTGGAAGGCGAAGACATCGGGGGAAGTCGGTTCGCTTTGCCGTCGAAGCCGATCCTGATCGTTGATCTGTCGAACGATCTGCTGTTATCCAATGGGCTTTATTGATGACTAACGGCGTGGTATTATATTGCAGCTGTTCTCGGCTCTCTCGGTGTTGTTCCGTTCTGATGGTCGTGAGAATGTAAACTTTACATTTCACACTCGAAGTCACGCGCTCAGGTGCGCACTCGTGCTCTCTGACACGCATCACGTTACCACGATGCGCTAAATCGGGCTGCCGGCCCGTCGTGTGATGTTAGTTCTGCCTTTCTAAATATTCACAGACAGTGTGTGACTGACTGACTCACACACACACACACACACACACATACACATACACATACACACATACATGTATGCATCACTTCAGGGGACATTACATTGACTTACATGCATTTCCTGGAGACTTACCCTAACCTTAACCATAACCAACACATGCACCCCTACCCTTACCCTTAACCCTTAACCTTACCCTTACCCTAAACCTAACCAAGTCTTCACCCTAAAATTAATGATCCCCCTTATGGGGACCTCCAATTTGTCCCCATAAGGGAGGTGAGTCCCCACACGTGACTGTGTCGACAGATGTAGGTCCCCACAAGTATAGTAATGCCAGGCCACACACACACACACACACACACACACACACACACACACACACACACACACACACACACACACACACACACACCCATCCCTGTAGTGTCCATGTGTAAGACCAAGCCGCTCCAGGGGTGTTTTGCTGAGCAGCTGATCCCGACCTCTGACCTCCTTGTTGAGTTGAACATCAGTTACAGTAACTTCAGTGTCATGGGACTCAAACTTAAATCTTCGCCCGACAACCAGCTAAAGAAAAGTTATTCAAGGTAACTCAATTAAAACATAAAGAACAGGCCACTCGGTTACCGTTATCAACGTATATGTATAATATACATGTTATATCTTTTTAGATTTTTACATTTTCAGTCATTCTAATTGATGTGTATACAAATAGCTGTACTTTAAATACATGTTGTTGGTTATCTTTCTTTATTCATATTAGAGCAACTGCCACAAAACCCTATTTCCCCGGAATAAACCAAACATTCTGATTTACAAGTGGGTCGACTAATCAGACAACATCGATGTACTGATGGGTAATCAGTACATCTTATGTATCAGGCAACACCCGAGTATTTGCTGCATGTTGCTTCCTAATGAGAAGCTTTACTTCTGTCCCCTGATTTAATGTACTGTGGATTTATTCTCTGAGTGTTGATCGGACAGACCAAGCTCTGAAAGCTCTTTCCCAATGCTCTTGTTGGAGACTGAACTCTGAATGGTGTGCTGCTCGTCTGTGTCGAGCAGCACCGTCTGAGGAGCCCTCGCTGAAGGACAAATATGTGCAGATGGAAAAGCTTCCCACATGATGCACATCTGCGGCCCCGCGGCCCTCGGCCCGGATTCCCCTCATAGCTCTCCTCTCAGGGATCCCGATGAATGCCTGCTGTGTTCCCGGCCGTGGAGGAGGGACGCTGCTCGTTGTCTTCACTAATTGGCCATGTGGTCGTTAGTGACCCGCCTGGCCGGCAGCAACAACATCCCATAGTGTTGTTCTTGAGAGAGACGATGTGTGCACACAGACACGGCTGAACAAACCGAACACACGCGTGAACGTTCGTCTGTTCCAGTCCCTATCGTTTCAGATTTAACAGATCAGTTGTTCGTTTTGTTCATGTAATCGTTTATTTGGCGGGGCCACGCAGCACAGTGATGAACACTTAAAACATTCACATGTCTCGAGCGTAACGGTGCCGATTTAGCTTTGAGATCATCTCCACCCGCAGTCCCTCACACGACGTTTAAGAAGATGACATTTTACAAACATGGCCAACACAAAATACATGATCTGACAAGTATTTACGACATGGTGGTAATAATAATAATAATAATACATTTTATTTTTAGGCGCCTTTCATGACACCCAAGGACACTGTACAATTTAAAAAAAATAAAAGCTAGTAGGCAACAGAACAAGATAAAAACCCAAACAGGAAGTCACGGAGGAGACAGTCAAGAGGACACAAATGAAACATATAATGGAGAGCACTACAGTGAGTGAGTAAGCAGATTTTGAAGTGTGTGTGTGTGTGTGTGTGTGTGTGTGTGTGGTGTGTGTGTGTGTGTGTGTGTGTGTGTGTGTGTGTGTGTGTGTGTGTGTGTGTGTGTGTGGTGTGTGTGTGTGTGTGTGTGTGTGTGTGTGTGTGTGTGTGTGTGTGTGTGTGTGTGTGTGTGTGTGTGTGTGTGTGTGTGTGTGTGTGTGTGTGTGTGTGTGTGTGTGTGTGTGTGTGTGTGTGTCTAACTTGTTTCTCTTCACGTGGGTGCATGTTTGTGTTGCTTTGCCATGACACTGCAATGTACAATAGGAGTGCTGTACACATGCACCAAAGTGTCCGTTGGCTTACATTGTTGATATACAACCTGTGTGTGTGTGTGTGTGTGTGTGTGGTCTAGCATTACTATACTTGTAGGGACCTAAATCTGTTTACATAGTCACGTGTGGGGACTCGCCTCCCTTATGGGGACATATTGGAGGTCCCCATAAGGGGGATCATTAATTTTAGGGTGAAGACTTGGTTAGGATTAGGCATGTGTTGGCAAATTATTAAAGGTTCTGTGTGTAACATTTACCTCAAAGAATTAGGCCAATAGTGATTAGAATTGAAGAAGTATTTCAGTCCGTGTTTGGACATGAATAAGAAAGTAAAAGTGGATTGAGAAAAACACGAGACATACGGTCCCTCAGGTGGACCGTGTGCGTCCCTGTTGTTATCAGCCGGTGACCCGTCCATGCTGCCGCGCTCCGTGTCCTCATTAACAGAATAGACGTGTTGGCGCCGGGCGACCCAATAATCCCTCTAATGCTATCTGGGTAGTGGATAATCTCTGGATACCGACTGGACTGCGCAGAGGACCTTTAATGCTCAACAGCACTGGCTTGAACTCGCCTGAGCAAAGATCAGCAAGTCAGCTAGAACAGCAAACCTTTTGAGTGTCTCTAGAATCAGCCGTTATTCACCTTCCAGTCATTTCTGAGGGTTTACTTTGTTTTTCTTTGAATTAAAATAAATGACCGTGCCCCATGGAAAAGTTGAACAGGTTTGAAAACAACGAGTGTCTCGTGTACTACATGTTAACTAGATGGTGACGGGACAAGAGTAGGATCTACCAGTACTGTAGACAGTAGGGTACACATGTTTCCATCATCCCTTGTGGTTGCATTCTTCTGGATTAAAATGTTTCCGTTCAGACTATGACGAGAGGATTGTATTTAGGATCTTCTCTGCCTTTTCCTCTCCATCTGCAGCTGTGCACAACATCTGTGAGACATCTGCGTGGTTATGACCAGACGTTACTAATCTAAAGGTCTGAATACATCGGGGCATCTGCGATCGAAATGTATCTGCAGAAGCTCACGTCATATTTGTCTACATCACAATTGTTGTGTTTCTGGACTGGACCTTAAAGCTGGAAGCCCGCCAACGTGGATTAGTTCACACGGATGTCCTCTGAGGCAAAGAGCGACACGGCACAGGCGGGAATCATCTTCACAGCGCTCGGTGTTCTGGAGTGTGCTGACTGGAGTCCTTCAGCAGACACAAGCCACTTCTTACATGCTGCCGTCACCGCTGAAGGAGTGAGTCCTCGGGGAAAGGCTGCAAGGGAGTCTTATGTCCAGACTTTGCTTAATCATGTCTTTCTCAGCTGTCTCTCTTGCCACACGCACACACACACACACACACACACACACACACACACACTCCGGCATTCCTCCGGGATGTCCCGCTCTAAAGATATCTCGACGGCAGGAAATACGACCCCTCTCCCCCTTCTCTTGTTACCAGTTTTAATACAGAGCTAAAGTGCTCCGGAGGTAATCGAAGGCGCTGCTATCGGTCGTAGTTTGCGTTTCACTTTGACGATGTCTATTGAACTGAGTTTATCTAAAAGGCTATGCGAGGGAAACAGAATTGTGTTTGACTTGTCCTGCAGATATGTTGTGATAAACCACTAGCCCAGGCCACTTGTTAAATGGCTTTGAAGTGCTTCGACAACATATTCAACTGTGTGTGAAAACCCATCTGTTTTGACCGCACCTCATCCAGTATTTTATACATTTGAATTAGGGATGCCAGCGATTATTTGATTGTTCGAATAATCGTTACAGTCTCCATCGTCGAATATTATTTTTAAAAATCGATTTTATTTATATATATATATTTTTTATTATTTATGTATTTATTTTTTTCTGGCTTAGTTTCAACCAAAATATATATAAATATATATATGCTAATCATAGTAATAGTATTAATAATTGTAAATGGCCATTGGTCACACCACCAGTTGGTTTTACTGTAAACTTGGAGGGGTCGAATAATCGATTATTAATTGACATTGTTTTACATTACGTTTTTTATGATTTGAACAACAGAAAAATAATCGTTAGATTAGTCGACTAGTCGATCAAATAATCGCCCGATTAATCGTTTTCAAAATAATCGTTTCCCCCCAGCACTAGTGGTCACATGTACTTATTGTAAGTGGCTTTGGATACATGTAAACAATGTCATGTAACGTTGCCAATGGATAGACACCCCGTGAAGTCAATGGCTTGTTGAGTCTTGTGACTTTAGCCCCGTCTTCACGTGATAATACTCTCCTAGTCTTTTGGCTTTTCTTTCTCCACTGGCCTTCGACTCCACACTCCCCATTTCCGTAAAACGATTCAAAACTCAAACACAAGAAAGGTCATACAAGGATCGTATAAGACATCCCTCTTTCTTCTGTGTCTCGACACCTCCTCTGTGGGGGGGGGGTCAGGTTGGCAGCTTGCCTCCTGGCTCTGGATCGGGAGGCGGGTCAGAGGAAAAAATAGATCTGGGCAGGAGAGAGGAAGCATGGGGGAAGTAATGAGAGGTTGATTAGGAAGGGGTGAGAGAGAGAGAGAGAGGAGAGCAAGAAGGGAAAAGGAAGGAGAAAACAAAAATGGAGGGAGAAAACAGGAAGGGTGTAGAGACGGATTAATTTCCGATCTAAAGTGGGACTCTGATGTGATGCTGGAGTCCTGGACGAGAGGAGGTCGATCACTCTGGCTCTTATAGGGATACACCAACGGCCATGCCACATTTAGATACATGAATGTCAATGTAATGCGATTAAACATGTTTTATTATCCTGCTAATTAGATTCCATATTAATACACACGATCAAAAGCAAGACGAGTAGAATGATGGGTAATAGTACATTGATAGACGACAAACACATCGTATTATTAAAGGCGTCTGTTACGATTATCTTTCAAAATACTATTTGTTACGGAAAGAAATGAAAATCGTCTGCGTCTGCATCCCGTGCATTCCTACCGTTAGATTACTGACGGCGGGCGAATGACTTTGTTTACATGTTTATGTCTGTCTGGTTCCCATGGTAGCGTGCACACGGCACTCAAATATTTCACTCCTCGTAATAACGGCAGCTCTGTAAGTACTCTCACGGTTTGGAAATGAAACGCTGAGACGGCTGTTACAGATTCCCAGATTCTATATACGTGTGTAAAGTTTGTGAAGGCAGGAGGAAAAAAGCTCCCGCGATCACCGTCTCCTCTCCGTTCCTCTAAGCCCCGCCCCCTCCTGAAAATAATGAGTGACAGGCTGACAGTGACCCGATAGAAACTTTATTATTCACTTAATCACTGAGATTTAATGAAGCTAACTTAGTCTCATGCATTCATGGGATTTGTGTAACAGTAAGACAGAGAATGTAAGTGTGCACCCACATGCAGTATTTTAGTTTGTATATGCTGTTGTAAATCCTCCTGTTGTCTGCTGTGTTCAGACTCAAGTGTGTGATCCTCATTCAGGACATTCAGTGTCCTTTCTTAACAGAAGGCCGTGGCTAGAAGCTGCAGCTAGACTGCAGAAGCATTAGCTTTAGTTGTTGAGGATAGAACAACTTCACACACGGAGGCTAGACCTATACAATTCATTTATTTTGGTTTATAATTAATGTCAAGACATTTATGTTATTGATTTCTGAAGCACTTTCTAAATAGTAAAAAGAGAGTTCATATGTATTTACTGCATGTATGCATTGATGACAAATAAGTAGGGATGCACGATATTGGTTTTTTGAAACCGATACCGATACCGATAACTTTCTGCTTCTCAAGACCGATACCGATACCGATAACCGATAATAAAAATTAAAATTACGCCACTAATTATTTTAATGCGATTAACGCATGTGTATTGTTTGTCCTCGGCCGCCCCGTAGCTTCAGAGCGCATCGAGTTTAAAATACCATCTACAAGCTGATGCTGACAGCCCCGCTCCTGCCGCCCGCTTGTGGCAGACCACACTTCCACGCTCACCGGCAGGCACCGACTGGCCATCTGGAGGACCGGGAGGGTGCGTGTGGTCCGAGCGAGCAAGAGAGAGACCTTACGTGCATTGTTGTTGTTAGCATCTGGTGCTAGCTAGCTGCGCTAACGGATATAAGGAGCTGTTTCAATGAAAACAGAGGAGCGCTCTATCCACACAACTGCGCCGAGCACTTGACTTGATGCAGGAAGCAGACAGCGGGACATTGTAGGAGAAGTCAGCACACTCAGCAACATGATTGCAGCGTCCAGGCAGCTCCGGTTCGAGCATATGCCTTGAGTTAAACATAGCTCCAACGCGTGCGCGCAGACACACACACACACACACACACACACACACACACTGTATTGTATTATTGTCTTCGTACGCTTTTAACACACCATCGTAGCGATGGCGATGTTTCAGGTGACTGATCAGGTTCGAAGTATTAGGGAGCGCTGGATTTGTGAAGAACTCCCCTCTTCCTAAACCACTAACACCACAGTACTGGCACAACGGGAGGAGCCGAGTGAAAAACAAGCGCCCCTCATCCCAATCCACCCACACCGCAGGATACCCAAAAAATATATTGTATATTATCGGGGCTATTAATACTGTTATCGGTTTATCGGGATGACGTCATAATTCCTAATATCGGGCCGATAATTATCGGGCCGATAATTATCGTGCATCCCTACAAATAAGCCATGTGCAGTAATATAGAAAATTGAGGATGCAACGCATTGGTATGAATCGTGATGCACCGGGATATCGAACCGAATCGAATCGTTGACAGGATAATCGTATCATCGAATCGTGAGACCAGTGAAGATGCACAGCCCTAACGTGCATACACTGAGCCTTTGTGTACAGAGGAAGGAGAGCAGATACGGCGGCAGCTTGAGAGAGTGTGTGCCAGAGGGTGCTGCCCGTGTGTGACGCCTTAGTGAGGACTTTACAACGTGGAGATTATGCGGTCGTAAACCTGCTATTTACTGGTGCTGCTGGCAGACTGGTTTATGGACTGAAGGACTGTCCACTGGCGCGAGACCAGTCTGTTGATTGTTTCACTCACTCAATGGCTGACGGATGGCGGTTTGAGGGCTGATCTACGGTGTGTACTAAAGGAGAGGCTGAATGGATGTAATGTCCGGCAGCGGCTCAGTCAGCGGGGGCTTGGACTGGGAGCCGTAGGGTCGCCGGTTCAAGTCCCCGACAAGACCTAAATATGGAGTGTGGACTGCTACTTGGTCCCAGTTCACCTCCTGCCCTGCCGTGGTGCCTTTGAGCAAGGCACCGGACATCCCCCCTCACTCCCATTGCTCCCCGGGCGCTGTGCAATCGCTGCCCACTGCTCCTGGTGCTATGATGGGTTAAAAGCAGAGAGCACTATTCTATTCTATAAATAATTGCGTTGTTGGCCGAGGCGGTTTCCATCGAGGTGATAGGAGGTCCTCTGAGTGGAACCCAGGACATTCTAATGGGTCCCAAACAAGTTTTTGATTTTCTGAAAATCAGCCGGTGTAAAACGCCAGAAAACCAAACGGATCGCCGGTGGAGAGCAGGCCAGCTGTTTGTGGCGCTGAGAGGAAATCAGCGGTAATTGACAGGCGTTAGTCACATGCGCTGCAAACAAATCCAGCTCCTGTGACTGTCTTGGGGAAAAATAGGGCACATTGATAGTAGGGATGCCAGCAATTACTCGATTATTCGAATATTCGCTCCAGTCTCCATAATCGAATATTATTTTTAAAAATCGATTTTTATTTATATGTATTTTTTATTTTTCTGGCTTAGTTTCAACCGAAAATATATATATATATGCTAAATAATAATAGTAATTGTAAATGGTCATTGGTCACACCACCAGTTTGTTTGACTGTAAACTTGGAGGAAGCCTGCATGCAGAGCAGACTGCTGCTGCAGCTGCTACACACCGCCCCCGCCCCCACCCCTCTCCCTCACACTGACCCCCCTCTCCCTCACACCGACCCCGCCCCCCCCCTCTCCCTCACACTGACTCCCTCACACGCCCCCCCCTCCCCCTCACACGTGCAACTGAAGATGAACAAAGCGGCAGGTAAAAAGAGTTCCTCCTCGTGGAACTACTTCGAACTTACAAGTCCAAAGGAAGTTAAATGCGAGCTCTGCGAAAAGACGTTGGTCTATCAGCTCAACCTCAACAATGCGTTGGCATTTGAGTGCGAAGCCAAAGAGGTTACAGAGAAAGACGCAGCACAGCTGGCCATTACCAACTTCCCTTCAAGGCCACGTCGTTGTGATGACATGCTTGTTTGTACTGTTAAACATGTTCCAGTAAAGAAAGCAACGGAATTCCTTTCGTCTGAGGGGGGGGGGTCGGTCGAATAATCGATTATTATTCGCCAGGGCTGCCGAATAATCGATTTTGATCATGGTCAGTTTCTGGCAACCCTAATTGATGGTTAGTTCAGTTCTTGGTGTTGGACCTCCCAACATCACTGGTGACCTATAAACTGCCTCTAAAGCCAGTGCACATTGAATCACATATAAAGTTGTAATTGGGAATTTTGAGGATCCTTGAGTGCCTTAAAGCATGTACGATGTTTTGTGTATTAAAGCTGTCCATAATGTGTGCATCTGTCCGGTTAGAAGAGAGGCAGATTCTACCATGTCTGATAAATGGTTGCAGTTTATTAGTAGATTTAGAAATAGCCCTGACGATTGTGAAACCCAGCACAACATCTGCAGTCCGGTTTTCTTCCTCCTCACATCCACAGGAAATGAAACGGCTGCTCTCTCTCTCTCTCTCTCTCTCTCTCTCTCTCTCTCTCTCTCTCTCTCTCTCTCTCTCACTCACTCACTCACTCACTCACTCACTCACTCACTCACTCACTCACTCACTCACTCACTCACTCACTCACTCACTCACTCACTCACTCACTCACTCACTCACTCACTCACTCACTCACTCACTCACTCACACACACACACACACACACACCATGTATACATCACTTCAGGGGACATTACATTGACTTACATGCATTTCCTTGAGACTTATCCTAACCATAACCATAACCAACACATGCCTAACCCTAACCAAGTCTTCACCCTAAAATTAATGATCCCCCTTATGGGGACCTCCATTTTGTCCCCATAGGGGAGGCGAGTCCCCACACGTGACTATGTAAACATATTTAGGTTCCCACAAGTAGAGTAAGGCTAGCACACACACACACACACACACACACACTTCACACTCACACTCACACTCCAGCTGCCCTTCCAGAGGAAGTGCTGCTTTTTGTTTAAGGCTGACTCACTTTGCGTCCCTTCGTGAAGCCACATCTCTGACCTCGGGTTCCCTTCTGAAACCATCTTGTTGAGGTGAAGCGTCTGCAGAGTCAGCAGCGTGGTTTCGTTTCCCACCACGGGACAGATAGAGACAACGATGCGTGTCATGTCCGTCTCAGTCAGTGCTATCTGTACCACCACTACCACTAATGATAGCAGAGCGACAGCAGAAGTGGAAGCTGGATCCCCGTCTTGATATCTGAATGCTGTTTAACCTCGATAAGAATTACATTTTGATGGAGAGAAATACATGTTTCTATTAGGGTTGCCAGAAACTGACCATGATCAAAATCGATAAATTCGGCAGCCCTGGCGAATAATAATCGATTATTCGACGCGGGAGAGAAAAAAAACTCCGTAAAGGAATTCCGTTGTTTTCTTTACTGCAACATGTTTAACAGTACAAACAACACATGTCATCCACAACGACGTGGCCTTGAAGAGAAGTTGGTAATGGCCAGCTGCTGCGTCTTTCTCTGTAACCTCTTTGGCGAACGCACTGTTGAGGTTGAGCTGACCAACGTCTTTTCGCAGAGCTTGCATTTAACTTCCTTTGGACTTGTAAGTTCGAAGTAGTTCCACGAGGAGGAACTCTTTTTACCTGCCGCTTTGTTCATCTTTAGTCGCACGTGAGAGGGGGAGTGGGGGTGGGGTTGGTGTGCAGCAGCTGCAGCAGCAGTCTGCTCTGCACGCAGGCTTCCTCCAAGTTTACAGTAAAACCAACTGGTGGTGTGACCAATGGCCATTTACAATTATTAATACTATTACTATTATTAGCAGATATATATTTATATATATTTTGGTTGAAACTAAGCCAGAAAAAAAAATACATCAATAATAAAAAGAAATATAAATAAAATCGATTTTTAAGAATAATATTCGATTATGGAGACCGTAACGAATAATCTCATAATCGCTGGCATCCCTAGTTTCTACATTCCTTCAACTTTAAATCTAAAGATATATTGAAAAGTACGTATATATTATATTATAAGATGAATTGTATATGTTTGAAGATATGTACTGGTCTCATAAATATAGGTTTGATAACGTTCAGCTGTTGGAAACACGCGACAGCTGAACGTGTTTTATTGAAACCGCGAGAAAGAGTTTGGAAAATGACTTTTTCTTTCTTATAAATTACAAACCCACGATCGGCGAAGAACGTGCTTATCGGCAGTGATGAGTCACGGGACATTGAGGTCTGGGGCTCTGCATGTGGAGATGATAACCTGTCTGTCTCTCTCTGCAGCACCCGGTCCCCTCAGTGCCGACCTTCAAGCCGTCCATGTCCGTCCCTGATTGGCTGGTGGCCGTCCAGAACTACATGAAGGCTCTGCAGTATCCTTCAGTGCGGAAACAAGGACACATGTTGCCATGATAACCAACGCCACCGTGAGGGCTACGCCGGTCCCTCTTCTCCATGTCTCTTCTACATCAACATGTGTCCCCTCTTCCTCATGTCTCTTCTACATCAACATGTGTCCCCTCTTCCTCATGTCTCTTCTACATCAACATGTGTCCCCTCTTCTCCATGTCTCTTCTACATCAACATGTGTCCCCTCTTCTCCATGTCTCTTCTACATCAACATGTGTCCCCTCTTCTTCATGTCTCTTCTACATCAACATGTGTCCCCTCTTCCTCATGTCTCTTCTACATCAACATGTGTCCCCTCTTCTCCATGTCTCTTCTACATCAACATGTGTCCCCTCTTCCTCATGTCTCTTCTACATCAACATGTGTCCCCTCTTCCTCATGTCTCTTCTACATCAACATGTGTCCCCTCTTCTCCATGTCTCTTCTACATCAACATGTGTCCCCTCTTCTCCATGTCTCTTCTACATCAACATGTGTCCCCTCTTCTTCATGTCTCTTCTACATCAACATGTGTCCCCTCTTCCTCATGTCTCTTCTACATCAACATGTGTCCCCTCTTCTTCATGTCTCTTCTACATCAACATGTGTCCCCTCTTCTTCATGTCTCTTCTACATCAACGTGTGTCCCCTCTTCTTCATGTCTCTTCTACATCAACGTGTGTCCCCTCTTCTCCATGTCTCTTCTACATCAACATGTGTCCCCTCTTCTTCATGTCTCTTCTACATCAACATGTGTCCCCTCTTCTCCATGTCTCTTCTACATCAACATGTGTCCCCTCTTCCCCATGTCTCTTCTACATCAACATGTGTCCCCTCTTCTTCATGTCTCTTCTACATCAACATGTGTCCCCTCTTCCTCATGTCTCTTCTACATCAACATGTGTCCCCTCTTCTTCATGTCTCTTCTACATCAACATGTGTCCCCTCTTCTTCATGTCTCTTCTACATCAACGTGTGTCCCCTCTTCTTCATGTCTCTTCTACATCAACATGTGTCCCCTCTTCTCCATGTCTCTTCTACATCAACATGTGTCCCCTCTTCTCCATGTCTCTTCTACATCAACATGTGTCCCCTCTTCTCCATGTCTCTTCTACATCAACATGTGTCCCCTCTTCTCCATGTCTCTTCTTCATCAACATGTGTCCCCTCTTCTCCATGTCTCTTCTTCATCAACATGTGTCCCCTCTTCTTCATGTCTCTTCCACATCAACATGTGTCCCCTCTTCTTCATGTCTCTTCTACATCAACATATGTCCCCTCTTCTTCATGTCTCTTCTACATCAACATGTGTCCCCTCTTCTTCATGTCTCTTCTACATCAACGTGTGTCCCCTCTTCTTCATGTCTCTTCTACATCAACGTGTGTCCCCTCTTCTTCATGTCTCTTCTACATCAACATGTGTCCCCTCTTCTTCATGTCTCTTCTACATCAACATGTGTCCCCTCTTCTCCATGTCTCTTCTACATCAACTTGTGTCCCCAACGACTGTATGATGTCATAACGATGTGTTGTCTTGTGTACCCATTAGCCAATCAGCAACAAGGTACCCCCCCCCCTTATCACCTGAATCTCCTCTAGAGCTCCATTGAGTTCTTTGTAACCAAATGTCTCTCAGAGGGGCGTGGGGAGGGGCTCCTTGTTTTCATCTGAAGTAACAGACAGAGAATCAGCACTTTGGAAACAGTGCTGAAACAGAGGGGATTATGGGTAATGCTGCAATGATCTGTTTGGTGTTTCAGCCAATCAGAGACAGGCTCTGTGGATATCTGAGACATGTGACATACTGATGAGAAACAGTATAATAGGGGAGCTTTAAAGTTATTTACAAACCTCGTGAGCACTTCAGTCAACTTCTCTAAACACTGTGATGTCCCTAACATTTCCGTCAGATACAACCACACAGGAACCCAGTTCTTTGAGATCAAGAAGAGCCGTCCTCTGTGTGGGTGAGTGCACTGCAGCTTTACGAAGGACACGCAATGACAATCACTTCAAACTAAAACCACAGAACAATCCATTCATCGCAATCGGTACATTTGGCCCTTACCCTCTTCCGTACGTCTCGGTACGACTTAATGCTGTGAACGTGGCTTGGTGTGAACGTGGCTTGGTGTGAACGTGGCTTGGTGTGAACGTGGCTTGGGAAACTAGGGTTGCTGCTTAAAGTGTGGGTTTGATGGAGAGGTGCCAGTCACTGTCATTGAGCAAGGCACCAAACCCCCAATAGTGAACATTAAATGTCGTCTATGGGATTCATACATTTAAAAGTGCCAGAATTGTTTTGCAAATTGAACCAAATATAAATCAATGTTTCCGCAACATGGATATCAGCAGTTAGTAAACCAAGTCATGTGTGAAGTACCATCCAACTCCAAATGAAATATATTTGAGTGTTTTAATCCCGTACAGAGCGCATCTCTTTCCCCTCATCCTCCTACTGCTCATATTTTAAACGTGTCACTTGTTCTTCCTATTCGCCCTCCTGCCTCTCCCCCCTGCTGCTCCTCTTCCCTTTCCTCGATTCCTCCTCCTTCCTCCTCTTCTTCATTTCCTCCTCTTATTCCAGGTTAATGGAGACAGCAAGAGAGATGATCAGAGAGTCTTTGCCAATCAAATGTCTCGAGGCTGTCATCTTGGGAATGTATCCTTTCCTGTACTCTCTCTCACACACACACACACACACACACACACACATACACACACACATACACATACACATACACACACGAAGCACTGGGCCAGAAGGTTATTTTGTTATCTGTGTGTGGGTGAAATCAATGGGACATGCTGCTCTAATGTCTTAATGCCCCCCTCCCCACCACCACCCTTTCCAGCTCGTACCGTGTTGCTTGGCAACAAGCCATCTTCAAAGTTGAACACACACACACACACACGCACATACAATTGAGGAGCTTAGTTTTACCCCCGGAGCTTAAATATTAGAGCAGCAATCTGTACTTTCTCGGATTCAACACTGAATTTACGGGAAACCTGCGATTGGGTTTTGACCAAACCGATTTAGTTGAAAATGAGAAAATGTGCCTGATTTTTCACTATTTTTAAATAATAGACAAAGCAAAAATAAATGTGTGTGTGGTGGAGAAACTCCCTCTGGTGAGAACACAGGGATTTTAGTCTTTGCCGACCATTTACATGCACTCAAAACTATTTAACACACTACAGGAAAGGGAAAACCCCCAAAAGCCTAATAGGGCCTCTTTAACTTGACTTGCTTTAAAGGGAAAACGTTTAATAATATCTTACCAAGAAAATTGAGATTGCCATTGCATTATAATCACAGTATGATTGGGATATTAAGCTCCATCCAAATCCAATATGCCTCACTGCAGGATATGAAGGAGCTGACATGTGGCACAGACGGTTGGATTCTGGCATGTCGACCTGGAAACATTTCCCTGTGCCTCTGTGAAGTGACGGTCCGGTTTCACATGTGCTAGTTTCACCGTGGCTTTTCTCCAGGGCCGTCAGGGTGGCAGCAGACCTGACAGTGACTCAAATTCAGACTGACTGTAGCCTGCCGATGAAAGGAAGAGACACGCAGGGAACAGGAGGAAGTGGCAAGAGACCAACAAAATGAAGTGCCGCGGACATATGACCGGAACGGGAAAGAAAAAAACCGACAATCTATCATTGAGTGTTTCACTTCCTGTCCTTTACACAAGCTCATACTGTCATATCAGCACGGCACAGTGTCACCTTTCACCAAGCTCTGAGGTCATGCACTGAAAAAGAAGCTTCCAGGCCCCAGTGAGAATTGAACTCACGACCCCTGGTTTACAAGACCAGTGCTCTGACCACTGAGCTATAGGGCCTCACCTGGTACCAGCCTTCAATGACCTATATTTGAAATGCTAATAACAGGAGAGGACACGCCCTGTTTGCATAACAGGTATTATGTCAGAGCAACCTAACCAGTTGGCTCTGTCAGTGACTTCATCTGCATATCGTTCACTGAGCAACAGAGTCAGTTTAAAAAACTCAAAAACCTGCAATCACATATTAATAGGGTGAAAAACAACCCGTCTGCTGCCTGTCGGGACAACTTGGTATCGAAAGGTGGATCAACTGAAATGTTTCTGAGTGACAGCGTCTTGAAATCCTTTTCCACAGATTCACTTAAACAATGCATGTTCTTATCCGTATCATTTTGGATTTGTTTGAAAGTAATAAAGAGATATAGGGGAAGATAGTTGTAGAAAGCTTTGAGAAAGAAGCAATGCGGGGAAGAGGGATGAATAGTAACAGTGCTTTCAGGGAGGAGAGCTCCGGAGGCTCGAGCTCATACTGTCATATCAGCACCGCACAGTGTCACCTTTCACCAAGTTCAATCAATCAATCAATCAATCAATGTTTATTTATATAGCCCAATATCACAAATGTTACATTTGTCTCAGTGGTCTTCACAGTGTGTACAGAATATCAGTATGACAATACGACACCCTCTGTCCTTAGACCCTCACATCGTACAAGGAAAAACTTCCAAAGAAAACCCAGTTTAAAGGGAAAAATGGGAGAAACCTCAGGGAGAGCAACAGAGGAGGGATCCCTCTCCCAGGACGGACAGACGTGCAATAGATGCCGTGTGTAAATTGAAAAGATAATACATTTGCAACATAGGTAGTCCAAATGTTTGGAAATGCATGTGTGTATAATAGGAAGATGAATCCACGAGGATATCCATCCAGGACCTATGATCCAGGACCACAGCCACGACTCAAGATCCAGCGCTCGCGATCCAGGACACAGGACCGCAGGATCATCCATGACTCCGGATCCCAGCGTATATAGACACCAAAAAGAAGGACATTTGGGGAAGCTGGGTTAATCGGAACATGAGAGTACACAGGTATAGACAGAGAGAAGGAAGAAGTAAGATGTCCCCCGACAAACTAAGCCTATATCAGCAAAACTAGGGGCTGAATCTAATCAGCCCTAACTATAAGCTTTATCAAAAAGGAAGGTCTTAAGCGCACTCTTAAAAACGGATAGGGTGTCTGCCGCCCGAACACAAACTGGAAGCTGATTCCACAAATGTGGAGCTTGATAAGAAAAGGCTCTGGCTCCCATTGTACTTTTAGAGACTCTAGGAACAACCAACAACCCTGCATTCTTGGAACGCAATGCCCTAGTAGGACAGTAGGGTATAATGAGTTATTTAAGGTAAGATGGCGCCTGCCCATTAAGGGCTTTGTAGGCGAGAAGAATAATTTTAAATTATATCCTGTGTTCTATAGGGAGCCAGTGTAAGGCAGCCAGAACAGGAGTAATGTGGTCCCTTTTCCTAACTCTGGTTAGTACACGAGCCGCAGCATTTTGAATCAGCTGAAGCGACTTGATTGACTTCTTGGTACTCCCTGATAATAAAGAGTTACAATAATCCAGCCTAGAAGTAACAAATGCATGGACTAGTTTCTCTGCATCGTTTTGAGGCAAGATATGCCTGATTTTTGCAATGTTGCGTAGATGGAAGTAGGCGGTCCTTGAAATTGATTTTATGTGGGCGTTAAAGGATAAATCCTGATCAAATATAACACCAAGATTCCTTACAGTCTCACTGGAGGCCAAATTAATGCCATCCATAGTTAGTATATCTTTAGATAATTTGTTTCGTATATTCTTCGGGCCAAGTAGAATAACTTCAGTTTTGGTCGTGTTTAACATCAAAAAGTTTAAGGTCATCCACGTTTTTAAGTCCTTAAGGCAGTCTTGAATTGTATTTAGATGATTAATTTCATCAGGCTTGATTGATAAATATAGTTGAGTATCATCCGCATAACAATGAAAGTTTACAGAATGATTCCTTATAATATTGCCTAATGGAAGCATATATAATGTGAACAAAATAGGTCCGAGCACTGAGCCCTGTGGCACTCCATGGCTAACTTTGGTTTGCGTGGAAGATTCATCGTTAACACGTACAAACTGAGAGCGTTCAGATAGATAGGACCTAAACCAGCCTAAAGCAGTTCCCTGTATGCCAACTAAGTGCTCTAGTCTTTGCAATAGGATATCATGGTCGATAGTATCAAATGCAGCACTGAGATCGAGCAAAACAAGAATAGAGACATGTCCCTTGTCTGAGGCTATTAGAATATCATTTGTGACTTTAACCAGAGCTGTCTCGGTGCTATGATGTGTTCTAAAGCCAGACTGAACATCTTCAAATAAATCATTGTTTTTTAAGTAATCAAACAGCTGTTTTGCGACCGCTTTCTCAATAATTTTTGAGAGGAACGGAAGATTAGAAATAGGTCTATAGTTGGCTAAAACCTCTGGATCGAGGTTGTGCTTTTTAAGAAGCGGTTTTATCACTGCTACTTTGAATGATTGTGGAACATAGTCTGATAATAAAGACATATTCATAATATTTAATAAAGAAGTGCTAATTCATGGAAAAACTTCCTTCAACAGCTTAGTTGGAATTGGGTCTAACATGCACGTTGATGGTTTAGAAGAGAGAATCATTGAATGTAATTGTTCAAGGTTAATGGCTGAAAAGCATTCTAGTTTACTATCTAGTGTAATATCAGAACTTATGATTCCGGGAGCTGTTGATAATACTATACTGGTCGAAGTCAAGAAGTAATTAATTTTGTTTCTAAGAGTAACAATTTTATCGTTAAAAAAAGCAAAAAAATCATTACTACTGAGTGCTATGGGAATAGAAAGGCTCAATGGAGCTGTGGCTCTCTCTCAGCCAGGCTACAGTGCTGAAAAGAAATCGTGCATTATTCTTAGGTTCTGAGGTCATGCTCTGAAAAAGAAGCTTCCAGGCCCCAGTGAGAATTGAACTCACGACCCCTGGTTTACAAGACCAGTGCTCTGACCACTGAGCTATAGGGCCTCACCTGTCACAAGACTTGAATGACCAACGTTTGAAATTCTAATAACAGGAGCGGACACGCCCTGTTTGCAAAACAGGTATTATGTCAGAGCAACCTTACCAGTTGGCTCCGTCAGTGCCAACCGGACCATCAAACAACTCGGGTGCACCGATAGAGCGGTTAACTCGGACACTCTTTTGGCTGACGTTAAGGCAAGTAGCAATGCTGTCTTCCACGACAGTTCTTTCATGGAGGAGAGCTCCAGAGGCTGAACTGGTTCTGAGACCAGAGCCTCAAGCTCCTACTGTCATATCAGCACGGCACAGTGTCACCTTTCACCAAGCTCTGAGGTCATGCTCTGAAAAAGAAGCTTCCAGGCCCCAGTGAGAATTGAACTCACGACCCCTGGTTTACAAGACCAGTGCTCTGACCACTGAGCTATAGGGCCTCACCTGTCACAAGACTTCAATGACCAACATTTGAAATTCTAATAACAGGAGAGGACACGCCCTGTTTGCATAACAGGTATTGTCACACCGGACCATCAAACAACTCGGGTGCACCGATAGAGCGGTTAACTCGGACACTCTTTTGGCTGACGTTAAGGCAAGTAGCAATGCTGTCTTCCACGACAGTTCTTTCATGGAGGAGAGCTCCAGAGGCTGAACTGGTTCTGAGACCAGGGCCTGCAAGTCCTACTGTCAAAATATCAGCACGCACAGTGTCACCTTTCACCAGCTCTGAGTCATGCTCTGAAAAGAAGCGTTTCCAGGGCCCCAGTGAGAAGTGAACTCAGACCCCGGTTTACAAGACCAGTGCTCTAACCACTGAGCTATAGGACTCACCTGTCACAAGACTTCAATGACCGACATTTGAAATTCTATAACAGGCAGAGGACACGCCCATGTTTGCATACAGGTATTGTACGGACCATCAAACAACTCGGGTGCACCGATAGAGCGGTAACTCGGACACTCTTTTGGCTGACGTTAAGCAAGTAGCAATGAGGGACTAATGTAAACTCATCTAGAGACTCTGCACCGTGCTCTGATGCTGCTGCTTTGCTTTATGAACGTGGACAACAGAGAAACATATTCTTCAGGACCAAAGTTGGAATTGAAATAAAAAAGGAAAGTGAAACTTATGCTTGTCACCCTCTCCCTCCGGTCCACATCAATACAAATGATCCCAATACGTATGATTGTATGAACTAAAGATCTTAAAATCAATACAGATGTATTTATTATAAACGTTAGTCCTTAACATCTATCACTGTGTATATCACCATTCAAACATCTTTTAAAAGTTGAACAAACTCCACACAGCTCAGTAAAGACTGAAATGTTGACTTTATTTGATCATTTCAGTGAAAACTAACGTTCATATTTCTCTTTTTGATTATAATACTGATGAACGTTCAAAACAAAGCACTTTGGCAACTTACCACCTATGTTTTAAAATGCTTAATAAGCACCGTAACTTTCATGATATCATTTCTCCGTCATAATCGGTTGTTTCCGTGAACGGCCGACTGTTGAGTGACGGCACATGCAAGGCATTGTGGGGCAGCATTTTCGCTTCTCTTGCCGGTTAGGGAGGTCCAGTGGTTCCTAAGCTAAAGGAGGTTATAAAGGAAGTTTGAAACCTCCTTTCCTATCATTCTCATCATTCTAGAGAATTCGAACGGCACTTATCATGGCTGCCACTGAGGGACTTCCGGGTCATTTCACTCCTTTAGGAAGGTTCCTAAGCTAAATGGACTATTCGACTTCAACCCAGAGCCTCAAGCTCATACTGTCATATCAGCACGGCACAGTGTCACCTTTCACCACCTCTGAGGTCATGCACTGAAAAAGAAGCTTCCAGGCCCCAGTGAGAATTGAACTCACGACCCCTGGTTTACAAGACCAGTGCTCTGACCACTGAGCTATAGGGCCTCACCTGTCACAAGACTTGAATGACCAACGTTTGAAATTCTAATAACAGGAGAGGACACGCCCTGTTTGCAAAACAGGTATTATGTCAGAGCAACCTTACAAGTTGGCTCTGTCAGTGCCAACCGGACCATCAAACAACTCGGGTGCACCGATAGAGCGGTTAACTCGGACACTCTTTTGGCTAACGTTAAGACCAGTAGCAATGCTGTCTTCCACGACAGTGCTTTCACGGGAGGAGAGCTCCAGAGGCTCAACTGGTTCTGAGACTAGAGCCTCAAGCTCATACTGTCATATCAGCACGTCACAGTGTCACCTTTCACCACCTCTGATGTCATGCACTGAAAAAGAAGCTTCCAGGCCCCAGTGAGAATTGAACTCACGACCCCTGGTTTACAAGACCAGTGCTCTGACCACTGAGCTATAGGGCCTCACCTGTCACCAGACTTCAATGACCAACGTTTGAAATGCTAATAACAGGAGCGGACACGCCCTGTTTGCATAACAGGTATTGTACGGACCACTGAGCTATAGGGCCTCACCTGTCACAAGACTTCAATGACCAACGTTTGAAATGCTAATAACAGGAGCGGACACGCCCTGTTTGCATAACAGGTATTGTACGGACCACTGAGCTATAGGGCCTCACCTGTCACAAGACTTCAATGACCAACGTTTGAAATGCTAATAACAGGAGCGGACACGCCCTGTTTGCATAACAGGTATTGTACGGACCATCAAACAACTCGGGTGCACCGATAGAGCGGTTAACTCGGACACTCTTTTGGCGGATGTTAAGGCCAGTAGCAATGCTGTCTTCCACGACAGTGCTTTCAGGGAGGAGAGCTCCAGAGCCTCAAGCTCATACTGTCATATCAGCACGGCACAGTGTCACCTTTCACCAAGCTCTGAGGTCATGCACTGAAAAAGAAGCTTCCAGGCCCCAGTGAGAATTGAACTCACGACCCCTGGTTTACAAGACCAGTGCTCTAACCACTGAGCTATAGGGCCTCACCTGTCACAAGACTTCAATGACCAACATTTGAAATTCTAATAACAGGAGAGGACACGCCCTGTTTGCAAAACAGGTATATGTCAGAGCACCTACTATTGGCTCTGTCAGTGCCAACCGACCTCAAACAACTCGGGTGCACCGATAGAGCGGTTAACTCGGACACGCTTTTGGCTAACGTTAAGGCAAGTAGCAATGCTGTCTTCCACGACAGTGCTTTCAGGGAGGAGAGCTCCAGAGGCCAACTGGTTCTGAGACAGAGCCTCGAGATCATACTGTCATATCATTACGGCACAGTGTCACCTTTCACCAAGCTCTGAGGTCATGCACTGAAAAAGAAGCTTCCAGGCCCCAGTGAGAATTGAACTCACGACCCCTGGTTTACAAGACCAGTGCTCTGACCACTGAGCTATAGGGCCTCACCTGGTACCAGTCTTCAATGACCAACATTTGAATTTCTAATAACAGTAGCGGACACGCACTGTTTGCAAAACAGGTATTATGTCAGAGCAACCTTACTAGTTGGCTCTGTCAGTGCCAACCGGACCATCAAACAACTCGGGTGCACCGATAGAGCGGTTAACTCGGACACTCTTTTGGCTAACGTTAAGGCCAGTAGCAATGCTGTCTTCCACGACAGTGCTTTCACGGAGGAGAGATCCAGAGGCTCAACTGGTTCTGAGACCAGAGCCTCAAGCTCATACTGTCATATCAGCACGGCACAGTGTCACCTTTCACCACCTCTGAGGTCATGCACTGAAAAAGAAGCTTCCAGGCCCCAGTGAGAATTGAACTCACGACCCCTGGTTTACAAGACCAGTGCTCTGACCACTGAGCTATAGGGCCTCACCTGTCACAAGACTTCAATGACCAACGTTTGAAATGCTAATAACAGGAGCGGACACGCCCTGTTTGCATAACAGGTATTGTACGGACCACTGAGCTATAGGGCCTCACCTGTCACAAGACTTCAATGACCAACGTTTGAAATGCTAATAACAGGAGCGGACACGCCCTGTTTGCATAACAGGTATTGTACGGACCACTGAGCTATAGGGCCTCACCTGTCACAAGACTTCAATGACCAACGTTTGAAATGCTAATAACAGGAGCGGACACGCCCTGTTTGCAAAACAGGTATTGTACGGACCATCAAACAACTCGGGTGCACCGATAGAGCGGTTAACTCGGACACTCTTTTGGCGATGTTAAGGCCAGTAGCAATGCTGTCTTCCACGACAGTGCTTTCAGGGAGGAGAGCTCCAGAGCCTCAAGCTCATACTGTCATATCAGCACGGCACAGTGTCACCTTTCACCAAGCTCTGAGGTCATGCACTGAAAACGAAGCTTGCAGGCCCCAGTGAGAATTGAACTCACGACCCCTGGTTTACAAGACCAGTGCTCTAACCACTGAGCTATAGGGCCTCACCTGTCACAAGACTTCAATGACCAACGTTTGAAATTCTAATAACAGGAGAGGACACACCCTGTTTGCAAAACAGGTATTATGTCAGAGCAACCTTACTAGTTGGCTCTGTCAGTGCCAACCGGACCATCAAACAACTCGGGTGCACCGATAGAGCGGTTAACTCGGACACTCTTTTGGCTAACGTTAAGGCCAGTAGCAATGCTGTCTTCCACGACAGTGCTTTCACGGAGGAGAGATCCAGAGGCTCAACTGGTTCTGAGACCAGAGCCTCAAGCTCATACTGTCATATCAGCACGGCACAGTGTCACCTTTCACCACCTCTGAGGTCATGCACTGAAAAAGAAGCTTCCAGGCCCCAGTGAGAATTGAACTCACGACCCCTGGTTTACAAGACCAGTGCTCTGACCACTGAGCTATAGGGCCTCACCTGTCACAAGACTTCAATGACCAACGTTTGAAATGCTAATAACAGGAGCGGACACGCCCTGTTTGCATAACAGGTATTGTACGGACCACTGAGCTATAGGGCCTCACCTGTCACAAGACTTCAATGACCAACGTTTGAAATGCTAATAACAGGAGCGGACACGCCCTGTTTGCATAACAGGTATTGTACGGACCACTGAGCTATAGGGCCTCACCTGTCACAAGACTTCAATGACCAACGTTTGAAATTGCTAATAACAGTAGCGGACACGCACTGTTTGCAAAACAGGTATTGTACGGACCATCAAACAACTCGGGTGCACCGATAGAGCGGTTAACTCGGACACTCTTTTGGCGGATGTTAAGGCCAGTAGCAATGCTGTCTTCCACGACAGTGCTTTCAGGGAGGAGAGCTCCAGAGCCTCAAGCTCATACTGTCATATCAGCACGGCACAGTGTCACCTTTCACCAAGCTCTGAGGTCATGCACTGAAAAAGAAGCTTCCAGGCCCCAGTGAGAATTGAACTCACGACCCCTGGTTTACAAGACCAGTGCTCTAACCACTGAGCTATAGGGCCTCACCTGTCACCAGACTTCAATGACCAACATTTGAAATTTCTAATAACAGTAGCGGACACGCCCTGTTTGCAAAACAGTATTATGTCAGAGCACTACTATTGGCTCTGTCAGTGCACCGACCATCAAACAACTCGGGTGCACCGATAGAGCGGTTAACTCGGACACTCTTTTGGCTAACGTTAAGGCAAGTAGCAATGCTGTCTTCCACGACAGTGCTTTCAGGGAGGAGAGCTCCAGAGCTCACTGTTCTGAGACCAGAGCCTCGAGATCATACTGTCATATCATTACGGCACAGTGTCACCTTTCACCAAGCTCTGAGGTCATGCACTGAAAAAGAAGCTTCCAGGCCCCAGTGAGAATTGAACTCACGACCCCTGGTTTACAAGACCAGTGCTCTGACCAGTGAGCTATAGGGCCTCACCTGGTACCAGCCTTCAATGACCACAATTTGAAATGCTAATTACAGGAGCGGACACGCCCTGTTTGCAAAACAGGTATTATGTCAGAGCAACCTTACCAGTTGGCTCTCTCAGTGCCAACCGGACCATCAAACAACTCGGGTGCACCGATAGAGCGGTTAACTCGGACACTCTTTTGGCTGACGTTAAGGCAGGTAGCAATGCTGTCTTCCACGACAGTGCTTTCAGGGAGGAGAGCTCCAGAGGCTCAACTGGTTCTGAGACCAGGGGCCTCATTTATAAAGGGATATACGCTCAAAAAATGGCGTACGCCAGTTTCTACGCAATGTTTGCGATTTATAATATACTAACTTGACGGGGAAAACGTGCGGTCCTCCACACAAAATTCTAACCCATGCGTACGCACTAAGCACAAAGATGGGACAGACGAGAAACTCTTCTTTGGAAGTTTTTCCTTGTACGATGTGAGGGTCTAAGGACAGAGGGTGTCGTATTGTCATACTGATATTCTGTACACACTGTGAAGACCACTGAGACAAATGTAACATTTGTGATATTAGGCTATATAAATAAACATTGATTGATTGATTGAAACTGCAACACCGTTGGCAGAAGGAAGAATGGAGAAAAATATGTGGAAATAATACCATAAATAAAATGTTACCTCTCATTTATCATATATGAAGAATTCATGTTCAAACATTGATTAAAGCCAATCTTAGAATTATTTAACAAACGCCTGTTTGAGACTCCTCGGTGCACACAAAAACATAACTTGGGAGGAATAAATAAATCCGGATATGTTATATAAAACCACCTCGAATATGTTGTGTTAATGTTATAAAATGTTTCGGTAAGCAGGAGGACAGAATTACGTCTAAACTGATGCCGTTTTGCATTTCTATAGGTTGTAGATACGAGCATGGTTTTACATACTATCACGTTTAATCGTGTTTTATGCCGTTTGCCAAGACTTGATAAGTCGCTCGTAAAACACCGGAGGTATGGAAGCTAAGAACACCATATGTGGTAAATTGTACAGCTAATATAACGCAACACATTAGTTGTATTTCCTTTAACTGGTGGATTATGGATATAAAGTTGCTGATCGACAGCTGGAACACAAACCACCAAATACAAACATATAATTCAGATCCAGTCGTCATGACTCCACTCCGGAGGGATTCCCCGATCATTTCTTACAGTTTCTCATCAAGGGGTGTCTCCAGTCCCCGGTACAAACACACTGACACACTGCCTGAGGAAGGCTGTGTGTATTTTTTTTGTCATTAACCTTTTTCGGACCACTTATTTATTTATTCATTATCCATGCTGCTACTCTAGTTCAAACGGCATCCACCAAACAATATGATTTATCTCGACCTCCCCAAAATAACATAAATCTGACACGGTGTGAGATGTCTTTTTTTATCTGACGTTATTTCCTGCGATCTTCTTCACGCAGTAAGTCAAAATGAATGAATGGGCATTTCTTTGACTATTTATGGGCAAATATGGGCATTACGTGAAGCCCGCAAAAGCTGCACCGCATTTCGAGTTGATTGGGATTTATAAAGGGAAACCGGCGTAGACAGTGCCGTACGCACTTTCCTCGCCGGTATGCAATGTTTTGTGAATCGGAAAATGTCTGTACTAGGGGTGTAACGGTATCCGTATTCGTCCCGTACCATCACGGTTCGAACGTCACGGTTCGAACGTCACGGTTCGGCACATGCAGTCACACGGCGAATACGCCTTTTTTTACGAGTGGGGAAAAAAGTCTGTCACTCAGGGCAGTATTACACTATATATAATCCAGGGGGCGGTATTGCGCCTAAAAGCCAGCCGCCCGTAAATAACAAATGAAGAACAAGAACAAAACGAACACAATACATGAAGAAGAAAAGTTAGTAGCTACCGCGAGTTCACACAATACACAGGAGCTAGAAGACCCACCTGCTTCTTTTAAATCAGCTGTGTGGGAACATTTCGGGTTCCCTGTGGACTACAACAATGATGGGGTGCGAGTTGTGGATCGGACGAGGACGGTGTGTCGGCGTTGTTCGACAGCGGTGCGGTATGCTAGTGGTAACATGCAGTGGCGGTTCTAGACCAATTTGACTGGGGGGGCCACTGGGGGGCCAGTTATTTTCTGAGGGGCGCACAATAAATGCAGGACGAAAAAGAGAACTAGACAGTATGAAGTAATTGCGCATAAGAAAACAATGCAATACAGTTATTGGTATTTGTTTCAGTAGACTTATTTATTTCAGATAGATCTTATAGTTATTACTGTTAGCTTCAGCTTAAGTTATAGTGCAATGTTTGCACTAACACCATATTTATATAAAAATAAAGGCAATGAACAGTTACATCTCTACTTTACATAAGGGTGTCTGCACAATCTCACATTCCAGCAACAAAATCCTGCGGTACCAGAACATATACATTTATAAAAAATTAAAAAAATAAAAATGTTCATTGTTAGGGGGGTCAGAGGTCAGTGTTAAGGGGGCACTGGCAACCCCTGCCCCCCCCCTAGAACCGCCCCTGGTAACACATCAAACATGCTCAATCACATCCGAGTCAGTCTCAGTCCCCAGCGAGAGGGTTTCCTCGACGGCAGGTGCCATAGTTACCGCCAACAGATCTGCCCTCACAACTGACAACGTAGACAAACTCGTCTTTCTGAAGAAAAACTTGAAAATAGAGTAAAGCTCGAGTACCTTTATTTAGGCAACATGGCCTCACACACTCACAAGTTAATTACACATGTTAGACATTGCTCCTAAAGGTACAGATTATATTTTGTTTTATATTTATTATTGTATTTATTTTATATTTTGACATCAGGAGATGTTCTCCAGTTCTGTATTGCCTTTTATTAATTGTGATTTAAACACTTTCTTATTATTTATTTTAATATTTTCAAGACACTTTTTAGTTGTTCAGCTTATTTAACCTTTTTGTTTGACAGCCATTATAAATAATATGGCCATGTGTGTGTTACTGTTTGTGGTTTGTTTTTAACTGTGTAATACAGTTAATGATTCCAAATGTTAGAGTTCCTTATTTTATTACCAAAACTTGCACTACTGTTACAAATAAATAACAGCAAACAAAATTATGCATTTGGGACTTTCTTTTTGCTTTTCCTTGTTGTACCGAACCGTGACCCCCCAAACCGAAGTATGAACCGAACCGTGACTTCTGTGAACCGTTACACCCCTAGTCTGTACCTATTTTTATTATTTCTACTACGTGAGCAACCTTCCCACGTGAATGCTACGCACGCCGTTATAAATGAGGCCCCAGAGCCTCGAACTCCTACTGTCATATCAGCACGAAAAAGAAGCTTCCAGGCCCCAGTGAGAATTGAACTCACGACCCCTGGTTTACAAGACCAGTGCTCTGACCACTGAGCTATAGGGCCTCACCTGGTACAAGACTTCAATGACCACATTTTGAAATTCTAATAACAGGAGCGGACACGCCCTGTTTGCATAACAGGTATTGTTTACATAGTGTCAGAGCAACCGAACCAGTTGGCTCTGTCAGTGACTTCATCTGCATATCGTTCACTGAGCAACAGAGTCAGTTTAAAAAACTCAAAAACCTGCAATCACATATTAATAGGGTGAAAAACAACCCGTCTGCTGCCTGTCGGGACAACTTGGTATCGAAAGGTGGATCAACTGAAATGTTTCTGAGTGACGGCGTCTTGAAATCCTTTTCCACAGATTCACTTAAACAATGCATGTTCTTATCCGAATCATTTTGGATTTGTTTGAAAGTAATAAAGAGATATAGGGGAAGATAGTTCGAGAAAGCTTTGC
>CM070490.1:5351719-5354219 GCA_036324585.1 Champsocephalus esox
GTTTGACGCCCCTGATCTAACACATTGAAAATAATACAACACCAAGAAAAGAGAACTCCTTCCAGATGTTTCCTTGACTCCCCTGATCAGCTACCTGACCAACGGGCTGACGTCTCTCGAGCGGTTCCCCATCAGCTTTAAAACCCAGTTCTCCGGACACTGCTTCCACCACGTGGTTCTGGGCATTTACTGCAACGGGCGCTACGGGTCGCTGGGCATGAGCCGGCGCCCCGACCTGATGGACAAACCGCTGACTCACCGCACGCTGGGAGAACTGGTGGCCGACTTCGAGAGCTCCTACAAGAGATACCAGCACACTCTGAAGAAGGTGAGAGAAGGGAATCACAGTCAACAACACTTCATACCAGCGCACGACTGAATAAAGGATGAACTAAATAAGATGAGAATAAAGCACGATTCAGTAAAAAGAACGTGTCGTTTCCCCCTTGCTCTCCAGGTGAAGATCGGCCTGTATGTGCCTCACGACCCTCACGTCTTCCAGCCAATCGAATGGAAGCATTTGGTGTTGAACGCCGCCCGACTGGGACCTCAGGAGATGAGGAAGGAGCTGGAGAAACACGGCCGGGACATGAGGATGAAGGTAAAACTCTCTGCACATATTAACATACACCTTAGGGTTTTAGAAAAAAGTTATTAATCCCTCAATCGTATCCAAAAGAATCTTCTTGGTGTCCTCTATTTTGTTCACTGACGCTTCGGATAAGAACGTTAATCAAATGCTTAATGTTCAGAACCTGATACATTACTTTACTACATTACATTCAGCTAATGCTTTTATCCAAATGGACGTACATACACTTTGTAGATGTAGCTCTTTGGAGTTGAACCAGCGACCCTCCGATAGACCAGGGGTTCGCAACCTTTTTTCCCAAGAGCCCCCCCAAATGACTCCTGTTGGAAGTTGCGCACACACACACAAGGGGGGGGGGACCGCAGCAGCAGCGGTAATTAAAGTTTCAAAGTCTCAAAATGCTACAGCTACTGTCACAAACTGGATGAATGTGAAGTATGTTGTTAAAGGAGGATGAACGCGTAATTAAGGAGCGCTACTAGAGCGACTTTGATGGTTATTGGACTCAGGATTAATTCATCTGGATTCCCGCTGGATGAAGAAATGAAAGGACGAAGTGGAAACAATTCACAAAGGGATGGAACTGTTTTAAAACACATGCTCAAAGTAAGCCGGATTTTGCCGATGTGTTTATGTGGATTCAAAAGTCGTAAATAATCTACAAAATGGAGGACACCGATCTGATCGGAGCAACTGACAAATAATCCAACTGAAACCGGCATGGACAATGACTGTGTTTTAAAAATGCGCTTATCCAGACAAGCCCGGTTTGGACACTTTACGGGCAGAAAAAACATTTCTATAGAAAGAATTATACATTTCTGTCTTTTTATGCCTTTAATACCAACTTCAATTGTTATTCAAATTGATCGATCTTTGGCGCCCCTACCTGCGATCGTTGGCGCCCCCCCCCTGCGATCTTTGGCGCCCCCCCTGCGATCTTTGGCGCCCCCCTGCGATCTTTGGCGCCCCCCCTGCGATCTTTGGCGCCCCCCTGCGATCTTTGGCGCCCCCCCCTCTGCGATCTTTGGCGCCCCCCTGCGATCTTTGGCGCCCCCCCTGCGATCTTTGGCGCCCCCCCCTGCGATCTTTGGCGCCCCCCCTGCGATCTTTGGCGCCCCCCCTGCGATCTTTGGCGCCCCCCCCTGCGATCTTTGGCGCCCCCCCTGCGATCTTTGGCGCCCCCCTGCGATCTTTGGCGCCCCCCTGCGATCTTTGGCGCCCCCCCTGCGATCTTTGGCGCCCCCCCCTGCGATCTTTGGCGCCCCCCCTGCGATCTTTGGCGCCCCCCCAGGTTGGGAACCACTGCGATAGACGGTCGTTTAACCCCTGAGCCACATTCTCCCTTTTAGCAAAGTTGTCTAATGGCGCATTTCCACTGCAGGGCCTCGCACGGCTTATAGTATAGTATTCGTTTATTTGTCCCCGAGGGGAAAATGGGTTGCAGCACATCACAAAGGCATTTAAAAAGATAAGACAATACGTCACTGACAACAACATAGACACAGATTAAAACAGACAGACATAAGGAAACCAGATATCGCAGACATGACGAGGGGCCTATAGGGGGGACGGGGCCAGACCAGCTGGGTGAATAGTGCGTCCTAGCCATCATTTATTCAGGAGTTTGATGGCTTGTGGGACGAAAGACAGCCTCGATCTGTTCTTTTTGAAATAAGGGGCACGATATCTCCGCCCGGATGGCAGCAGTTCAAAGTAAGAGGCGAGAGGGTGCCCAATTTTAAAACTCTGTCCTTATGTAAGCTTTCTATATTAGCAAATGAGATTCCTGTCAACCTCCTGGACAATGTTACGGGATGGTTAGGCCTTGGTAGGCCAGGCTCACTTTATGCTGCGTTTCCATTATATATATATATATATATATATATAATATATATATACATGTAC
>CM070490.1:5361719-5416719 GCA_036324585.1 Champsocephalus esox
CAGATGAACATATTTTACCGTGATTTAATTGTATTACACGTTTCTAAATGATGCCGAAGTAACAACACACTGATACCGGTTAGTAAGAACCATGAATTAATGCTTTGACAAGTCTGCAGACAGACGGCAGAGAAACCTTTTAAAATGCGTGTTTTCTGAATGGAGATCGGCTAAGCTCACGCGGTAATATGCTCCGACCGTCCACACTCACAACAACGGCCTACAGACATAAATAAAGCAGCGACTGTATTCGCCATGACACAGGCAGTCTGTGGTTTGTACTTGTTTAACTTCCGTCTAGTTTCTGAACATATATGAGGAGCTGTGAGCTCTGAGCGCTAACAGCTAACGGCTGATGTTGGTTTTGTGGTTCGTATTGAAGATGACGTCACGGCTCCGCCTACACTGCGTTACTATAGTTACTGCCCCCAGTTCCTAAACTGTAATGGAAACGCAGCATAAAGTGAGCCTGGCCTAACCATACCGTACTAAGCCCTAAGCCGTGCGAGGCCCTGCCGTGGAAAAGCGCCATTAGTGTTACAGTTCTTCATCTTTTCTCATCTCTTTAATCCCCCTCTTGTCACTCAGATTTTACAAGTACTAGTACAACAATAAACACATGACCTAAGATTCAGACATGAATGAAACAGCAACAACCACAACACAGTTATTTACATATAGACAGAAATGAGTAGGACAGGTTTAGCGTCTCACTAATGGACCTTAAGAAGCGCATACTGTATTATTGACCAAAGATCAATCCCTAGCATCTCCGAAGGCTCGAGGAGCTTCATATGTGAAGACTAAGCTCACCATGTGATCACACAGCTGGAAGCTAAATCATGCAGCTGTTCGTCCACTCAGACAAAGGACGAGGAGGCAGAGAGTGGATGTTAGGTCAGAACTCTTTAAGTCCAGGATGATGACAATGTATTAGAGTTTTGTCTCGTTTAAAACTCAACGACGGATGCTTTTGTGGTTGGACAGAAATGTAAAACGTCAAAGTGTTTGGTCAGGCAGGTTTTCAATCAGTTACTCGTGTTTCAAGAACGAATAAGAGTGAGGAAACGGTGAGAGTTCCCAGTAAATAGTTTGATAGTCTTTTCCAAGTGACCCGTTGGTACTGAATGCACTTGACGTTTCACGAGGATTGTCCAAAAAGATCTAGTCAAGTTTCATTTCGATTGTTTGTTTCTTGGACTCTCTTGACGAGACCTTCGACGAATCTCAGCCGAAACGCTTGAAATCAAAGAAGCTCGAATCCTCCGGTCACATGTCCAGTTTGAAACCCATAGTCGGTCATTTAAACCTTTCTGATTCAAACTCTTGAAAAGACGGTGGGATATATCCGAGCCAGACGAAACGGTATTGAGTTATTTCACAGAAACAGACATTCAACACATACCGCTCTTGGACATATATCTACGTTTATTAATGTCTGTCGCATCCGCAGAATGTACTGTACAGGTTCAAGCCTTCAGACGAACAACTACACAAGTCGGTCGAATACAAATAAAACATATGTTTATGTACAAACAGCCCACCAGCATTTTTCACATGTTTAAGGGGTTTGATGCCTAAGGGCTTTTAGAGGCAGTTACATCCATGAAATCTACTGACGTCGGTGGTTCGTATCTGAAGGGTCGAACCTAGGGAGAATGGTGTTTCCCAAAATTAAGATTATCTTTGTTCAATAAGGCTGCACGGGACCGTGAGGGACCGTGAGAGGGACCGTGAGAGAGCAACCGTAAAACAAAACAAAAATCTAAATCCTTTATCAGTGTCTGCGACAAAGGACAATATTTGAGTTCAATTAGTGACAATAATGTGCCAAAACATACGAGAGGAACTGCTATCAAGCAAACCTGGATGTGAGTGAATGATTGAATACGTTACGTGATAACGTGCGGCCACGTTGTGATTTAAACAAAGTGTGTGTGCGACCTGGTGCAGCTTTAACGGCATATCAACCGGAGCAAAGATAATCCAACATACCTGTGAAGTGTTGGGATGAAAACACGCGTGTGTACGGACTGTTTCCGAATATCGTCATTCGATGGTTTTTCTTTGATCGGTTCGCGTTGCTTGTCGCTCTCAAGTGTGTTCTGTTGCCAGCTGAACGTCCGAGCGTTTGGTTTCCACAACGAGCTATGCACACGAAGAAATCTGTGTCTTCCACAATTCAAACGCTGGAGGAGGAAGGTGTGTGTGGCTCCGTCTACTCAACGACATATCTCGTTTTAAAACGTCTGTCCAGAAAGACACCGCGGACAGTTAGACGTGTTCTCTATGCCAACAACGGTTTTAGCATTCGCTCTCGGGGGCAGAGACGGGAAGCGGAACGCAAACGACGATGGAGACTCAACGAAACCGGCGTTAACATTTCTATTAAAACGTTGTCGGCGTTCGCTTTCACGAGAAGAAGCACAGAGCAGCTTTTGGAGTATTTAAATTCATATTTGACACCGGTGTGTATCGCGGACGAGGATGCAACCAACACGGAGCGCGGAAGACTGATGTTCATCGTTGGAGCGATATTCGTGGAGATTCAACTGTTCCCTCGGACCCTAACTTCATAGTGATCATGGGAACTTTGGATTTAAAGACTTCAGACAATCAATGGGGACGGAGACACAGAAACGGGACCTGAAACAAATCAACTCCGACGTAGCGACCGACACTTCGGTGCGTGGTCATTTGTACTATTGAAGCTTTTCTTGCTTTGGTTTGAACTGTGATTCAGTTTGAGGTTTTGACTTCTCAAATCTGTTGTGTCGAGACATTCGGGTTTGAATCATTGATTGTACTCTTATCGCTTTGAATGAGAAGCGTCCGTTTAAAGAAAGAACCACACCTTGTCGTAGCCGGTGTGAGTTTGTCTGGCCTTTGACTTGTTTCCAAAGTGCTGATATCTCGTTTCTCAACTCCACCTCGGTCCTGAACTACGGCGCTGTTGAATGTGCTGCAGTCTGTTGGAAATGTATCCGCGCTGGACACAAATCTGACAAAGATACTCAAGCTCTGTCGGCCAAATCAGTATTTCTCAATCCTCTACAAACTGTACACGCTAGCTGACAACAAGGATGCTAATAACTTTAAAGGTCCCCTATTATACTGTTTTTCATCAATGTATCACAGGTCTCAGATATATCCAGAGCCTGTCTCTGATTGGCTGAAACAGATCATTGCAGCATTACCCATAATCCCCTCTGTTTCAGCCCTGTTTCCAAAGTGCTGATTCTCTGTCTGTTGCTTTAGATGAACATAAGAAGCCCCTCCCCACGCCCCTCTGAGAGACATTTGGTTACAAAGAACTGAATAGGCGCGTTCACACCGCAGGACTTTTCCCACTTTAGTTCCGAGATAGTTCCGAAATGTCGCGTTCACACCAAAAAGAGCCGAAACTAGAATTTAGTTCATGGGAACCTTTTCACCCCCTTTCCCGTCCCTCCTAGAGAGCAGGGGCTTTCGTAGGAGAGAAAGGTTCCTGTGTCTGATTGGCTGGGCGGATTGCAAACCACGCCCCGTAAAACTCCCAAAAGGTTTTGTGAAGCCGCCATTTTATTATCCTCGCATTAGCATTATTAGCATTAGCATTATTAGCATTAGCATCTAGCCCAGCGCAGGAACGCAGAGAGACTAACTTATGGCAACACAAAATAAAACATGGGAGCGGTGGAGATGAGGAGGTGTCGGCGTTCTGGCGATTTACTCGGAAGGCTTCAGTAGCGGCTGCTGGGACTCCCAGCAGCCGCTACTGAAGCCTTCCCCAACTCCGGGGACTTCCGGCCGGGGACTTTCGGGGGCAGTATACGCCGTGAAGTGGGTTGCAGCCTGCCAGTAAACCCAAAGCAGAAGAAGAAGAAGTGACGTCAGCGGCTTCATTTGCCTAACCCTCCCTCAGAACGCGATCTGTACGTAGCTCATGAGAACTAAAGAGTTCTGATGAACCTTTGTGGGGAAAGTACTGCGGTGTGAACGCGCCTCATGGTGCTCTAGGAGGAGATAGGGGTTACCTTAGTTGCTGATTGGCTAATGGTTACACAAGACAACACGTTATGACATCATAAAGTGGCCAAAATCTGATCAGCTCATTGTCCGACAGGTTTTCATAGAAATGGATGAAAGAGAGAGAATCTTTTCCCAAAGCTCCGTGTTGCAGAATGAGAACCAGAGCAAAGCAAACATCTCTGAACATCGTTTAAAATAATGATACTCAGCAGACGTTGAAGCCTCTCCCAGTGCCTCAGATCGGAATATCTTTATTTCAGTTTTAACGTTGCGTTGTTTTGAAGGAGTTGCCCATGTGCATTGTGCGAAAAGAAAGCCACCGATATCGTGTCACAGCTTTGACTTCCTGTTTGGCTAACTGCTTTTGTTTTCCTCCCGAACAACGTTCTGATATCCTGTGACAATTTTGTTTTCTTATTTATTTTCTTGTAACAAACGCAGACGAACAAAGAGACGGACATCGTTACGTTGCAAAAAGAAATCAATGTGTGATGTGTTGCAATCGAACCACTGTTACAAAGAAGAGCTGCCACACACACACACACACACACACACACACTGCGTGCGGACGTGCTCCTTCCCCCTGTTACAGCCCAGCAGCTGTTTCTCTGGACACGTGTTCTTTTAATAAATGATATATGTTTGTAACCCCGTGTTCTTTTGTCTTTTCACATTAATTATTAATTGGAGCGATGTATCACATGTGAGTTACGCTAAGAAATATTCAGATATCTGACAATATGTTCACAATCTCGCGCAGGTCTGAGTCCTAGCAAGTCAAAGTACTAACAGGAAAAGTAGTCATTATGCATTTTACAATAATATATATAGATATAATATATGTTCTATATGTCTTATTGATTGATTCAATGTGTTGGGAAAGGTGCAGCTAGTTCATGCATGTCTGTATTTACTGCTGCTCAGATCCATCCACAGAACACCAGCATGTATCTGCTTATATCTGTTTTGTAATATTCATCTGCAAAGGAACCCGAGCTTTAACATTCCTTTGGAGCACGAATGGAGAGAGGAAGAGAAGTTACTTTCCATCACTTAATCCATATAAATAAACGTATTGAATGCGAGTTTACGACGCTAAATATCAGTAAATCAGCAGAGGAGGATCATGGGAAAGCTGCAGAGAAAACTGATTTGAATGAAGTTATTCGTCTTCAAATGCCAGTTTCAAACGGCTCACTACAGCCTGGCTTCTGAACGTATAATCTGCGTGTGTGTGTGTGTGTGTGTGTGTGTGTGTGTCAGTCAACAGCTTTACAGAAATAATCCTTCATTTCTCATCTATGCAGCAGTTTAGGGATTGGAAGGCAGGCGAGGTTCACCTTCTGTTTGTGTGTGTCCTGTCAATGGCTTATGATGATGTAAGAGTGCGTGTGTGCGTGTGTGTGTGTGTTCCTCTCTGATGTGAGGATTAAGCAGTTGACCGAGCTTTCAAGGTGAGACAGCAAGAAGCCAGCTGTTATACAATGACTATTTTCATTTTTCGACTTTCTATACTGACTATATTATCACTTATTTCTATATCGTCAATATGTCTTTAATCTTATCACTTGTTCTACGGTTCTCTTTTAAATTGCTGAACTAAACGACCAGCTGTTCAGGACACATTACTCTGCTCAACAAAGAGTCCACGGCTCCATCTAGCGTTCACTCGGTAAACAACAACACCGGTGTATTCCTCCGAGGCACCGGATGCAGGACGATGTTCTTCAGATGCTGCGCAGACATGTGATGAGAAACCAGCAGAGAAACGAGGAGACTCGCGGACATCGGGAAATACATATATCGTGTAATGTGGACAATGCTGTAACGACAGAAAGCATCTGACGGCACCTACACATACAGAGAGCAGACACAACCACGGCAGCTTCGAAGACGACAGAACAACACCACACAACTACATTATTATGCTTAGACTTACGTGATTTCAGGAGCATCTCCTCGGCTACAGATGACCGGGAGATCCAGTAAGTAGACCTTGCATTGTTGTCCATTTCCACCATAGCGTGTTTACGACTATCGTGTTTACTTGAAGTACGCGGTTGATTTGTGTTCTTGAAACAGTATTTCGATCTTTCTGTGTGTATTTTAAGATGGACAATAAAGTTGACTTTGACTATCCCCAAAAACTAACTTCACTATCACACTGGGACATTTATTTCTTTAGTTGTTGTGTTTGCTTTTACTACGGCTGTCTTCATGCCGTCAGAGTTAGCGAACTTTATAGAAGCGTCTTTCAGTCCGAGGGTCTGCTGACATTCTTACTTCCGTTTTAAATGAATCACGTGGGATTAAAATACTTTATGATGTCAACACATTATCACATACCACATTCTCTCCTGAGAAGCCGTCACTGTTCGGACGAAATGAAACAGTTAGTTTCATTTGCGCTGAAAGAACTCGTGTTTTCCCATCCGGGTCTTTAACGGAGGGGCGCGAGATCAGAGCTCTTTGATTCCTGCCTCGTGCTGTCGACTTTATTACTTTAAGTTTATTAAAGAGTCAGTCGCTCCCTGAGGGACGAGGACTGCAGCGGGAAAGGTGTTAAGATGCTTCCCCTGCTATAAGAACCGACTGTGTGTGTGTGTGTGTGTGTGTGTGTGTGTGTGTGTGGCCTGCTGCAGTGCAGAGATGCTCAGAATAACAAGAGCTTCTTTCTGCAGTGTGTTTGAAGCAAGGTGCACCACACACACACACACACACACACACACACACACACACACACCATGTATACTTCAGGGGACATTACATTGACTTACATGCATTTCCTGGAGACTTATCCTGACCTTAACCCTAACCCAACACATGCCTAACCCTAACCAAGTCTTCACACACACACACACACACACACACACACACACACACACACACACACACACACACACATAAATACAATGTAGGGAAGCTCAGTGTTTAACAGGTAAGGCGGCAAAAGACAAAATGACCTTTCCAATAAAGTCTCGTATGAAGGATGGATCCCGCTCCAGCGACGCTCACACAGCTGTTCACGTGAAACAACACAACAACAACAACAACAACGGAAGCCAGAAATGAATTCAGTTCAAGTTACAAGTTTCTAGGAATCGATTACATCACATTTTTAGAATTGTGTATTTGTCCTTTCAATTGTTCTGTATTCGTTTACTCTCTGGGTTTTATAACGTTGTTGTTTGTATCATATTATGCATCTATTCAAAGCAATAAAGGCTATATCGTTTATGACCCGGCCAAAGGTGTCATCGTGATAAATGAATTCCATTCTCTGATGGAAAACTAAACTCCTATAGCTTCACACACACACACACACACACACACACACACACACACACCAAATACTAAGACGGTCAGAGTTCATCGCCGTGATGTTGTAATAATTATGTAGGAGAAAGACGTGTCATGAAAGAATAATAAGACCTGGGAGGACACACACACACACACACACACGGTCAGGGGTATTACAGTAGGTTGCAGGATCCATGCTAAATTCAACCTGTGCAAGTGTGTGTGTGTGTGGTGTGTAAAGGTCACAGCAAAGTTCACATCTTGATAAATCTAGAACACACACATTAAACGTCTTTAGAGGAGCGGGAGACGTTCATGTTCGTCTGTGTGGAAAACTAAACTCCTATAGCTTCACACACACACACACACACACTTGTACACCCACACACACTTATACACACACACACTTATACACCCACACACACACACTTATACACCCACCCACCCACACTTATACACCCACACACACACACACCCACACTTATACACCCACACACACACTTATACACCCACACACACACTTATACACCCACACCACACACACAGCATACACACTTATACACTTTACACCCACACACACACACTTATACACCACACACACACACACTTATACACACACACACCCACACTTATACACCCACCCACACACACCCACACACACACACTTATACACCCCACACACACGACAACACACACACACACTTACACACACACACACACACACACTGAAACATGAAACCGTGTAGAAAAACAAAAAGTCCTTTATTTACAATCTGTTCCAAAATAAGTAAGAAAATACATCCACTCGTTATTTGTGAAAATAAAGTACCGAGAGTTTCCTCCCAACGCGGCGGCACGTTCACACTCCAGCGTTTACGCTTTTAAAAGAGTCGTAGAGGAGCACCGGGACTCGACACGACACGACGGCGGCTGTGAAGCTCCACGACGTGTGACGTCACCACTTAAACTGGAACATTGAATATTCAGAGCAAACCGTCCACGCTGTCTGTCGTGAAAGGATCTGCTCTGCACGTCCACGTCTTCGCTATTACAACAATACCAGACTACAACAGCTCGATGTTCGTCGTTAGCAGCGACTTCACGTAAGGCTTTCACAACAGATCACACGGTGCCGGAAACGGAATGAACACATACTTCAACTTCAACGGCAACGAATCCGATTAGACGGTGCTTAAACCGGGGGTTTACATCGCGGCGAGACGAAGACCGGCTCGGCTAACGCTCTCCGCGGGGAACCGTCGCCCTTCGCGGCCCCGTCACGATAATTAGAACAAACATGGGTACATTTCAGTCAGCTGTTTTGTCCCCGGAACATTTGGAACTACTACGTTAAAGTTTAAGTTTATTATTGGTATTAAGGATTTCACGAGTATTTAAATGTGGCTCAATTTGCTGGTTGGTGAAATACCGACTTCACGGTTCCGTCTCGAAACACTTCATTGATGTGATTTCAGTCCACGTCTTCACTGTCCCCACTTTCCTGAGCTGCACTTGAAGGCACCGCGACCTCCAGGGGGTCAGCGGCGGAGGCGGAAACGAGCGAAGATGGGCAGGTGATCAGACGAGTGGTTCTGATTGGGCAGCCCGTTGACTTTCTTCAGCTCCGACTGGCCGACCAATGACAGCCTGCCCAGTAGCGTTAGGCCCCGCCCACCAGGAAGTGAAGGAGGGGGGACGAGTTCTTTAAAAGAAGAGATGTAAGAATATTTAACAAATGGAACAGACAAGATCAACAATGAGGGTGTGTGTGTGTGTGTGTGTGTGTGTGTGTATGTGTGTGTGTGTACATGTACCGGGGGTGTGTGTGTGTTGGAGTGTGTGTGTGTACCTGGTGTGTGTGTCTCTGGGTGTGTGTGTGTGTGTGTGTGTCTGGTGTGTGTGTGTGTGTGTGTCTGGTGTGTGTGTGTGTCTGTCTGGTGTGTGTGTCTCTGGGTGTGTGTGTGTCTGTGTGTACCTGGTGTGTGTCTGTGTGTACCTGGTGTGTGTCTCTGGGTGTGTGTGTGTGTCTGTGTCTCTGGGGGTGTGTGTGTGTGTGTGTGTGTGTGTGTGTACCTGGTGTCTGTGTGTACCTGGTGTGTGTGTGTGTCTGTGTGTACCTGGTGTGTGTCTCTGGGTGTGTGTGTGTGTGTGTGTGTGTCTGTGTGTACCTGGTGTGTGTGTCTCTGGGTGTGTGTGTCTGTGTACCTGGTGTCTGTGTGTGTGTGTGTGTGTGTGTGTGTGTGTGTACCTGGTGTGTGTCTCTGGGTGTGTGTGTGTGTGTGTCTGTGTGTACCTGGTGTGTGTGTCTGTGTGTACCTGGTGTCTGTGTGTGTGTGTGTGTGTGTGTGTGTGTGTGTGTGTGTGTGTACCTGGTGTGTACAGGATGTAGTCCACGTTGGTGGCAGTGTTTGAGTGACAGGTGGTGATCTCCGGTCGGCCGTCCTTCAGGAGGTGATCGTACGAAGAGTGAAGCTTCAGAGTGTGTTCGATCCTCGCTCTACCACACACACACACACACACACACACACACACACACACACAAGATAATATTGAGAGTGTTAGATAAGACTGTTTCCAAATGCGTCTCAACAGTAGTAGTAGGTAGGTAGGTAGGTAGGTAGGAAGGAAGGTAGGAAGGTAGGTAGGTAGGAAGGTAGGTAGGAAGGTAGGTAGGTAGGAAGGTAGGTAGGTAGGTAGGAAGGAAGGTAGGTAGGTAGGTAGGTAGGTAGGAAGGTAGGTAGGTAGGTGGGGAACAGAAATGATAGTACCTGTGTCGGTTAGCGTAAGCAGCTTTAGGTGCCAGATCTTCTACAGTCAGGTTAGAGATCGCTCCTTCTACTACGGACAGAGAGAGGAGAGAGAGAGAGAGAGAGAGAGAGAGAGAGAGAGAGAGAGAGAGAGGAGAGAGAGAGAGAGAGAGATGTTAGTGAAGAGGATCAACAATCAGCTGACAAACAACAATAACAACACATGATTTAACACAAAGACTCGATACCCCTGGACGGAGGCTAGCAGTTAGTTTCCAGTCCGTGTCAACATGTTTTAAACTGTGAGCTGAGACTTCAAAAGAATCCAAACATGCATGAAGTAGAGTTCATCTCAGGTGTGGTACCTGAGGGGGAGGAGTCAGCGGGGGGGGGCGGCTGCTCTCATACTGACACTGAGGGCTGATTCCCAGAGTCTGAGACCAGAGAGGAGCGGTGAGGAGACGCTGACCCCGGGGACTGAACTCCTGACCGGACACCTGCACACGCACACACACGCACGCACACACACACACACACATCAATCAATAAGTGCATGTTGCATGATAGGAGACCTGAATGAACCGATGATCCGTCAGTATGTCTCACCATGCTGCTCTGAAGGCCTTTATACTCCAGACTCCCATTGGCCAGGAAGCTGTACAACGGACTCCGAGGTGTCGAGTTAAAATCCCCACACAGAACCACTGGATTGGTCGATCCGTCCGGGAGGCGGGACAACCGGTTTATCTCGGCCAATAGGATGGCCAGCTGGGCCAGTTTGATGTCTCCCCGGCGAGGGTTGTAGAGCAGGTGAGTGTTGGCCACGCAGATGAAGGAGGAGGCATCTGATTGGCTGCGGGCGTCTTTAGGTCGCAGCAGTAGGACCAATCCCACGTTGTCTCGGTCCAAGAGGGCGTCGTCACGTTGGAAATACTCCACGGGATTGGACGAGAGGAGAGAGAGGCGGGAGGATTTAAAGACGACCGCGCAACCGTCGGGTTTACTTCCTGTTCGCTTCTTGAACTCACACTGGTACCCTGAAAAACACACACACACACACACACACACACACACACACACACACACCAATATGAACAAAAGGCGAAAACATAAGACATAAAACTAAATATTAAATATTTTCTGGGTTCACATCTCCACACACACACACACACACACACACACACACCTACCCAGCGCCTGTAGAGCCGGTTTGATCTGCTCTTCGTAGTGATCCTCCTGGACTTCTTGAAGGCACAGGATCTAAAAGAAAGCGTGCACGTAACTCTGTATATATCTGTACACACCTGAGACCCATGGTACATGCCCAAAGATAGCGTGGTAGCGACCGTAACGTGTGTCTAACTCACGTCAGCGTCGTGCTGCTGGATCTCTGCCAGCAGGTTGGGCCGCCTGTAGTCCCAGCTCAGCACCGCGGGGGGGCAGTGGCGGTACAGGTAGGCGTTGTCCTGCAGCAGCTGCTGGGACAGGATGTTGTAGGACATCACGGAGAAGTCAAACGCTGCGCTGCTCCCTGGTGGACGGGGCTCGGTACTGCAGGGAGGAGAGGAGGACTGCCAGTGTCTCTGCAGAGCTGAGAGCATTTACACAAGAGTTTGTCTTCTCTCTTTAGCACGAATTATTTAATCATAAACTAGTATCGAAATCTACTTAACACGTGTTATACATGTGTGGACATGTTTCCGATAATAAAACTGATATTCTGCTCTGAAAATGGTCGACTTTTATCTCAGAAATCACGTTCTAAACCGACCACTTTCTATTAAACCAGTTATCTTCCTACATGTTCACAAGTCTGAGCCTTATTTTAAAACCCAATATCCTCTGCAGATCTGAGGACAGGCGGCAACGGCTGGGTTGATATCGCTCCGAAACTCAAACTATTTCACGACAAGCTCGTATCAAAAGCTCCGTAATAGTGCTGCACATTCATCAAACTTGTGGGCATTTTTATCCAATAATAAAACGTACAGACAAACTAAGACTTAATAGAAAGACAATAGACATTCGGGTTTGTCTAATCGAGTTCTGATGCGTTTCCTCGGCAGAACAGCAGCTGGTACGAGTGACGCCCTTTCATAGGTTTGAACATAAGTGCAGAATATAAATATATTGTTAATGTAAGGCGTGGAAACAGATGGATGGCACCGAACACATCTTAACTCAGACTTTAGAAAGTGCATCGCACACCCTTAAATAAGAACTCACGTCTCACTGGTTTCCCCGGCCACTGGCTTTGGGGGCGCGCTGCTGGGAGGATGGGACTGAGGCTCCTCCCCCTTCTCTTTGAACCAGGCGTTTGCGCTGGGTCTGGAGACGGGGTCCTGTTCAGGTTTGGACTGCAGGTTGCTGTGAACCCCGGAGCTCGACGGACTCCCGCCCTCGACAGCAGTCTCATCTCGACTGCTGTCGCTCAGTGTGTCTTTACTCGTAGTCCTCTCTCCGTCTCCGCCCTCCCGGCTTCTGCCTCCGTCTCCGTGGTTCGACCGAGGGTCTCTGTAGGAGTCCGGGTGATATTTGGATCCTCGATCTCGGTTGGACGCTCCTTTCTGTTCCCTTTCCTCCTTCTCCGCGCTCTTCTGTCGCTTGTGAGGAGGCTCTTGGTCCGACCGCTCCATCAGGAGGCCGGCGGACGTGGAGAAGGAGCGGCTTCCTCTGAAGTCTGGAGCGTTGGCGAAGCTCCGAGGAGGAAACGTCCTGCAGGCGGAGAAGTGACGGGACGGAGGAGGAGGAGGAGGAGGAGGAGGAGGAAACTGGGCCGACCACCATGGAGGAGGAGCGGGGAGGAAGGGGAGGAAGTGGGAGGAAGAGGAGCTGCTTCTGGAGAGAGGGGGAGGTCTGAGGGGGAGGAAGGGGGGGATCAGCTGGCGAAAGAACATGGAGCTGGGGGAGGAGAGGGAGAAATGAGAGGTGAGGAAACATCGTCCTCGGCAGACGGCTCTGTGTTCGAGATAATCACGCCGAAAGCAAAGCGATGCCTTTTACGAACATTTAGGGCTGCGACTAATAATCACGTTATATTATCTTCCATCAAGTCAGTTATCGTCAAGGTGATATGTTTGTGTTTCATGAAACATACATTACCGTCACTTATTCAGCCGGTCAACGAGAACACGCTCACAATCAGAGCGCCACGGTGCAGACACACACACACACACACACACACACACACACACACACACACACACACTTCTCTCTCTTTTGTTGTGTGTTTCTGTCAGATTGTGATGTTTGCATTTGTTGTTGTTGTTATTCTATATGTATACACGTGTCTTTGATTGTGTATATATCGGTATATACATATTTGCATACATATTTTTACGTATTTTTGTATTCGGGATTGTGAGAAACGGTATTTCGATCTCTCCGTCTGTACCCAAACTGAAAGATTGGCAGTAAAGTTGACTTTGACTCTTGAGTATACGTGTTGTAGACACGTGTTTATATTTGTTTACTACAGCCAGGCTCTTCTGCTCTGCCGGGAACCGTCCTGTTGTCTTCAGGTACAATCGGACACATGTACCACTTTAACCAATCATACATATTGTGTTTCACATTGCCTCAATCATATCCTCCACAAATACAAACTACTGATGGACTTATTATCTCCATGTAAGTTAGGATGACAGCTAGCAGCCAAAAGGAGCTGTCTGACTCCACGGGATGTTTGCTTTTCTTCAAGATATGAAATTAAACAAATAAGTAAAAAAGCCCAACACTTTTCTGAACAGCTTAATTCCTGAGTGACCACTTGTTGTTGTTTCTGTCTCCTGTGCATAATGCCCTCGGTTGTTGTCTAGACTGTACATATAGGTTGTTGTGTGTCTTGTTGTAATGTATTGGATGCATTGTTCAATAAAGTTGGTACAAAAACAAGAAAATGTTAAACTCTTGAGCTAGATGCTGCTAATGTTTCTGTTTACATCACAACAAGCTAACGGGTGTACCATTTGAATTCCTATACTTAATTGTAGCCAAAATGTACATTAAAAGCCCAAGATAATGTAACATGAACAATACATAGAGTACATGTTCGCTTATTTTGAACCTCATTGATTATAAAGGCGACTCATATGATGTCTTTATTTTTAAGCCCTGACTCGTTAGCTCACGTGTACTCACTTATCTCCGGAGGGGGGACCGGCATCGTTTATGTTTCGGCTTGGATGCATTTCAATAAGCGATTAAAATCACATATTATCGATATTTTTTGCTGTTTTTATCTGTATTCAAAACAAGCAGCAGTCGCCAACATTTGACGCAACGCAAAACGTTCCACGAAGCGAGGCGAATCCCGTGCTGCGTTCAAGTACTCCGGTTAAACTCGGATCTTTCATGTGTATAGGAAAAATATATACATTATTTGAAACTGGATGGTTGATTTAACACCTCACCTGAAATACAGATACATATATATGTATAGTATTATATAAACAGGATTCACTGACTGATAGCTTTGTTATAGATGGTTTAAATGAAAAGGATACACGGAAAAGCAACAGTTGCATTTAGAAACTAAGAAAAACAACGGAAATATTGACTTCTGTTTTCATTTTCTCCTTCTGCTAGTTATATAAACACAAATAAATCCACTAACAGACGCTTTTAATTATGAAAGAACCGTATATTTTAATTATTTAGACTGTTTGTGTCGTTTCTGAAGATAATTCCAACATTTCAGAGAGCCTTTGAATGGAGCTTCCATTTCACCTTTTTGCTGGGACTTGTAGTCTTTTGGTCCTTTCTCTAGAATGGAACGCTATGAGAGGATTCAGTTGAACGGACTACAGCTCCGTATTATAGCGGAAATAGAGGAAAGACTGGATTCGTATCCCATCTATTCTTTCTTTTATCGGGAGCATCCGTAATGTCGATTCATTTACGTAGTCATCAGTATTCGCAACGGCTAAACTGTTTTTATATGGTATAATAGATACATATTTAGTAGGCGATGTTGTTAAAGAGAACATGTAAAGGTCATCGTACTTACGTAAAATCGAGCCGCGAGCTGATGACGAAGAAAAATCTGCCGGTAAAATCGGCTTCAGAAGATAAAACGTCAGCTTCCTGTGTGTGACATGTTCTGTTATTCCATGTTAATAAATCCCATACAAAGCTTTAAAGTACGCATTAGCAAGGATTGATTAAGAGCACTGTTCTATGAGAAGAAGGGAGTCAGCACATCATCTCTCTCTCTCTCTCTCTCTCTCGCTCGCTCTGTGCGTGTGCGTGCGTGTATGTGTGTGCAGCAGCAACATCAAACATCTTATGTCCCTCTTTAGACTCATGTTCTGACCCAAAGCTCTTTGCATTGCTGAGCCACCGAGATGTTTTTATCCTAATGTAAATAAATACTCATACGTCCCAATAGCAATGTGGACATAAAGAGCCTGCGTTCAGCCCCTTCTTTGTGAGCAACGTGATGGTGATTAGAGGAGATTTGGATGTGTTGTGATATGTGGTTTCCATCACAAGGATCATAAACTGAGATGTATTTACCTCTGCCTTCTACCTGTGCGTTGGGAGAAGTACAAGAGTTAAACTGTTATTAATATTTCAAGTTTTGTTCAAGTTCTGTCCATTCAAACAATGCTTCTCTAATATGCATGCAAAGACAACAAGGCAACTCCATACAACAATCGAAGACAAGTTTAAAATACAAATACAATAACATAGATTTGTGCCAAACAGAAATGTATATAAATACACTGGATAGAGTAAATGTACATGCACAATAAGAAGGAGCCTAATACAGCTATTAACACCTTGGTCAATATCAAACAAATGTAAGTAAAGTATAAAAGCAATTTTGATGATAATAGATACATGTATGGGTAGCTGTAGTAATATCAGCAGTTACATAAGTTTATTAAACCATTTCCATCATTGGTAATAGTACTACTGATGTAGTAATATTAGTACTGGATGTGGTAATAGTATGCATGTTGTCGACTTGAGTACTGCAGCTGAAGTATTTGTTGTACACAGAGCATTGGTAGCAATAGCCTTAATTTGTGTTAAATTAACACCTAAAATAAGTGTTATTATTATTATATATTACTGCAACATAACTTTCGTTTTTTGATCTGAAATGTTGCGTAGGTCTGTCACATCTTTACCTTGCGTGTAAACATTCACAGCCATTTCAATAAAATACGAGCAGCCGTTATAAAAGCTTTATTCAGGATATCAAAATGATGCAGTGGATGGTATCAAACACAGGACAGACCTTTCTGTCCATCATTTGAACAAACCGGACTTGTAAAATGATTGTTAGGGGAGTTTAGAGATGGGAGAAATGTTCGGGTCTTTCGTTAACTTGACTCTGTTGGAATTTGAAATGAAAAACCACAGAAGAAGTCACGTGACTGCAGGGTCGCGGTTTGACCCGCCAGCAGCTGCAGTTCCTCCGTCAACAGTCAGAGGGAACAGAAATATCTCTATTCGGAAAAAGCATCAAGAGTGGACACTCCTTCCTGAAAGTCACCTGTAAATCCTTAAATCATCAATCGTCCTCCTTATTGTGCCTTTATTCACACTCGTAGCCCTTTTTCTGTCCGCGTTTCTGCTCATATTCTGTATCAACTTGGTCTTAAGAACCAGTTGTTGTGCTCATGTCTCCTTTGTGTGTGTGTCCTTCTCCTCCATGCTCTGGCTTTCTACTTCTGCAATCAAACTGATAAATACGGTGGCCGCCAACGCGGTCCACAACGTTTCCATAACGGTACGTCCACACAGCAGCTTTTCAAACATCTTGAACATCTTGGAGCTGGGCGTGTCTGACAGCTTGGGGATTTTTTGCGAGCAACGCGACCAACAACCAATCACATGAATGTCCCGCCCCCGACATACAGAGCAAAAAACCCCGGGGATTTTATGCGAGCAATATATATATATATAAACTCCCCAAACAGGCGAAACCCTACCAGTTCCCCCCACTGCCTCTGCCCCCTCCCTCCATGCTGGTTCCTCCGGTTTGGATCCCGTTAATAGTTCTGGTCGTAAAGAACCGGGTGATTTGCTACCGTAACGTCTCGTTTGGAATATGAGGAAATGAACTGCGGTCTGGCTCTCCCTGCTTACACGCCGTTTGATTGGCTAGCGCTTCTACTGTCAGATTTGCATAAACGTGTTTGATTGGCTGGCGCTTCCAGCTCAGCTTCAAAAGTTGAACATTGCTCAACTTTTGAATCCTGGACATCCTGGACATCTTCGCTTCGCTCCCCCACAATGCAGTTCGGCGCAAAGCGAGGCAAAGTGACGTCATCCCCGTTCAAAGTGAACGGGCAGAGAAGCGGTGGAAGATTCTTCTGAAGCTGCCGCGTGGACGTACCGTGAGGAGAAAAACTTCAGAAACGATAGAAATATAAAAACACGAACGTGCCAAAGTCCCCTGGTTGGCGTTGTGTTTTGAGCGTCTAGCTTTTATCCAACGCTTTTTGTAAACGTCGAGTCGGTGAAGAAGTTACTTCATTCACTTTATGTTTGCATCGTTTCTGAAGTTGCACAGGTTTCTCCTTGAAATGTTGGTCTGTTGTTACACCTGTCCGACACCGTATGTACAGGAGAGGAATAGAAACTGGGACATGATGGTCAAATAAACCTCCAAAATGCATCGAACATCTCCTCCACCTTGCACACTGCAGAAGGGTAAAGAGCAGGGATCGTGTGGAGGCTAGTTGGATATAGCATTAGAATTGATTCTTATTATTACACTATAAGCGTATTGTGCTCATTTATGTGGCTGTGACTTTGGAATAGATAGACCCCCATCCCCCCCCAAGTTGTGATGGGGAGGATGGGAACGAAGGGAAAAGTCACACGAAAAAGTGTGTAGCTTGCAATATTGACAGTAGCAAGGTCAGGTGCGGAGACTGAGCGAACGCAAAGAGGTAGTCAGAACAGCACATCCACCGGCCTTGAGTTGTCCGCTCTCCCACGCAGAGCGAGGAAGCAACATTATGGTTTCCCACTCTATCTGAAGACACGTTAGCGAAAACTAATCACGTACGATGGTGCCAGAGTAGGGAGGGACGTCCACAGGCCGGCCGAATGCTGATTGGAGGATCGTGTTGCCAAGAGACTCGATCTGAGTCTGCGCACCAACCAAAGAGAACAAAGTCTAACCCGCGGTATCTCTTCAGCTAGTCTTGACCATTCATAAATGTACGGGCAACGCCCTGTGTCGTAAAATGTATTGTCGCACGAGGTTCGAGGCTCTTTACGGAAATAGACGGAAAGATTTCAGCTTTGCTGTCTGTGAATTCTACGACGTGACGGAGTCCAAGTGATACAGTATATATCTTTTGCCCTCTCATAGTAAATAGTTAAACTTAGAAGTTGTCTGTCTTTCCTGGAATTTTGAACACGACAATAGTGGTCTCTTCATCAAGTCTAGAGTCACGGAACTGAGATGCTCGTGGTTATAGGAACTGTTTTTATATATTTAGAACAAGAACAGACTTGTTTCTGGTCAGGTCCCATGACACGTGTATATTTTATTAGACAATCCTTTCTGGATGCTTGTAGAGTGGTGCAGGAATGAGTCCCGCCCAGTTGCTAACAAGTGTCTAAACGAAACGACTAAACGTCATCCCGCCCAACATTAGCCGCCTTTAGCTTAGCGGTGGTGACGTGAAGTCATGTGACCGTGCTGTAGTTCCTTTATAGCCCAACATTAGCCTCCTTTAGCTTAGCGGTGGTGACGTGAAGTCATGTGACCATGCTGTAGTTCCTTTATAGCCCAACATTAGCCACCTTTAGCTTAGCGGTGGTGACGTGAAGTCATGTGACCGTGCTGTAGTTCCTTTGTAGCCCAACATTAGCCACCTTTAGCTTAGCGGTGGTGACGTGAAGTCATGTGACCGTGCTGTAGTTCCTTTGTAGCCCAACATTAGCCTCCTTTAGCTTAGCGGTGGTGACGTGAAGTCATGTGACCGTGCTGTAGTTCCTTTGTAGCCCAACATTAGCCACCTTTAGCTTAGCGGTGGTGACGTGAAGTCATGTGATCGTGCTGTAGTTCCTTTATAGCCCAACATTAGCCTCCTTTAGCTTAGCGGTGGTGACGTGAAGTCATGTGACCGTGCTGTAGTTCCTTTGTAGCCCAACATTAGCCGCCTTTAGCTTAGCGGTGGTGACGTGAAGTCATGTGACCGTGCTGTAGTTCCTTTATAGCCCAACATTAGCCTCCTTTAGCTTAGCGGTGGTGACGTGAAGTCATGTGACCGTGCTGTAGTTCCTTTATAGCCCAACATTAGCCTCCTTTAGCTTAGCGGTGGTGACGTGAAGTCATGTGACCGTGCTGTAGTTCCTTTGTAGCCCAACATTAGCCACCTTTAGCTTAGATGTGGTGACGTGAAGTCATGTGACCGTGCTGTAGTTCCTTTATAGCCCAACATTAGCCTCCTTTAGCTTAGCGGTGGTGACGTGAAGTCATGTGACCGTGCTGTAGTTCCTTTATAGCCCAACATTAGCCACCTTTAGCTTAGCGGTGGCGACGTGAAGTTATGTGACCGTGCTGTAGCTCCTTTATAGCCCAACATTAGCCGCCTTTAGCTTAGCGGTGGTGACGTGAAGTCATGTGACCGTGCTGTAATTCCTTTGTAGCCCAACATTAGCCACCTTTAGCTTAGCGGTGGCGACGTGAAGTCATGTGACCGTGCTGTAATTCCTTTGTAGCCCAACATTAGCCACCTTTAGCTTAGCAATGCTGACGTGAAGTCATGTGACCGTGCTGTAGTTCCTTTATAGCCCAACATTAGCCTCCTTCAGCTTAGCGGTGGTGACGTGAAGTCATGTGACCGTGCTGTAGTTCCTTTATAGCCCAACATTAGCCTCCTTTAGCTTAGCGATGCTGACGTGAAGTCATGTGACCGTGCTGTAGTTCCTTTATAGCCCAACATTAGCCGCCTTTAGCTTAGCGGTGGTGACGTGAAGTCATGTGACCGTGCTGTAATTCCTTTGTAGCCCAACATTAGCCACCTTTAGCTTAGCGGTGGCGACGTGAAGTCATGTGACCGTGCTGTAGTTCCTTTATAGCCCAACATTAGCCTCCTTTAGCTTAGCGGTGGTGACGTGAAGTCATGTGACCGTGCTGTAGTTCCTTTATAGCCCAACATTAGCCTCCTTTAGCTTAGCGGTGGTGACGTGAAGTCATGTGACCGTGCTGTAGTTCCTTTATAGCCCAACATTAGCTTCTTACTTCAGAAATCATAAAGTGATGTTAATATGTGGAGATTATCCTGCTGATCCAAATGTGTAAGTATCATAAAAGTTTGTTTGACACAGAGATTATTTTCTCAAATATTTCAAAATCCAATAGAGGAATCAGATGGCGTTTTGTGGAGGGAGGTTATGATGCTAACTTCCTGTCATCCCTTGCACCACTGCAGTTTAAATAAGGCCTTGAAGTCAATTATAAGCTTGTTTTGTGCTTGGTTTTACTTCCCAGATTCTTGAAAACATACACTTTCATAGCAAAATATTACAAGACACATTCTCTAATAGTTTCTTTACATCTTTGACGGATCGTTTTTTTTCAAGGTGCACTTGGTTCATTTCGTCCCCTAAAACGTCTCCTCAGCCTCAAACATTCACACTTTATTCTCCGGACAAAACAAACCGGACATTTCTGATTTATTTAACAATGTTTTGATCCATAACAGATCTTCAACAAACCCAGATGTCAGACCCAACAGATCCTCTCTTCAATGTCTCCCCATGGCGTCACAAAGTCATAACAAACCCTTTCTCTTCCGTCACTTCATCCTGACGGGCTCGTGCTTCCTCCCTGCGTCAGAGCGTCCTCTCTGCTACTATTTGAGGCTGCGGGCGAGTGACAGGCAGGGCAGGTGTTTTGGGGGTGAAAGGTGTTCAGGGGGTTAAAGGTCAGGAGAAAGGCACCTCCCATCTCTGTGTGTAGGCGCTCAGTTCACAGGGGCTGATGACCAGCATGCGGGACGAGTCCATGCCGTCCAGAGCCATCTCCGAGTCCAGACAGAAGCGGGACACCAGGTGCTCCAGGTGAGTGCCCGACTTCTGCCAGCGCTAAGGAACACACACAAGAGAGGGTTTCAGAGAGGACACGAGGACACACATGCTTTACTCAAGGGGAAGTACAGATACTCGTTTTTAAAAGCAATTATCATTGATATCTTTGTGTGCCACATTTTTGATAAAACCTCTTTACTAAGTTGAACCTGAATTACTGGGCTCATCCATTTCCAAACATCTGGACTACCTATGTTGCAAATGTATTATCTTTTCAATTTACACACGGCATCTATTGCACGTCTGTCCGTCCTGGGAGAGGGATCCCTCCTCTGTTGCTCTCCCTGAGGTTTCTCCATGTTCCCTTTAAACTGTGTTTTCTTTGGAAGTTTTTCCTTGTACGATGTGAGGGTCTGAGGACAGAGGGTCTAAGGACAGAGGGTCTGAGGACAGAGGGTCTGAGGACAGAGGGTCTAAGGACAGAGGGTCTAAGGACAGAGGGTCTGAGGACAGAGGGTCTGAGGACAGAGGGTCTAAGGACAGAGGGTCTAAGGACAGAGGGTATGAGGACAGAGGGTCTAAGGACAGAGGGTCTAAGGACAGAGGGTCTGAGGACAGAGGGTCTAAGGACAGAGGGTCTAAGGACAGAGGGTCTGAGGACAGAGGGTCTGAGGACAGAGGGTCTAAGGACAGAGGGTCTAAGGACAGAGGGTATGAGGACAGAGGGTCTAAGGACAGAGGGTCTAAGGACAGAGGGTCTGAGGACAGAGGGTCTAAGGACAGAGGGTCTAAGGACAGAGGGTCTAAGGACAGAGGGTATGAGGACAGAGGGTCTGAGGACAGAGGGTCTAAGGACAGAGGGTATGAGGACAGAGGGTCTAAGGATAAAGGGTCTAAGGACAGAGGGTGTCGTATCGTCATACTGATATTCTGTACACACTGTGAAGACCACTGAGACAAATGTAACATTTGTGATATTGGGCTATAAATAAACATTGATTGATTGATCCAGGATTTTTTAACAACAAAACTAATCTGTAACTTTGCACGGGGAATCAGGGAGTCATGACATAAAAACCGCCTGTTTGAAAAAGATTATGGTTTAAAGATAAAGAAAATCCTGGACTATATTATATATATATATATATATATTATATATATATATATTATATATATATATATATATATATGGATATTTTGAACTGGTGTTTCTCATCATTCACCACTAGATGGAGCCCTCTCCCCACTTCTAGCGTAGATCCAGAGGTTTTTCTGTTCAAACACACACTCTGCATAGTGTGTGTGTGTGTGTGTGTGTGTGTGTGTGTGTGCGTGCGTGTGTGTGTGTGTGTGTGTGTGTGTGTGTGTGTGCTATAAGTCAATGTAACATCACAGTACCTGATATAAAATGTAGAAATGGCACAAACTGAATGTAACCTTTCCCAGCGATATAACATCTGCCTCCTAGTTACGCATGGGAGTCTGTGTGTGTGTGTGTGTGTGTGTGTGTGTGTGTGTGTGTGTTTGAGTGCCTTTGAGTTTGCATGTGTGCATTATTCATAATTGGATTCTTAAGCTGGAAAACAAAGCGGCAGATATGATCAGACATGAAAAGAGGCTTTCATCCAGCGGAGAGAAAGAGAGAAGCGTATCACTGTCATGTATCTTGATCTCAGAAGGCCTTGTAACCACACACACACACACACACACACACACACACACACACACACACACACACACACACACACACACGCACACACACACCACACACACACACACACACACACACACACACACACACACACACGCACGCACTGGCTTTATTCTGCAGAGTTGCATTGTGGGTCCTTGTCAAGATGACACGCTCATTAGAGTGTAGCAGGCCGCAGAGCTTTTTAATTGAAAGAAAAAAGGGTGGGATAATTAAAAGTAAATCAATTAGTATTCACCTCATGACTGCGGCACGCTGACGTCAGACGAGAGAAACATCTGTCCTCACTTTCTCTCCCTCTCCTTTACTATACTTTATATTAATATTCTAAATCCGGTTGTTCCTCTGCAGCGTGACAGCGGGGAGGTAAACTCCCAGAATGCACTGGGACTCACAGGGTAACAGGCGGACTGACACCTCCTCCTTTGAGGCTCCTGCAGGTTAAAGTTTCACGACCACTTCTCGGCTTCCCTGCTTCAACTCAACTCTACTAGTTTATACAGAAACCTTTCATAGCAACGTGAAACCCAGAAAGCTTCACGGAAAAAATCAAATGTAGGATTTTGTGGGATTAAAGTGCTTCCCAACAAACATTAAATTAAAATTAAAATAATACATAAACAAATATTTTACGATTAGAAACGACAGTAAACATTTCAATAATCATCAAAATCTGAAATTATGACAAACTTAAAAAAGTCATCATATTGACACAAAATGTATGTAAACATCATATATATATATTTATAAAACGGACAAGTCAAATCAAGCAATCTGATTGGTTCTTAGCCGTGATATAATGAGCGTATACCACGGGTGGAATTGTAGTGACTTTTCACAACAAGTCAGTATCCCTCCGCGTCTGAGAAAAGCTACAGGTGTTACAGTACGTCCGTTACGAAACTAACTCACTAACAAAGCTTAAGATGGAAGCATGGGAGGGATAATGTGCAGCGAGGACTTGACCGTTGCTAAGGACGCTCACATCTGCAGAAAGAAGTCCGGTCGATTTAACTGTCTACAGTTGGGCTGAAGTCGAATCGTTCGTTTAGCTCAGGGAACCTTCCTGACCGAGTGAAATGACCCGGAGGTCCCTCAGTGGCAGCCATGATAAGTGCCGTTCCAATTCTCTAGAATGATGAGAATGATAGGAAAGGAGGTTTCAAGCTTCCTTTATAACCTCCTTTAGCTTAGGAACCACTGGACCTCCCTTACCGAAAGGAGAGGAGAAGATGCTGCCCCACAATGCATTGCAGCCGCAGCATGTGCCGTCACTCAACAGTCGGCCGTTCACGGAAACAACCGATTATGACGGAGAAGTGATATCATGAAAGTTACGGTGCTTATTAAGCATTTTAAAACATAGGTGGTAAGTTGCCAAAGTGCTTTGTTTTGAACGTTCATCAGTATTATAATCAAAAGAGAAATATGAACGTTAGTTTTCACTGAAATGATCAAATAAAGTCAACATCTCAGTCTTCACTGAGCTGTGTGGGGTTTGTTCACTTTCTAAAAGATGTTTGAATGGTGATATACACAGTGATAGATGTTAAGGACTAACGTTTATAATAAATACATCTGTATTGATTTTAAGATCTTTAGTTCATACAATCATACGTATTGGGATCATTTGGTATTAATGTGGACCGGAGGGAGAGGGGTGACGAGCAGAAGTTTCACTTTCCTTTTCTATTTCAGGTCCAGCTTTGGTCCTGAAGAATATGTTTCTCTGTTGTCCACGTTCACAAAGCAGAGCAGCAGCATCAGAGCACGGTGCAGAGTCTCCAGATGAGTTCACAGCAGTCCCTCGTTCTTATTGAACATCCATGTTGTAGTCCGCTGTATAGAAAACTGTGGTTTCCATGGTTACCCACAGCAGCAGACGCACACAATGACGTCCGCTGGCGCATCATAAACACGTCGGATAGTGAAAGTGCATTCGATGATCTAAAGTACCGCAGTCTCTTCTCCTAAGTCCTTTTGAAGTCTCCTATCCACTATCCCTTAACCCCGTGACCTTTCACTCAGAGGTCAAGGAATAGACGATAGGGTTAGAACTTAGGAGCTGATCTTTAGACAATCCGAACGCACCCTTGGGCTGAAAAGCAAACTGCATGCGTCGCGTCGGGCGAACCACGCCCCCTAGCTGTGGTCCTGCGCTCGAGAGGCGAAGTCCCGCCCCTTCACACGTGGGAACGCCCCGACACTAAGGCTGCGACATGACTCCAAACGGAAAGACGGATTCAAAACATTAATACTATTTTTAAACTCTAAGATGCTCAATGCCTCTAGTCACATCAACTATCCTTTAGTTAACCTCACCCCCCACCGTCTCGCTCTCAGCAGTGTGTGTGTGTGTGTGTGTGTGTGTGTGTGTGTGTGTGTGTCAGTCAGCTCCGGGCTCAGTTTCTCCAATGGACCTTGACTCTAATTGCTTCCTGCATCCTGACACACACACACTTGACATGGACATAAGTGTGTGTGTGTGTGTGTGTGTGTGTGGGGGTGTGTGTGTTCGTACAAAGATGCACTCGTTTCAGTTACATGACAGGTATGTGATTCAGTGCCTCAGCAAGCACAGACACAACATATTCACCTACTCTGGTGTGTGTGTGTATATCTGTGTGTGTGCGTGCGTGTGTGTGTGTGTGTGTGTGTGTGTGTGTGTGTGTGTGTGTGTGTGTGTGTGCTATAAGTCAATGTAACATCACAGTACCTGATATAAAATGTAGAAATGGCACAAACTGAATGTAACCTTTCCCAGCGATATAACATCTGCCTCCTAGTTACGCATGGGAGTGTGTGTGTGTGTGTGGTGTGTGTGTGTGTGGGTGTGTGTAGCTCTCATTTAAAGCAACCTCAGCTCTTTTATCCTTCCTTCCTTGGTTCTGTCCTCTTCCCTTTCTTTTAGCTCCTTGTTGGCTTTTCTTTTTAGGGTATTTCTTTAAATCCATCATGTCCATGCAGAATAAACAGAGAATATTCAGCTTCTCTCTCTCTCTCTCCCTCTCTCCCCCTCTCTCTCTCTCCTCTCTCTCTCTCTCTCTCCCTCTCTCTCTCTCTCTCTCTCTCCCTCTCCCTCTCTCTCTCTCTCTCTCTCTCTCTCTCTCTCTCTCTCCTCTCTCTCCTCTCTCTCTCTCTCTCTCTCCCTCTCCCTCTCTCTCTCTCTCTCTCTCTCTCTCCTCTCTCTCTCTCTCTCTCTCTCTCTCTCTCTCTCTCTCCCTTTGTCTGTCTTGCTTCACCTTTCCACCTGTACCCCTCTCTGTTGATTTATTGGTTGTCAGGTTGTTCTCCGCTGCAAGGGCTTCTGGGACGCCGTCAAGGTGCCTAGTGGTCAGGTAATGAGAAGTGTGTGTGTGTGTGTGTGTGTGTGTGTGTGTGTGTGTGTGTGTGTGTGTGTGTGTGCAGACCTGCTTGCCGTCGGCCATGTTGCAGGGCAGCAGCAGCACCTGCGAGGCGGGGAAGGTGGTGGAGAGAGAGAGGCAGTGCTGCTGCTGTCGGATCTGCTGCCCGTGTGTGTACACCCACTCCTGAAGACACACACACACACACACACACACACACAGGAAGTCAAAACAACATTTCATCACTTCAAATGTTGTTGTTTTTCTTTCAAGATGACATGTACTGATGACGGTTGGCTTCTGATCAGCTGTCACTCAGGGAGAGGGAGACAGAGACCCTCCTCCAACACGCAGGAACGCGCACATGACCAATGAGGGCAGAGATGAGTCTGTGCCCCGATGGCAGGCTGACAGGCAGGTAGGCCGTCCAGTCACTTTAGCCGGCTCAGATGATTGGTCGAGCTTTCTACAGCGCCACGGCTTCCACAGATGACTGTTTTATGGATTTGTTGTCAAAGCTCTTCAGATATTCATCGCTATCGGGACGTTAAGAGCATTCTCAAACTTACCCCACTTTCAATTTGACTTTAAAATATGTTGAACACTTTAAAGAGTTTCCTATTTTACTCCTGCAGATCCAAACAGGAAGTCAAAACAATGTCTCATCATTTCAGAGGTTGTTGTTGTTGTTGTTGTTGTTGTTGTATTTCTTCAAACATGACATTTGCTGATGACGGCGAGCTTCTATTGAGGTGTCATTCAGGGAGAAAGAAGACAAGTAGCTTATTTATTTGTTGGCACTATTTTACTCAAACGATATTTTGAACCCTTGAAAGAGGCTCAGATTTCCCTGTAGCAGCTTTGAGTGCAATCCCTGTGTTTTCCATCCAGAGGGAGTTTCTCTCACACACACCATGTACCTGTTACGCTAAGGGGCGGGACATCTAAGCGTTTGACCAATCACACACACACACACACACACCACAGGCAACAAATACTAAGAAGGTCAGAGTTCATCGCTGTGATGTTTTAATAATTATGTAGGAGAAATACGTGTCAGGAAAGAATAATAAGAGCTGGGAGGACACACACACACACACACACACACACACACACGTAACTGGGTCAGGGTTATTGCAGTAGATCGCAGGGTCCATGCTAAATTCAACCTGTGTGTGTGTGTGTGTGTGTGTGTGTTCTGGGTTTTCTACATCTTCGGGGGATTGTGTAATGGTCACGGCAAAGTGAATCACATCTTGACAGATCTAGAACACACACACACCACACACACACACACACACACACACACACACACACACACACACACACACACACACAGGTATGTCTCCATGAAGGTGCCACACATTTGAATTATTGTTGAATTAACAATGGCATATTAATTGTTTTGATTATAGTAACATTAGAGATGAACACGCTGTTGCTATGGTTATAGTCATTATTGTCTGTATTTGCAAAACACATTATGCAATAACATGAACTTTTGTATTTAATCGAATATTTTTAACATCATCTTCATGTAATTCTTTGTTTTATTTGTCTTTAAATGTCGAAAAATAAAGGTGATTTGTGTCCATCGTGATAAGTAATTTAATTTGAGGAAATAACCAACAATAAATACATATTGAAACAAATCAATACATATGTGCGTGTTATAATCACACGGATGTAACGCCGCTCATTGGCCTGTGGGAGGTAGAAGAAAGCGGTTTGATTTATGGAGTGTGATGTTGAATAACTCAACGCGGCGGGGTTTACTTCAGCGGGTGAGTGATTTATTGAACTGCAGCTCAGAGAATGACGGTGCTGTCGCTCTGCAGGAACACAGGACACGAGGACACACGTGGAGAAGCATGCTCGGGTTGTTACCTTCTGCTGTGTGTCCTTGTTTGTATATCAGCATGTAGTGTCTCTACTTTAAAGAGTCCTCTCCTGCTGATGTTCAGGTGTATATCAGTATGTAGTGTCTCTACTTTAAAGAGTCCTCTCCTGCTGATGTTCAGGTGTATATCAGTATGTAGTGTCTCTACTTTAAAGAGTCCTCTCCTGCTGATGTTCAGGTGTATATCAGTATGTAGTGTCTCTACTTTAAAGAGTCCTCTCCTGCTGATGTTCAGGTGTATATCAGTATGTAGTGTCTCTACTTTAAAGAGTCCTCTCCTGCTGATGTAGGGGACATGGGGTCCGTTGCGTAGCGATAGGAAGGTTAATATTAAAATAGCTACGAGGGGCATGGCAGGAAGCTTCCAACATGTCCTCTTAAAGTCTGTTAGTATTTGTCTCCAGTTCTGAGCTGTCAGACTCTACGGGTGTGAGGAAATGAAAGTTTCCTTTAATGTGGATTTCTTTTAATTAGACCGGCTGAGTATATTTGCAAACGCCAGGGGAGAGGGACTCACTCCGCACACTGACAGAAGAGGGACATGAATATCAATTGTTGTATTGAAAAACATTCCCACCTGGGAGTCTCCCTTCAAACCCGACTTCTGAGCAAACAGAGCCTTCAGGGCTTCTCTACAGCAGCTGATCACACACACACACACACACACACACACACACACACACACACACACACACACCACACACACCATACATACCATACACACACACACCACACACACACACACACACACACACACACACACACACACACATACCACACCTACACACACACACTACACACTCACACACACACACACACACACACACACACACACGCACACAGAATACTGAGAGTCCTACGGGTATTAATTATGGCAGAGAAGAGAACAAAGGAAGCACACACGCCCTCCCGCCCACCCGTGCGCACACACACACACACACACACACACACACACACACACACACACACACACCAGTGTTTTCCCTGTGAGTTTGGGGATGTTAACCTGCTGCGACCCTCGAGCCTTCAGGCATTTTATCCTCTGACATTCCTCCACTCACTTTTAACAGAATATTGAGAATCCTACGGGTATTAATTACGGCACACTCTCTCCCCTAGGCCGAAAAAACTACTTTTACTCTGTTACAAGAAAACGTTTTTTCAAGTACCGTACTTTTCGGACTATAAGCCGCTACTTTTCCCCCCATATTTCTTGTACAGCTAACGGCCACTAGGGGACCTCCTAAATCTATGGATCTTACAGGTAAAATTAACCACCTTTAACTCTACGGGCTCTAGGACTGGCCCGCGCCCGCCACCTTTAAGCGGCGGGCTCCAGCAGGAAAAGCTGGAGGCCGGAGAAGAGTGAGACAGGTAGCGCGCCAAAGTAAAAGTGGAACCGAGAGACAGAACGAGAGCGAGGCAGACGGACAGTTTAGCTGCTGCGGCTCATATGCAGGTGCGCTCTATAGTCCGGAAAGTACGGTAGTAAAGTATTGGAAAATGTACTTAAAATACCAACATTACAGTTAGTACTGGTTTTTAAACCCCCTTTTATTATTATTTATTTATTCCTTGTGATATTGGGCTGTATAAATACATTTGAATTTGCATAGTAGAATCACCTGGTTGCCGGCGGGGACGCCCTCCTTCCCGCTGCAGGGGCCCAGCGTGAGGACGGGCAGATCCTGGCCCTCCAGCCTCTGGGACTCCAGGCAGTTCTGTCTCTGCCGGATGGACCCGGTCTGAGAGTCAGAGTCATCGGGGACCCTGAGGGACACCAAACACAACGTTCAGCTAATTATGTATCATTCCATTTACTTGTATATAGACTCTTCTTGCACTAATTCTGTTTTATTTGGATTTACTTGCTGTTAGAAAAATATCACTCGTCACCGGCTCGAGTTTCAAAACAGTATATATGTGAGAGATCTGCCCCAGTTTGTGACTCTTACAACCTCAGACCCAGAGCCTGGATACGGGTCCAGGTGCCTGGATGCGGGTCCAGGTGCCTGGATGCGGGTCCAGGTGCCTGTGCGGGTCCAGTCCTGGATGCGGGTCCAGGTGCCTGGATACGGGTCCAGGTGCCTGGATACGGGTCCAGGTGCCTGCCGTGCGGACTGAGGCTGGTCCTTGGTCTTGGAACGACCTTCAATCACCTTCAAACTGAGGGCACTTGTCTCAATAGCATGTTTTAGATTGAAGCTGAGTCCTTACCACCAGCTGCTCTTGCAGTAATAAGTAGTGCCTTTCTTACTGTCCCAATGTGCTCAATGTAGAGTCTGCTTTTCGTCTTTCGTTTACTTGTGTTCTCTGTATTGTATATGTCTGTGTAATGTGTAACGTTGCTGCCTTCTTGGCCAGGTCAGCTTTGAAAATGAGATTTTATCTCAACGTTTTTTATCTGGTGAAGTAAAAAAATTAAATAAAAATGCACCCAAAGTGGAAGCAACAGATATATCGTCTTTATTTTAAGATACACTTCCAGCCTCTCTGAGATGAGACAGAAGACCCCAATCATCTCCGCCACGCTCTCATTAACCGCATCCCGATATCACGGTGATTTATCAGCGTCTTTTAAAAACCAACGCGCCTCGTTCACCTTTAACAAACCCGCCGCAGGCCACGCTCCTCTAAACTCATTACTCTTGGAAAGTTTCTCCTCTCAATCATCCTCCGATAAACTTTCTTTCTTGTTTAATTCCTCGGCCACGCCACAAAACTCGGGATTAAGCCCCGCGGCGTTGATTCAATCTGCTATCTCGCTGTGTTTTAATAACCCGGGAAAGGTTATTCTGCCGTTTAAGGGTCAGGTCCGGCTTCCCTTGAGAGGAAGCCTGCTAATTCCATTCTGGGGGATTAACACCAGCCTGCAGTGGATTAATGTGTGTGTATGAAAGGGTGTTTGAAAGAAAGGATGATGATGGTGCTTGTGTGTCTTAAAGATATTTGTATTGGCATGATTTACGCCTGTACTGAGCATTTGTGTATATGGAAGACTTACTGTGTGTGTGTGTGTGTTGTGTGTGTGTGGTGTGTGTGTGTGTGTGTGTGTGTGTGTGTGTGTGTGTGTGTGTGTGGCAGGACGGTCAGTGTGAGCGACTGGGGCCCCTGGGAGATCAACCAATCAGGACAGAGGCAGACATTTAACATGTTAGGCCCTGAGCCTAAGTTTCAGGCTCGAAAATGACATTCCCAGAACAAAGGACCATATCTTCCCTTTTAAAAGGGTTACATTAATAATCTTTTTTCTCAAAGTAATGATAAACCTGTGAGTTGGATGTAGAAAAGCCAGAATCAATATAGATGTTTCTTATTTTAAAGAAAATTCAGATTGAACATGGTAAAAAACTGTAAATTATAGTGTCCGTCCAAAACATATGTTGTACTTATAGTGAAAACTAACCTTGGATGATGGGTTAGTAGACTACAAGCTTTAGGAATCCAAAGTGCAACATATAATAAGTACCCATGTATCAAGATTGATTCAAAACAAGTGATATTTGACCTTTTTAGAGAGATTTAGCAAAATTAACCTCTTCTGGGGCCATTTGGGTGGATTTGAGCTATCTCTGGCCCCCCTTGCTCGATTTTGACATGTGACATCTCTTCCTGACCGTTAGAGCCAATAGAATCGAAGGGAAATCGTCCCATAGACTCTCATGTTAAAAAAAAAGCTGGTGTCTCTGCGCATGCAATCTTGTTGCAGAGCGTAGGAATATCCCTGCTCTGACTTCTACAAACGGAAACGCAGTTTTATTGCTTATGGATTATCAGAACATTTCAAAGGGGACACAGCCACATTAGATAGTAACCTATGGATTAACTACAGCATCGTTTTTATCGTTTTAATGCCATTGAAGACCAGTTTAGACCAGACAAAGACGAAGGTAAGCCATGTTAGCGGTTGTGGCTACCTAGCGCAACATGTTTTGATGTACGTTTTTGTTGATAACGTCCCGAGTTTGTATCTTTCAGTGTTGAGGTGGGCACCGTTAGATTCTGTGTCTTTACGATCATAAACGATGTGTTGGATGTGCAGCTGGATAAGTATAGGGAGCTAGGAGTGATTTTCGGTGCAGTAATAGGTTAGCATTTTTTCGCTCGGGGCTAATTCAGAGGCTCACTGTAGCATTGTGTGTTTTTTTGAAAAAAAAATGAAAAAGATCAGTTAAATTGTTAAACTAGTTTTTTTCCGTTATATGGATATAAAATATTCATAGTTTATTAAATAGTGTTTCCTGCAAATCATGTGATTTCGGCCCCGGAACCGGGTCCGTGGGGCTTAACGGAGCGTCCACACTACAGCTTCAACAAAAAGCTTGGAGCTGGGCGTGTCTGGAGCTTGGGGATTTTATTCAAGCAACACGACCAACACCAATCACATGAATCTCCCGCCCCCGACATACAAAGCAAAAACCCCGGGGATTTTATGCGAGCAATATATATATAAACTCCCCAAACAGGCGAAACCTACCAGTTTCCCCCACTGTCTCTGCCACCTCCCTCCATGCTGGTTCCTCCGGTTTGTGTCCCGGTAGGTGAAGAGGGTCTGGTCATACAAAACCGGGTGATTGCTACGGCGATAGTTAGTTTCTCCTCCGACTTTTTTTGAAATATAGAAATCAACGGCGGGATATCTCTCCCCAGCTTAGACGCGGTTTGATTGGCTACGGCTTCAGCTGTCAGATTTTGGGAAACGGGATTTGATTGGCTGGCGCTGGCTACTCCGGCGTCTCAGGCGTCAGAAGTTGAACAATGTTCAACTTCTGACGCCTGAGACGGACCGCTCTGCTACCCACAATTCAGTTCGGCGAAAAAGCGCGGCTACGTGACGTCACCCCTTGAAAGTGAATGGGCAGATTGGAGCTTTCGACGCTGTAGTGTGGACGGGCCGTTAGAGGTTTTAACACAAAGACACTAAATGAGGTGATAAAAAAGCAGTATATAAAAAAAGCCTGTGTGTGTGTGTGTGTGTGTGTGTGTGTGTGTGTGTGTGTGAGAGAGAGAGGGCGGCTGTATGTTCACTGAGGACCTTAATGTTGACAGATTGAAAACAAAACAGGAAGTGCATTGTGCGCCACATTTGCAGACAACAACAAAAAAGCTAATGTTAGCATGTTAGCTTAAACCCACGTTAGAACCATAGACTGTATGTTAGAACCTGTTCGATGCACTCTCTGCCTCAAAATCCGAGCACATTTTGTCCGACACTTATATGTTTATTATCTGCAAATTAAACTGGCCACAGATGAAAACACCAACCCTCTCTTCTCCCCTCTGCACAGCTTATATTGTCGCCCATTATCTTTTCTTATAGCGGGTTGTCTAATGGGAGCCCTGGGAAAGTTGAGGGTATTAAGGTTTGGGATCAGAGCCAAAAGACAAGAGAAGGATCATAACGAGAACATTCAGAACCAGATGAGCAGAGCCAGAGATGCCGTCATAAACATAATCACGTCTTCTGTTGCGTTTCAAATGTTGATCAAATATTGTGAACTCAGAGGCATGTCTCTATATATAAAAAAATATCTTAATGATACTCCGGACACTAATAAAGCCAGTTTTGGTGACGGTCTTGACATTTGTCCTCTCTCCAGTTGCTTACTCAGCAGAAGCTTTCCCTGGACAAATAAGTTCAAAGACAAACACACAAACACACGCACACACACACACACACACACACACACACACTTGTTGTACTTACTTGAGCTCTGGGTAGACGTTGTCCAAGTACCACTTAAAGGATTTGCACTTGAGCTTCTTGCGGAGTTCCACTCGGCCTCGGACACTGGTGACACACACACACACACACACACACACACACACACACACACACACACACACACAGTCAGATAAGTAGCGTAGACTGATACTAACATAAAACCAGCAGAATCGGTCATTAAATATCGAAACGTAACATTATTTTCACAGATAAGGAAAGATAAATCCACCACCAGGATAATAACGGAGGTGTGTGATGTGAACACGCAGGTACAATCTGACAGCTTGGTTTAAATGTCACTGTCTTCCTGCGTCTGGCAGATAAACACTGACATTTAACCACAACAAGTTCCTGCTGCGTTTTCGCCATCTTGAATTTATAACGTTTTGGGAACTCGCTCTCAATTTAGGGACAAAACTGTCGTTCATGTTAGGCGTAAAACTTAATGTTGAGAGAGCGACAACACAACCCTTTATCTATCGCATGTCATCAGCAACATACAGGAGGTGTGCGGTTCCTCTTCATTACCATGGTAAGTGTCCGGGGACTGAACACGTGTTCCCTATTCTCCCCCGTTATTGCCCGGCTTGAGTCAGTCCGTTGTCGGCACGGTAGCGGATCGATAAACAGACGGCTCGATGGCCCCGTTTGAGTCACAGGGGTTTGGCGACATCGTGATGAAGCACAGCTGCAGGACGAGTGTGTAACTGCGTTTTAAGAGTTTATATTTCGGTCACCTTCTGCACGTTGTAACAATATGCGAAGCTGAGCTAATCAGCCTTTGTTGGCATAACAATGGCATTTTACTGACGTTGTGTTATTCCACTATTTGACGAGATAAACAAGAGGACGGAGAAAGAGGACATGCGACCGTCCCAGAAACAAGAAGGGGTATATTGCAGGTAATGGTTTAACGACTACTATCAATACTCCGCCAACATAATTATGAATTACTCAACTTATTTCTATCATAAGTAATCATAATGTGTATGATATTCATTATTAATATCAGTTATTATGTTTACACTATTGTATATATTGTATTAAACACACTTTTTCACTGTTGTATGATATTCACACTTCTACTTCTTTATGTAACTATTTGTATTCTTCATTTTATTCTATTGTATCTTAATACACTTCATGCTCAAAGCAGCTTTACCGAACAAGAAGAACACAATATTAAAACAAATAGAGCACAAGATAAAACATCAACAGTGATCCTAATGAAATCCCCTTGAAGTAAAGCTGACAGGAAATTAAAATAGGTTACAATAAAACTATTTAAACGTCCTCTATTCAACTGTTCTTCATCAATATGTAGATATACACAGAGCCTGTCTCTGATTGGCTGAAACACCAAATGGATCTGCAGCATTACCCATAATCCCCTCTGTTTCAGCCCTGTTTCCAAAGTGCTGATTCTCTGTCTGTTACTTCAGATGAAAGCAAGGAGCCCCTCCCCACGCCCCTCTGAGAAGAAGAGGGGACACATGTTGATGTAGAAGAGACATGAAGAAGAGGGGACACATGTTGATGTAGAAGAGACATGAGAAGAGGGGACACATGTTGATGTAGAAGAGACATGAAGAAGAGGGGACACATGTTGATGTAGAAGAGACATGAAGAAGAGGGGACACATGTTGATGTAGAAGAGACATGAAGAGAGGGGACACATGTTGATGTAGAAGAGACATGAAGAGGGGACACATGTTGATGTAGAAGAGACATGGAGAAGAGGGGACACATGTTGATGTAGAAGAGACATGAAGAAGAGGGGACACATGTTGATGTAGAAGAGACATGAGAAGAGGGGACACATGTTGATGTAGAAGAGACATGAAGAAGAGGGGACACATGTTGATGTAGAAGAGACATGAAGAAGAGGGGACACATGTTGATGTAGAAGAGACATGAGAAGAGGGGACACATGTTGATGTAGAAGAGACATGAAGAAGAGGGGACACATGTTGATGTAGAAGAGACATGAAGAAGAGGGACACATGTTGATGTAGAAGAGACATGAAGAAGAGGGGACACATGTTGATGTAGAAGAGACATGAAGAAGAGGGGACACATGTTGATGTAGAAGAGACATGAAGAAGAGGGGACACATGTTGATGTAGAAGAGACATGAGAAGAGGGGACACATGTTGATGTAGAAGAGACATGAAGAAGAGGGGACACATGTTGATGTAGAAGAGACATGAAGAAGAGGGGACACATGTTGATGTAGAAGAGACATGAAGAAGAGGGGACACATGTTGATGTAGAAGAGACATGAAGAAGAGGGGACACATGTTGATGTAGAAGAGACATGAAGAAGAGGGGACACATGTTGATGTAGAAGAGACATGAGAAGAGGGGACACATGTTGATGTAGAAGAGACATGAAGAAGAGGGGACACGTGTTGATGTAGAAGAGACATGAAGAAGAGGGGACACGTGTTGATGTAGAAGAGACATGAAGAAGAGGGGACACATGTTGATGTAGAAGAGACATGGAGAAGAGGGACACATGTTGATGTAGAAGAGACATGAAGAAGAGGGGACACATGTTGATGTAGAAGAGACATGAAGAAGAGGGGACACATGTTGATGTAGAAGAGACATGGAGAAGAGGGGACACATGTTGATGTAGAAGAGACATGAGAAGAGGGGACACATGTTGATGTAGAAGAGACATGAAGAATAGGGACACATGTTGATGTAGAAGAGACATGAAGAAGAGGGGACACATGTTGATGTAGAAGAGACATGAGAAGAGGGGACACATGTTGATGTAGAAGAGACATGAAGAAGAGGGGACACATGTTGATGTAGAAGAGACATGAAGAAGAGGGGACACATGTTGATGTAGAAGAGACATGGAGAAGAGGGGACACATGTTGATGTAGAAGAGACATGAAGAAGAGGGACACATGTTGATGTAGAAGAGACATGGAGAAGAGGGGACACGTGTTGATGTAGAAGAGACATGGAGAAGAGGGGACACGTGTTGATGTAGAAGAGACATGGAGAAGAGGGGACACATGTTGATGTAGAAGAGACATGAAGAAGAGGGGACACATGTTGATGTAGAAGAGACATGAAGAAGAGGGGACACATGTTGATGTAGAAGAGACATGGAGAAGAGGGGACACATGTTGATGTAGAAGAGACATGAAGAAGAGGGGACACATGTTGATGTAGAAGAGACATGAAGAAGAGGGGACACATGTTGATGTAGAAGAGACATGAAGAAGAGGGGACACATGTTGATGTAGAAGAGACATGAAGAAGAGGGGACACATGTTGATGTAGAAGAGACATGAGAAGAGGGGACACATGTTGATGTAGAAGAGACATGAAGAAGAGGGGACACATGTTGATGTAGAAGAGACATGAAGAAGAGGGGACACATGTTGATGTAGAAGAGACATGAAGAAGAGGGGACACGTGTTGATGTAGAAGAGACATGAAGAAGAGGGGACACATGTTGATGTAGAAGAGACATGGAGAAGAGGGGACACATGTTGATGTAGAAGAGACATGAAGAATAGGGGACACATGTTGATGTAGAAGAGACGTGAAGTAGAGGGGACACATGTTGATGTAGAAGAGACATGGAGAAGAGGGGACACATGTTGATGTAGAAGAGACATGAGAAGAGGGGACACATGTTGATGTAGAAGAGACATGAAGAAGAGGGGACACATGTTGATGTAGAAGAGACATGAAGAAGAGGGGACACATGTTGATGTAGAAGAGACATGAGAAGAGGGGACACGTGTTGATGTAGAAGAGACATGAAGAAGAGGGGACACGTGTTGATGTAGAAGAGACATGAAGAAGAGGGGACACATGTTGATGTAGAAGAGACATGAAGAAGAGGGGACACATGTTGATGAAGAAGAGACATGGAGAAGAGGGGACACATGTTGATGTAGAAGAGACATGAAGGAGAGGGGACACATGTTGATGTAGAAGAGACATGGAGAAGAGGGGACACATGTTGATGTAGAAGAGACATGAAAGAGAGGGGACACATGTTGATGTAGAAGAGACATGAAGAAGAGGGGACACATGTTGATGTAGAATAGACATGAAGAAGAGGGGACACATGTTGATGTAGAAGAGACATGAAGAAGAGGGGACACGTGTTGATGTAGAAGAGACATGGAGAAGAGGGGACACGTGTTGATGTAGAAGAGACATGAGAAGAGGGGACACATGTTGATGTAGAAGAGACACGAGGAAGAGGGGACACATGTTGATGTAGAAGAGACATGAGAAGAGGGGACACGTGTTGATGTAGAAGAGACATGAAGAAGAGGGGACACATGTTGATGTAGAAGAGACATGAAGAAGAGGGGACACATGTTGATGTGGAAGAGACATGAAGAAGAGGGGACACATGTTGATGTAGAAGAGACATGGAGAAGAGGGGACACATGTTGATGTAGAAGAGACATGAGGAAGAGGGGACACATGTTGATGTAGAAGAGACATGAGGAAGAGGGGACACATGTTGATGTAGAAGAGACATGAAGAAGAGGGGACACATGTTGATGTAGAAGAGACATGAAGAAGAGGGGACACATGTTGATGTAGAAGAGACATGAAGAAGAGGGGACACATGTTGATGTAGAAGAGACATGAAGAAGAGGGGACACATGTTGATGTAGAAGAGACATGAAGAAGAGGGGACACATGTTGATGTAGAAGAGACATGAAGAAGAGGGGACACATGTTGATGTAGAAGAGACATGAAGGAGAGGGGACACATGTTGATGTAGAAGAGACATGGAGAAGAGGGGACACATGTTGATGTAGAAGTGTGTGTGTGAGACAATGTGCTCTTACTCTCCGTAGGATTTCCCCCGTGCCGCAGGTCGAGCCGAGTAGTAAAAGAGACGGAAGTCGTCCATCCAAACCTCCGCTGTGCGACGTGTGTTCCTGAAACACAGAGTTATAGCCGCGGTCTTTGCGAGGTAAACAGTATACTTGCTATTCGGGCTGAAAAGTATTATTGGTCATTTGTCTCAGTGGACTTTACAGTTTGTACAGAATATGAATTAGACACTCTCTGTCCTTGGACCCTCACATTGGACAAGGAACAACTTCCAAAGAAACCCCACAGTGAATGGGGAACAATGTTCGAAACCTCGAGGAGAAACGGAGGAGGGACCTCTCTCCAGGACGGACAGACGTGCGATAGATGCCGTGTGTGAATCAAAAAGATAATACACTTAAAACATAGGTAGACCAAGTGCTGGACAATGCATGGGTCCAAAGATGGATCCGGGTGGATGGCAACAATCCTGTGGGAGGATCCTGCCACCACTTAGGATCCACGAGTCGGGATCCACGAGTCGGGATCCACGAGTCAGGATCCACGGGTCGGGATCCACGGGTCGGGATCCACGACTCGGGATCCACGAGTCGGGATCCACGACTAAGGATCCACGAGTCAGGATCCACGACTAAGGATCCACGAGTCAGGATCCACGACTCAGGATCCACGACTCAGGATCCACGACTCAGGATCCGCGACTCAGGATCCACGACTCAGAATCGACGACTTGGGATCCGCGACTCGGGATCCACGACTCGGGATCCACGAGTCAGGATCCACGGGTCAGGATCCACGAGTCAGGATCCACGACTAAGGATCCACGGGTCAGGATCCACGAGTCAGGATCCACGAGTCAGGATCCACGACTAAGGATCCACGAGTCGGGATCCACGACTAAGGATCCACGAGTCGGGATCCACGAGTCGGGATCCACGACTCGGGATCCACGACTCAGGATCCACGAGTCGGGATCCACGACTCGGGATCCACGAGTCGGGATCCACGAGTCGGGATCCACGAGTCGGGATCCACGAGTCGGGATCCACGACTCGGGATCCACGACTCGGGATCCACGGGTCGGGATCCACGGGTCGGGATCCACGGGTCGGGATCCACGACTCGGGATCCACGACTCGGGATCCACGACTCGGGATCCACGACTCGGGATCCACGAGTCAGGATCCACGACTCAGGAACCACGACTCAGGATCCACGACTTAGGATCCACGAGTCAGGACCCACGACTCAGGCATATATTATTAATCTTAGAGGCTGCTATTACATTTTCCTTGGTTGCACTGTCGAGGAAACTGGTAAAAAAAATTGCATATAATAAATCATCTGACTTTTATGACATTAAATGTCATAATTATATTATTTGGCAATTCAAATCTCTGAGGTCTTTGTGCTTCTCATCTGCCAAAAAACTCCTGGTCCTCACTTTCAAAGCCCTCCACCATCTGCCCTACCTCACTGACCTCCTCATCCTCTACCGACCCCCCGGTCCCTCAGATCCTCCTCAGCCGGTTTGCTTTCCATCCCCAAGGCCAGACTCCGGAGCTTCGGGGACAGAGCCTTCTCTGTGGAAGCTCTGGAACTCCCTCCCCCAAGACCTCCGTGAGTCTGAGTCCCTCACCCTGTTCCAGTCCCGCCTCAAAACCCACCTCTTCCACTCTGTATCCATAAGCCCCGCCCCCTCTTCAACTCTGTATCCATAAGCCCCGCCCCCTCTCAACCAACTTCCTCCTGACTGCTTTTCTGTTGTGTTTTGTTTCTCTTTGGTTCTGTCTTTGTTTTTGTTTTGTTTTGTATAACCACGAACTCATCAAAATTGGTTTTTATGCGGAGGTGGGTGCATGTTGATTTTTTTTGAGCAGTGTGTTCTGTTGTGTGGTGGGGGGTATGGGGGAAAAGTATGTCGATGGTGTTTCTCGGCAATCTTACTTTGGACGTGTGTTGTGTGTTTTTTCTTAACGGTTGAAGTTGCCATACTGAGTGGGGGTTGTGTTTAAGGAGAGGGGTTTAAGACGACAACGGAGGAGGGTACGGCTGAGTGGGAAGGCGAATGGGTGGGGGATATGGGGGGAATAAGGTGAGAGAAAAATGGGTAGATGGGGAGAGATGGAGAAGGAGAGAGATGGAGATCGGAGAATGAGTAGATGGGATGAGAGAGAATGGAGATGGAGCAGAGAAATAGAGAGAGATGGAGAGAAGATGAGATGGGAGGGGAGATGGAGAAGGAGAGAGATTGCGATGGAGAGGAGGGGGGGAAAAGGGGGGGGGGGGGCGAGAGCAATGGAGATGGAGAGAGATGAGATGAGAAGGGAGAGTGGAGATGGAGAAGGAAGAGAGATGGGAGAAGTAGAGAGATTGCGAGCAGAGAAGGAGAGAGATGAGCAGGCGAGGAGAGAGATGGAGGAAGGAGAGAGGAGGAGAGGCGGAGATGGAGCATGAGGGAGGAGATGGGGCGCGATGATGAGCGGAGAGAAGAGAGTGGAGAAGGCAAGAGAGGATGGAGCAGAGAAGAGAGAGACGAATGAGAAGCAGAGCGTGGAGATGGAGCAAGGATGGAGACTGCGATGGAGCAGCGATAGGAGACATAGCGATGGGAGATATGCAGACGCATGGCTCTCGTCTCTCGCTCTCTCTCTCTTTTCTCTCCTCTCCTTCTCCCTCTCATCTCATTCTCATTCTCTTCTTCTCCCTCTTCATATCTCATTCTCTCCTCATTCTCTCTCTCTCTATTCTCATTTCTCTTCGCTCTCTCATTCTCCTTCTCTCTCTCTCTATCTCTCTCTCTCATTCTCCTTCTCTCTCTCTCTATCTCTCTCTCCTTCTTTCTCTCTCTTCTCTCTCTCTCTCTCTCTCTCTCTCTCTCTCTCTCTCTCTCTCTCTCTCTCTCTCTCTCTCTCTCTCTCTCTCTCTCTGGTAATTAGCTACAATTAGCTGAGTTTCTGTGAGTTGTGAACTATCTCATTGAAATGACAGAAACCCTCCATTACAGGCAACACACACAGTGGCGTTGGCGGTTTAATGAAAGGGGAAGAGAGAGAGGATACGAGTCGCTTGTAGGCGTATAAACATAAATATGTGTCGTGCACAGGCTCACAATTACACACACACACACACACACACACACACACACACACACACACACACCACACACACACCGCAGCAGGCTTAGACGTGGGAGAAGCGGCGTAATCTTTGTAATCAAATTATTAAGAAGCAATTTTTATTCAGCATACTCCTCACACACAGCGCTGAAGCAGGGAGAAGTCTGGTTCTTGTGTCGACGGAAAACCGTACGTTTCTACGAGCCGCCGCGCGGGCTTTGCTCCAAAGTGCCGTTGATCAGCGGGAGTCTTCAGCCTGGGAACTAAACTCGTCCGAAGCCTATAAAGGATCCTCAGCTTCCAACCCTGGCAGCGTTAATGCCTTGCTCACATGCTGAGGTTCGTGACGTACTGAACTTCTACAGGAGTTCTTCCAGTGGCGAACCGTCAGGGCCTTCAGGGTATCCAGAGAATACCCTGGAACACTCAGATAAAACAAACAAAGGATCGATTTAATTATATAAATAAAATGAATCAATGAGAATGGTATCTGTGTTGTTCTGTAATATCACAGTGTTACGTTGATTTGTTTGTCCTTCTCGGACCATGCACTACGCCAGGGTTTCCGCTAGGATTTTTTCTCGCCGGTCAAATGTCCGGGGAGAATTTATTTTACCGGACTAATTTGAAACTTCCCGTGTGTCATATTTCAATAATAATAAGAGTTGTGTTGCAGAGTTTCCGTTAGCAGGTAATCACCGGACTATGAGCAGATATGCTTCAGTTTAAAACTCAGTTCACGGGCTCATTTTTATATTGCTTCAGTTTATAATCGTAACAGATCGAAACATTCAGATTCATTTTTCAATAAATGATTCCACAAACAACAAACAACATAATTATTACATTCAAACAAACTACTTGTAGTAGATAACGTACATTATTCACAAGTTTACATCAACTTTGAATAATAACACGGGAGAAACGGATCCTCTCTTTTCCCCTCTCCCTCCCCCTCCCTCTCTCTCTCTCCCTCCCCCTCCCTCTCTCTCTCTCCCTCCCTCTCTCTCTCTCCCTCCCCCTCCCTCTCTCTCTCTCCCTCCCTCCTCCCTCTCTCTCCCTCCCTCTCTCTCCCTCCCTCTCTCTCTCTCCTGACAGACCGTCAGTTTCTCATGCAGCTCCTGCAGCCCGCTAAACAGAGGGCGGGGCTTCAGGTGCTCATGCAGAGCTGCGTGTCTCGGTCAGACTCAGCAGCTGATCTGATCTCTCTTGCTCCGGTTACACTTCACTCGCATTTATGTCCATATCGATCAGATCCAGCTCTCCTGATCAGCCTTCATAGAGTGCACCGATCAAACTATTAAGAGTGAATATCGGCCGATAATGACCGGCGGCCGATCGATCGGAGCCTCCCTAATTATTACCAGACATTTTGACCGTCAGGTTTTGAATTTACCGGTTTTTAATACATTTTACCAGCTAAAAACCGGTAATTACCGGCTAACGGAAACCCTGCACTACGCATTGAGTGGTTTTGTGTTAGAAAAGAAAGCAGCCAATCAGATCTCGTCCTGGGTCTCTGGGTAGAATATCCTTCAACCAGGTATTCTACATCCTTGATCGAAGGCCCTGGCCGTTGCACTGAGTGAGAGCGTACGTTTGGACTGACAGTTTGATCAACCAATCAGATATTGATGTGTAGCCAATGGGCGTGTTCTTTCAGAGTTCCCCTCGGTTCCAGGGTGTTCTAGAAGGCCCGCTCGTTCACTGGCTCGAGACAGAGGACCGAGATGAATGCGACGAAGCAATTCATGCCGTTTTATTATTTTAACTCCCAGACCCCATCCCCTCAGGAAGCCTGTGCCTCCTGTCAGGTCATCATTGTAAATAAGAATTTGTTCTTAATTGATTTTCCTGGATAAATAAAGGTTCTACTACTACTACTACTACCTAACGTTGAAATGACAAGTGCAACAGGTGAAGATGAAGTTGTTGCGGAATTGTTGCGAGTACCCTTTAAGACGACAATTCAGTGAAAAGACGGACATTATAACGCCGCGGGGGGGGTGTCTACAGAAGGTCCAGTTGCGATAGACACGGTTCGCCACTGAGTCCTTCATCCTCTGCGGATCCCAGGAGTTCTTTTGAGATGAAGTGCTGTAATCTAGTTTCTGTGAGCTCACTTTCGCCGTCTTATACTTCTGTGTCTCGTGTAAAGTGTTCCCCACGGTGCCTTTCCATTCATGCCTAGGCTGGGTTTGGCCTTTTTGTGGAAATTCACAAAATAAATGGGACAATTAAAAACGTTATCTTGGGAATTAAAGGCTATATAGCATGTATTTGAGAAAACATGGAGGACGTTTATTAATTATGTTACATATTTGGATTTAAATGACAATGGGCAACTATGTAATATATTTAAAGGTGTATTGTATGTACTGTATACTAGCTATACTACACTGGGTAATACTATATTATATGTTACAAGATTGTATTATACTATAGCTAAGCTATACTATACTTTACAATACTATACTACAATATAGTATGTTATATTACTATACAATACTATACTCTAAAACAGTGATTCTACGCGGACCCCTAGGGGTACGTTGGGGTACTGCAGGGGGTACGTGAGATTTAAAAAAAACGGAAAAAAGTTCATTAACAAAAAACATGCATGATTACAAAAATAATCTGAGTACAATAACTTAATTAGAAAACACAATTTTACATAAAATATTCCTAGAACCACCAAGTCCTCGTATAAACATGTCAAATGTGTGTATCGTATTTTATAGTTTTGCATAATATATCATTTTGTCCATTGGTTTGTTAAACAGATATTACTTCAGTTGAAAAAGTCCTTGGAAAAATCAGTTTATAATAAATAAATAAAGGTTTGAAATGAAATGAAATGAGTTTACATTTTTTATCCTTAGTTTGTTGTAATGCATGCATGAAGGAGTTAATACATCACACACTGAGGGAGCTTCACTATATTCAGGGCGCCCTGGTTCTCAAAGGAGCACCCGGAGATGTTGCTTGGTGCGCATCCTTAAAATGAAATAAACCGGACCTTTTGAGGGGTACGCTCGTGAGCACGCTCGTGAACTGTTCGCCCGTGCCTCGCAGCAGGGTTTTACTGTGCGGAGCGCATAAAGCAGACCCTTCACGCGATAGCGAGGGGTAGAGAGCGAGGGATCGCAGATGCCGTCGTGCTCGCGGACGGATTAAAACAATTAATCCTAAATGGCTCGCGAATTATACTTTGGCGGCCGTTAAGATACCTGGACGGCCCAAGTAAAGTCTATGTGTGGGAAACCCTGCTATCTTTACCAGTTCTTATGCAACTCTAATCTCTCTCTCTCTCTCTCTCTCTCTCTCTCTCTCTCTCTCTCTCTCTCTCTCTCTCTCTCTCTCTCTCTCTCTCTCTCTCTCTCTCTCTCTCTCTCTTAACCCTAGAACTGCAGACAATAGCTAGGACTCATTCAAAAAGTCTGTTCAAAAAGGCAGAATTCCAGGTAAGAAAATCATATGGCCAAATGCCATTACACATATTTAATTAAAATTTCTGTTAACACTAGATCATTGAATTTGTTCCTCTTCACAATTTTCTTATCAACTAAGTAGGACGATTTAAAACTAACTTAATTTGGTTAATTTTGAAATTGCTTCAGTTTATCATCATAACAGATCAAAAAGTTCAGATTCATTTTACAATAAATCAAGGAATGATGCACTTCCACAAACAAACACAACACAATTAACACATTTAAACAAACTACTAAAAAGTAGATGAACTACATTATTCAAAAGTTTACAGTAACTTCTGATTATAACACAGGGGTAGATAAACGAGGCCTCTCTCTCTCTCTCTCTCTCTCTCTCTCTCTCTCTCTCTCCTTTTTTGGCGGGGGGTGCGCATGCGCTCCTGCGTACCAGTTATGTGCAGCCCTGACTATATTGGAATTATGTATAGGCTTTTTCGATCAAAAATGTTCGGGGTCGGTCAGGGGGTACTCGGCTGAGAAAATGTTTCAAAGGGGGGACATTACTGAAAAAAGTTTGAGAAGCACTGGATCTTACTATACTATAGCATACTCTACAATTCTATACTAGAATATATTATACCATACTCTAGACAAGGCTGGACTACAGTATACTCTACTAGAGCAGTGGTTCTCAACTGGTCCGGCCTCGGGACCCACTTTTTACTTTGTCAATAAATCGCGACCCAACATTTCGAACCACAATCTATTCAACAAAAAATCGTGCTGTAATATATACGCTTTTCAGCAAACATTATGAATGAAAGTGAAGTACAGTGTAAGGGACACTGTATCCCTTCACAGAACTAAAGTATGCTTTAAAAAAAGGTTTAATGAGATGATGGAATCAAAGCTGAACTGTATAAAAAGGCATGCTGAAAACCCAACCGCAGAAGGGGGTCTGGGGGGATGCTCCCCCAGGAGATTTTTAGAAATACTATATAAACTTCGCATTCTGGTACTCTGAGAAGAAAATAAATACATCTATTACGACCCGACATATTAATAATATTTTATGCCATTGTTTGTTTTTCACTTTGTTCTGAAGCTGAACTCTCTGCTCCTCACAGAGAGAAGAGGAAAGAGGAGATAGTCTGCGTGAATTACTTTAAATTGTGGGTAAGGGTCGACATCAGCAAAGATGTTTTATTGAGAAGATGAGCACTACAACAGAAGTTTTCAAAACTGTTTTTTTGTCTTCACTCACACATCCGCGACCCACTCGAAACGGGTCCGCGACCCACTTTTGGGCCGTGACCCACCAGTTGAGAACCACTGCACTAGACTATACCATACTACTAGGCAAGGCTCTACTATACCCTAATAGACAAGGCTATACTACAGTATGCAATACTATACTATACTCATACTGGATATTACATCATTTTCTTGCATACTTTCTCATGATTTAGACTTTTCTCTGTCCTTACTTCTTACTATATAACACTATGATAACGTAGTAATGTTTTAAAGTGCTCCGGGTTTGTAATCTAAATGTTACCAGAGTCCTCTTTGTGGCGATAATTAATCATTTATACGAGATCAATCCACATGCCGCCTGAGCACATTAGTCCTGTTAATGGATTATCGGAGTGCCTGTAAACATATTTCTGTTTGAACGGTTTGAAAGGAGCGCAGAACAGAATACAGCTTATGCTAATAGGATGATATTGTCCTCGCAGCTCAAAGGCTCGCAGGCAGCTGTAAATCCACTTTAACAATGCCGTGAACAGCTTTCAGCGCGGCGACACGCAGCTCAGGCGCTGCTTCCTGCTTCACGCATCAGTCAGTCAGGCAGTCAGTCAGTCAGTCAGGCAGTCAGTCAGTCAGTCAGTCAGGCAGGCAGTCAGTCAGTCAGGCAGTCAGTCAGTCAGTCAGTCAGTCAGTCAGGCAGGCAGTCAGTCAGTCAGTCAGTCAGTCAGTCAGGCAGTCAGTCAGTCAGTCAGTCGTCAGTCAGTCAGTCAGTCAGTCAGTCAGTCAGTCAGTCAGTCAGTCAGTCAGTCAGTCAGGCAGGCAGGCAGTCAGTCAGGCAGTCAGTCAGGCAGTCAGTCAGTCAGGCAGTCAGTCAGTCAGTCAGTCAGGCAGGGCAGTCAGTCAGGACATGCGAGTGGGGTTATTATCAGTTGGAGGCAAAGGTTAGCGTGTCAGTGCCAGGGTTTCAGAGTAAAAGTAGATTTTTGATACAGCAGCGTTGTGAGGAGATCGACATTGATCACAAACATCGGGCCATGGTGATGAGAATAAAAGACGTCATTACAGTTGTTGCCCGTGTGGTGGCCCTCAGGGAAGGGGAGAGGGCCACGACACGAGGGAACGCTCACTGCTGAGTGGATGAGCTGGTTGAAACCAAAGAGTATCGATGAACCGCTCAGAAGCGAGACATCTTGGTGCCCGGCTTCGGTGTGGACATTAATACGAGTGAAGGCTCGTTCAGACTTACTTGATGTAGGTGTTGGCGTTCCCCTCGGGGAAGACGTACGGGTGTTTCTTCCTGAAGACGTGACCCACTCTGCTGCAGGGCAGGATCTCCAGAGAGCCGCCGCACTGCCACACCCGGAACGAGATCTCTGCAAAACACCCAGCATGCAACTGTCACTCATTGTTACCAGAGATGGCAAAAGTACACACATTCTTTACTCAAGTTGAAGTACAAATACTCTGGTGAAAGTAGAAGTACTGACTAAACTTCTTTACTCAAGTGAACGTAAAGTGGCTTTGAAGTGTACTTCAGTAAAAAGTACCCATAACTAGCAGCTGTTTTAAAGAGTACCTGACCACCCTTTATATCAATAGAACAATAATGTCATTGTTAGCTAATGAATGTTTCCATGGTGAACAACGGCAACATGACAACGTTTCCATGTGAGAAGTAGAAAGTACAGGTATTTGTGATCAACATGTAAGAAGTAGAAAGTACAGGTATTTGAGTTCAACATGTGAGAAGTGGAAAGTACAGGTATTTGAGTTCAACATGTAAGAAGTAGAAAGTACAGGTATTTGAGTTCAACATGTGAGAAGTAGAAAGTACAGGTATTTGAGTTCAACATGTAAGAAGTAGAAAGTACAGGTATTTTAGTTCAACATGTGAGAAGTAGAAAGTACAGGTATTTGAGTTCAACATGTAAGAAGTAGAAAGTACAGGTATTTGTGTTCAACATGTAAGAAGTAGAAAGTACAGGTATTTTAGTTCAACATGTGAGAAGTAGAAAGTACAGGTATTTGAGTTCAACATGTAAGAAGTAGAACGTTCAGGTATTTGAGTTCAACATGTGAGAAGTAGAAAGTACAGGTATTTGAGTTCAACATGTAGGAAGTAGAAAGTACAGGTATTTGTGTTCAACATGTAAGAAGTAGAAAGTACAGGTATTTGAGTTCAACATGTAAGAAGTAGAAAGTACAGGTATTTGGGTTCAACATGTGAGAAGTAGAAAGTACAGGTATTTGAGTTCAACATGTAAGAAGTAGAAAGTACAGGTATTTGGGTTCAACATGTACGAAGTAGAAAGTACAGGTATTTGGGTTCAACATGTAAGAAGTAGAAAGTACAGGTATTTGAGTTCAACATGTAAGAAGTAGAAAGTTCAGGTATTTGAGTTCAACATGTGAGAACTAGAAAGTACAGATATTTGAGTTCAACATGTGAGAAGTAGAAAGTACAGGTATTTGTGTTCAACATGTAAGAAGTAGAAAGTACAGGTATTTGAGTTCAACATGTAAGAAGTAGAAAGTACAGGTATTTGAGTTCAACATGTAAGAAGTAGAAAGTCCAGGTATTTGGGTTCAACATGTGAGAAGTAGAAAGTAGAGGTATTTGAGTTCAACATGTGAGAAGTAGAAAGTACAGGTATTTGAGTTCAACATGTAAGAAGTAGAAAGTACAGGTATTTGTGATCAACATGTAAGAAGTAGAAAGTACAGATATTTGAGTTCAACATGTAAGAAGTAGAAAGTACAGGTATTTGAGTTCAACATGTAAGAAGTAGAAAGTACAGGTATTTGGGTTCAACATGTAAGAAGTAGAAAGTACAGGTATTTGAGTTCAACATGTGAGAAGTAGAAAGTACAGGTATTTGAGTTCAACATGTAAGAAGTAGAAAGTACAGGTATTTGTGTTCAACATGTGAGAAGTAGAAAGTACAGGTATTTGTGTTCAACATGTGAGAAGTAGAAAGTACAGGTATTTGAGTTCAACATGTAAGAAGTAGAAAGTTCAGGTGTTTGAGTTCAACATGTAAGAAGTAGAAAGTACAGGTATTTGAGTTCAACATGTGAGAAGTAGAAAGTACAGGTATTTGAGTTCAACATGTAAGAAGTAGAAAGTACAGGTATTTGAGTTCAACATGTGAGAAGTAGAACGTACAGGTATTTGGGTTCAACATGTGAGAAGTAGAAAGTACAGGTATTTGAGTTCAACATGTGAGAAGTAGAAAGTACAGGTATTTGAGTTCAACATGTAAGAAGTAGAAAGTACAGGTATTTGTGTTCAACATGTGAGAAGTAGAAAGTACAGGTATTTGATTTCAAGATGTGAGAAGTAGAAAGTACAGGTATTTGAGTTCAACATGTGAGAAGTAGAAAGTACAGGTATTTGAGTTCAACATGTAAGAAGTAGAAAGTACAGGTATTTGGGTTCAACATGTGAGAAGTAGAAAGTACAGGTATTTGAGTTCAACATGTAAGAAGTAGAAAGTACAGGTATTTGAGTTCAACATGTAAGAAGTAGAAAGTACAGGTATTTGTGATCAACATGTAAGAAGTAGAAAGTACAGGTATTTGAGTTCAACATGTAAGAAGTAGAAAGTACAGGTATTTGAGTTCAACATGTAAGAAGTAGAAAGTACAGGTATTTGGGTTCAACATGTAAGAAGTAGAAAGTACAGGTATTTGAGTTCAACATGTGAGAAGTAGAAAGTACAGGTATTTGAGTTCAACATGTGAGAAGTAGAAAGTACAGGTATTTGAGTTCAACATGTGAGAAGTAGAAAGTACAGGTATTTGAGTTCAACATGTAAGAAGTAGAAAGTTCAGGTATTTGAGTTCAACATGTAAGAAGTAGAAAGTACAGGTATTTGAGTTCAACATGAGAGAAGTAGAAAGTACAGGTATTTGAGTTCAACATGTAGGAAGTAGAAAGTACAGGTATTTGAGTTCAACATGTAAGAAGTAGAAAGTACAGGTATTTGAGTTCAACATGTGAGAAGTAGAAAGTACAGGTATTTGAGTTCAACATGTGAGAAGTAGAAAGTACAGGTATTTGTGTTCAACATGTGAGAAGTAGAAAGTACAGGTATTTGATTTCAACATGTGAGAAGTAGAAAGTACAGGTATTTGAGTTCAACATGTGAGAAGTAGAAAGTACAGGTATTTGAGTTCAACATGTAAGAAGTAGAAAGTACAGGTATTTGGGTTCAACATGTGAGAAGTAGAAAGTACAGGTATTTGAGTTCAACATGTAAGAAGTAGAAAGTACAGGTATTTGTGTTCAACATGTGAGAAGTAGAAAGTACAGGTATTTGATTTCAACATGTGAGAAGTAGAAAGTACAGGTATTTGAGTTCAACATGTAAGAAGTAGAAAGTACAGGTATTTGGGTTCAACATGTGAGAAGTAGAAAGTACAGGTATTTGAGTTCATCATGTAAGAAGTAGAAAGTACAGGTATTTGAGTTCAACATGTAAGAAGTAGAAAGTACAGGTATTTGTGATCAACATGTAAGAAGTACAAAGTACAGGTATTTGAGTTCAACATGTAAGAAGTAGAAAGTACAGGTATTTGAGTTCAACATGTAAGAAGTAGAAAGTACAGGTATTTGGGTTCAACATGTAAGAAGTAGAAAGTACAGGTATTTGAGTTCAACATGTGAGAAGTAGAAAGTACAGGTATTTGAGTTCAACATGTGAGAAGTAGAAAGTACAGGTATTTGAGTTCAACATGTGAGAAGTAGAAAGTACAGGTATTTGAGTTCAACATGTAAGAAGTAGAAAGTTCAGGTATTTGAGTTCAACATGTAAGAAGTAGAAAGTACAGGTATTTGAGTTCAACATGAGAGAAGTAGAAAGTACAGGTATTTGAGTTCAACATGTAGGAAGTAGAAAGTACAGGTATTTGAGTTCAACATGTAAGAAGTAGAAAGTACAGGTATTTGAGTTCAACATGTGAGAAGTAGAAAGTACAGGTATTTGAGTTCAACATGTAAGAAGTAGAAAGTACAGGTATTTGAGTTCAACATGTGAGAAGTAGAAAGTACAGGTATTTGAGTTCAACATGTGAGAAGTAGAAAGTACAGATATTTGGGTTCAACATGTAAGAAGTAGAAAGTACAGATATTTGAGTTCAACATGTGAGAAGTAGAAAGTACAGGTATTTGAGTTCAACATGTGAGAAGTAGAAAGTACAGATATTTGGGTTCAACATGTAAGAAGTAGAAAGTACAGGTATTTGAGTTCAACATGTGAGAAGTCAAAGTAAAAAGTCATCAGAAAAATAAGTAGTGGAGTAAAGTACTGGTACCAGAAAAATTAAACGTCACAAAGTATTTGTACTCCACTACTTCCCACCTCTGGTCGTTACCCTCAGTGTGTAGCGTCCGTGTTTTCGTGCAACTCATCGTGAGGCTGTATCTCATGTCTCTTGACAAGAACGCAATGTTTTTTCATCTCAGTTCGAGTGTGTGTTTGTCTGTCAGCGAGCAGCCCCAACTTTTGTCAACCTTGGACTAAGGACGAGGCAGCAGAACCCATTTCCTTAAGGAGAGGATGCCAATTCTCCACATTGGTAAATAGAGCATTTATATGTTTTTTCCTGTTCACACCGCAGCGGAGCCGCCTCTAAGTCTTACGTCGGAGGCGGGGGCAGGATCAACCTGAGCAATAACAGCTTATGGCGAGTACGGCAAAGGAAAGTTGTACCAAGCAGTAGCGCTGAGCAAAGTGACGAGAACGCAGCCACACACTTATAAAAACAACACACTTTATAAAGTCAGGCAACACTAACCAGGCTTCGTGTGAGTCTGTTTATTTGTACCTTACTTTGACCATCCGTTCACTGTCATTGATCATTGTGGAGAGCAGGCAGACGTGTTGTTTTGTATTATAGCAGCTATCGGATGGAATCGATACATGGGCTGCACAGGTTGTCATGACAATCACAAGTAGAATCATAATGAAAAATACGCCGGTAAAATGTGCCTGTCGAAAACTGCTTATGCCACAATAGGAGATATAGTCAGTTTAGCTCCGGTTGCTATGGTAACATCCCCCATTTTATACCAGAGACACTTTCATAACAGCGTTGTGATGCCAAACAGCGGGCAGCACCGCAGCGGTCGGTAAGTGCCGCTGAAACACATTAATAAACTATGAACCACGGCACTCTGGAGAAAAGTATAAGGGTTGAGAAGAAGTTATTTAATTTATTCTGGCTTCGTGTGATTAAAAGCAACACGATCATCGACCCGACGCCGTTGGGGAGAAAATCAGCGAGGTAAACGGTGACGTCATGACGCAGCCGCGGCAGCACCAGTCGGGCTCTGGGCGGTGTGAACAAAACCGGTTCCGAACCAGAAGAGTGAAAGCACGGAGCTAGAACGGGAACCGCGTTGGTGTGAAAGGGGCATGAGTGGAGCTCGGCTTGTTGTTCATTTGAAGTTTTTTCGTTCCGTCTCCGTTTTCTGTGTGTGTGTGTGTGTTAATTGACAGTGCTGCTGTCTCTCGGCGAGCTCTGAGGATAGACAGAGAGACAGTTTCCCTAAAGAACGAGACGAGAAATGTAGAAAGTTTTACAGCCATCTAGAGAAAAGACGAGGGAGAGAAAGGGGAGTGCGGTGCTGAGAACGAGAGCATGCACTGGGGCTCGATGAGAAAGAGGAGAGAGGCAAGTAAAGATGAAACACAAGCGAGTACAAAGGAGAACGAGTGGAGTCAGCGAGATACTCAGATACTGACATGGAGCCTGTGAGACCGACAGAAACATGACAGAGAACAAATGAGAGTGTGTGTGTGTGTGTGTGTGTGTGTGCACATCGAAGAAAGAGAGAGAGAGAAGAAAACCAGTCAAACAGTCTCATTGATCGGGCGAAAAAAAGCAGTAGTACCGCAATCAGCAAACTGACTCCAACACTCTATTACTGAGCGTGCGCACACACACACACACACACACACACACACACACACACACACACACACACACGCTCAGATGACTGCGGGCGGGCAGCAGCAGGAGAGCCAGATGTTCTGCTGGATGGATGTCAGTTCACCTTCATCCATCTGAAGCGCTGATATTAAAGGACCTTTGTGTTCCACTTCGGTTAACGAAGCAGCCAACATATTCACTCGGGTGATTCGTCAAGAACTTCCTGCAATGTTTTAACGATAGCTATCGGAAAGTACAACCCCGGGGCTCAAGCAGGACGCGATAACACAGTTCCTCTTATTGCTGTTATGTTATTTTCATTACACATTGATTTCTGCTGTGCTTTTTCTAAGTGTTGCTCCTCTCTTAGGCTACAGAACATTTTGAGAGCACTTAACACGATACAAACTAACACCTTGTTAGGACAGTCCAAATGCTGCGTTCACACCGGACGCGATGCGAATATTCGCTTCGCTCGAGTTTCACCGCGGCTGCCAGCTGTGTTTACTTGCATCATTCAAACAAGACGCGCTGGCTCGGGAGCTACAACTACAACAAGATGAACATATTTGACCGTGATTTAATTGTTATACACGTTTCTAAATGATGCCGACGTAACAACATACCGATACCGGTTAGGTTAATGCTTTGACAAGTCTGCAGACAGACGGCAGGCGAACAACCCTTTAAAATGCGTGTTTTCTGAATGGACCAGGCTAAGCTAACGGGCTAAGCTAACGTTGTATATGCTCACTCCACACTCACAACAACGGCCTACAGACATAAATAAACCAGCGACTGTATTCTCCATGACACAGGCAGTCAGTGGTTTGTACTTGATTAGCTTTTGTACAGTTTCTGAACAGATATGAGGAGCTGTGATCTCTGAGTGCTAACCGCTAACGGCTAATGGCTGATGTTTTGTGGTTGAACGTCAGTGACGGCAGGCTGAGATCCTCACCGCTGATTGGCTTCCGCGACAACGCGTCACGTGAATTTGACGCCCGAGTTGAAAACATTGAACTCTCCGCGGCCCCCCTTCAATCGCGTGATTCACGCCGCGTCCACCGCTTCGTGTGCGCCGTCGGAGCGAATTCGCGTCTGATCGCGTCTCTGCCTTGACTTTACATGTAATCGCGCCGCCCCCCAAACGTCGCATCGCGTCCGGTGTGAACGTAGCATTACATTGTTCCTTCAGTGCAAGAAAAGACACGTTTTAAACTGGAGGAACACGAAAGAATCAAATATGGGTCGATGCAGGTGAGAGTAATTCATAATGATGATATTAAATAAGTAATACTGTTCCAGCGATACACATGAAGACTTTAAAAACCCACTTTAACATATCATCGTATCGTCATCGCAGATTCAGATGCTGACGCCTCTGTAAGATATACATCCACTGAATGGTCCTTGTTTGGGTTTGTAATGATTTGTTACGTGTGTCCATCAGTGAAAGACGCTATGGAGAGACGTACCGAAGTTCTCCCCCCCCCAGATGTCCATGGCGGTGTCGTATTTCCCGAGATGATTGAACCACGACCTGTCAATCACAAAGAGCCCGCCGGCGATGATGGGAGTCCTGTCAGAGAGAAAGGACATGTAGGAACAGAGATGGAGTGTGTGTGTGTGTGTGTGTGTGTGTGTGTGTGTGGCCTAGCATTACTATACATGTGGGGAC
>CM070490.1:5421719-5426719 GCA_036324585.1 Champsocephalus esox
TCGGGAGGCAGCAGAACGGATAAATAACTCTGCGAATACAGAACGCACACAAGGACATCGGGAAATTGGCTTTTGTATTTGTGTTGGTGTTTGAGATAGGAATGGTGCAGAGGCAAGACTGAGAGTGAAGTCTCAAGGACGCTGGAGGGGAACGCAGATCTATAGATCTATAGATGTGGTTTCTGATGGAGTTAACCGGAAAATAAAGAAACACCAGAAGTCTTAGGTCTGGTATGTTTGGGAGTTCCTATGTCTAACCTGAACTACACCGACACTAAACTGAGCAAGCCGTTAAACATACATGGATATTAGTCTCTCAAAAAGCCGTCTTTGACTTTATTACACAGCTTAGACCAGGGGTGTCAAACTCAATTTCATCGCGGGCCAAATCAGCATTATGGTTGCACTCAAAGGGCCGGTTGTAACTTTAAGACTATATCAAAATACATATATAAATATATCATATATATAAAATAATGTATTATATTACATCACTGCCTCTGCATTGGATTATCATCGGATAGGGTAAACACTTCATAATTAACTACGTCTGAAAGCAGAAGTCGAGGGCAAATAATTGCAAGTCTCTTCAGTGCGTATGTCCCAAAATGATTTAAAAAGAAAAACCAAATTCTGGAGAATAAATAAATAGAAGTGACATTTTGAAATAAAAATCTAATTCTGAGAAAAAGGAATTCTATGAGAAAATGCATATTTTGAAGAAAAAAAGGCAAATTCTGAGAAAAAAGTCATATTTGAGATGCATTGTGGGACATGTAGTTTATGGGCAACGTGCTTCTGCAGCATGTAACCGTATAATAAACATATTATATTCTTTGCAAGCTCTTGTGGGGCCACATGAAAATGAAGTCGCGGGCCGAATGTGGCCCCCGGGCCTTGAGTTTGACACCCCTGGCTTAGATGAATACTACATTCTGATTGGTCCATTTGGACATTTCACAGGTTGTTAATTTGCGATAACACACCGCTGCTAAGTATAACATGACCGTTGCTCACGAGGACAGACCAAGGGACGATGTGCAGTCATATCAATCCGCAGAAAGAAGTCCTATTGGGGATTTCATGTCTACTGTTTATCTCTGCCTTTAATTTGGACAACTATAATAAACGTACTCTCGTGTCACCTCGAAAAGAGAAAGCAAATCACAAAATGTCTAGTAATCTACTTCTATGTGTCTTAATAAATAACTATTTCATAACTAATAACTCTTTACAGGATCCAACCATATCTGCAGGGTAAGTGAAGTGGCTTATTATTAATGATATGCACACAGTCAACATTACGTAATGCTTCATATCTGTGGCTTTGGGTTTAACCAAACGGTCCAAAAACTCAAACTCACACGGTTATAATACTTTCAGTAAACGGCGCACAGAATAGAAGCAAGTCTGTACATGCACATGTCAAATATCGACACCTATCACTGCCCGTATATTGCCAATATCACTCCTTATTAAACCATTAATACAGACACCTGTTATGGATACAACTCAGTTATCATCCAGCAGTGGCTCAGTCAGTCGGGGCTTGGACTGGGAATCGTAGGGTCGCCGGTTCGAGTCCCTGACCAGACGTAAGAATGGAGTTTGGACTGGTACGTGGTCCAGTTCACCTCCTGGGCTCTGCCATGGTGCCCGTGAGCAAGGCACCCCTCCCCCACCCCCCGTTTCTTCCTGGGCGTTGTACAATAGATGCCCACGGCTAGGATGGGTTAATTGTAGAGGTCAAACTTCTCTGTGTATGCTGTAAGGAATAGGCGCGTTCACACCGCAGGACTTTTCCCACTTTATTTCCGATATAGTTCCGAAATGTCGCGTTCACACCAAAAAGAGCCGAAACTAGAACTTAGTTCATGAGAACCTTTTCACCCCCTTTCCCGTCCCTCCTAGAGAGCAGGGACTTTCGTGGGAGAACAAGGTTCCTGTGTCTGATTGGCTGGGCGAATTGCAAACCACGCCCCGTAAAACTCCCAAAATGTTTTGTGAAGCCGCCATTTTATTATCCTCGCATTAGCATTATTAGCATTAGCATTATTAGCATTAGCATCAGCCCAGCGCAGAAACGCAGAGAGACTAACTTATGGCAACACAAAATAAAACATACTACAACTACTGAAGCCTTCCCCAACTCCGGGGACTTCCGGTCGGGGACTTTGGGCGGCAGTATACGCCGTGAAGTGGGTTGCGGCCTGCCAGTAAACCCAAAGCAGAAGAAGAAGAAGTGACGTCAGCGGCTTCATTTGCCTAATCCTCCCTCAGGGACTTGTTCCGGTGTGAACGCGATCTGTGCTTAGTCCATGAGAACTAAAGAGTTCTGATTAACTAAAGTGGGAAAAGTACTGCGGTGTGAAGGCGCCATATGTGTGACTAAATAAAGAGGGTTTCATCCTCTAAATGCTCTTCTTCATCCTCTGGCGTCTTCATCCCATCTACTTGTGTTGTCTTTACCCTCCCCCTCTCAGCATCATCAACCCCCAATGTGTGACAGAAACACACGGGGTGTCCTTTTAAAAGTATGAAGTGGCAAAGTGTCTGCACTACATGTGTTGGCATCATTTGTTCTTTACAAGGACTAAAGTACAAACCACACACAACGGCAGACAGCCTGGAGGTCCGTGCTGAAGCCCAGAGCGTCCCGCTATTAGTTTGGTCAAACGGCTGCATGTGGTATTTGGGAGCAGGTGGATCGGTTCTGGTCCGTTAGCATCAGGGTCAGAGCCGGAGGACTGCATCTCTCTCACATCATGACAAAGCACTGAGTCTGCTTTAATAGCCGCTCCGGTAACGACACTCAGGGTGAAGCATTCCCCCCATTACGGTTGTAATTGGATGAGTGTTATTTTCTAATCTCTTGGGAGCAGTTTCTTAATTTCAGCCGTTTCTCCTCTTTTTCCACCTGATTTGAAATGCAAACAGTTTAATGAGGAAATCTGACCTCCCCCACGTCCTGCAGCATCATCATCCCTCATGCGCGTCTCATGCAGTATAGGACCAGGAGGTTATATAATGATGATTTAGGAAGTATACGGTTTATTATAACTTTCAACAAGCAGCATTTAAATCAGTGCTTCCATCTGCATGCAGTGTATTTGGCTGCTCTTAGTTTGTCTTTAGACACTTTAGTTTGTCTTCCTTAGGCGCATTCACACCGCAGTACTTTCCCCACAGAGGTTAATGAGAACTCTTTTGTCGCGTTCGGTACTAAAATTAGTTCATGAGTTCATAAACTCTCTTGTGAGAAAAGAGCTATATGTCTGATTGGCTGGGCGGATTGCAAACCACGCCCCGTAAAACTCCCAAAAAGTGTTGTGAAGCCGCCATTTTATTATCCTCGCATTAGCATTATTAGCATTAGCATTAGCATTAGCATTAGCCCAGCGCAGAAACGCAGAGAGACTAACTTATGGCAACACAAAATAAAACATGGGAGCGGTGGAGATAAGGAGGTGTCGGCGTTCTGGCGATTTACTCTGAAGGCTTCAGTAGAAGCTGCTGGGACTCCCAGCAGCTTCTACTGAAGCCTTCCCCAACTCCGGGGACTTCCGGCCGGGGACTCCGGGCGGCAGTATACGCCGTGAAGTGGGTTGCGGCCTGCCAGTAAACCCAAAGCAGAAGAAGAAGAAGAAGTGACGTCAGCGGCTTCATTTGCCTAATCCTCCCGCAGGGACTTGTTCCGGTGTGAACGCGATCTGTACTAAATTCTCATGAACCTTTGTGGGGAAAGTACTGCGGTGTGAATGCGCCTCGTGTGGCATCTTTTATGTGTTTAATACAAAAATGAATAGCATATATTGACAGAGAAATTGTGGAAGATAGATTACAATCTGTTTTTTTAGTTTCGTCTGTAACACGTCTGTTGATTTAGTTACTCAGTGGATATTTATTGCTAAAACTACGATGTAGATATTGTTCATTTGACAATAAAGCCTTTTATATCTAGAATCTAACTCAGTGTTGTTAGCTAAGACAATCTTGACACCATGTTTATATAGATATCAAATCTCAGTCAGGCTGCTGATGCTTCAAATTAGGGTAAACAAAAGACGTATTCAAAAGATATAACTTACAAACTTTAAACTGATAATCAAATTAACGTTGGCAATGTATTGCTCTGAAGACTGCAGGTAGTTCACCATTTCCCTTTTTGTTTGTATTATTATTAAAGAGGCCATATTATGCTTATATAGGTTTTAGTGCATGGTGAAATCTATCCTACACACAGTTAGAAAGAAAAAAGTAAACTCATGGGCAATGCAAGAGAGCGGGTCAAAGGTTCCTCTGGACGTTGGAAGGGGCTTGAGCTCTAAATCAAAAAGACAGACGATTATTTTGACGCGAATATAACTTTATGGCGGTGTGGAGTTTACACCGGGATCAATACCTCATACATTTAAATGTTAATGTCTGACTATAAAGCGACTGGGCAGACAGTGACGGATGACTCTCTCCACGGACGGACGCACGCACACACACAACGCGTGAGTATGAATATGGATGGATTGGTAGAGCAGCAGAATGGGATCAGGCTCTCATCGATCGCGGCGCTGTGGATGGAGATCAAAGGTCTTTAATATCAGCAGAAACAACTGATGACCTGATGCATTGGAGACCGGGGAGAAAGGGGGAGAACATGAAGAGCTGGGGAGGTAAAACAGGACCAGAGGAGGAGGTGCAAAGAGAGGGCAGGAGAGAGGAGACGTTGATGGATGAGAAGCGAAAAGGGGTTGTAAAAAGCAGAGAGGAAGTGTGAGAAGAAAGGATGCGACATGGAGGCCGTGCCGCTTCTAGATAAAAGGATAGAGGAGATTGGATAGAGAGAACATTGAAGTGAGAAAGGACACGGTTTGGATGGAAAGACGAAGAAGAAAGTGATGAGGCGAATCAAAAAAATAAAGCAAGAGAAGAAGAGAGGGGAGGTGAGGACAGGCGGTGAAGGGACAGACATAATTGGAGGCAAGGTGAGAACAGGGAGGATGAGC
>CM070490.1:5431719-5459219 GCA_036324585.1 Champsocephalus esox
TGTGTGTGTGTGTGTATATGTGTGTGTGTGTGTATGTATGTGTGTGTGTGTGTGTGTGTATATGTGTGTGTGTGTGTGTATGTGTGTGTGTGTGTGTGTGTGTGTGTATGTATGTATGTGTGTGTGTGTGTGTGTGTGTGTGTGTGTGTGTGTGTGTGTCGTAATCACAGCACTGTACAGGGTGATGCATGCTCTGCAAATACATCTGAAAGGAAAGCTTTTAAAAGGAGCGTACTCGTCGTATTTTTCTCTTAAGTTCATATCACGCACATCGGGGGAGGGGCCAAGCGGTCAAAGATAAAGACTATACCCAGGGACTGCTGCACACTTACATCCACAGGCGGTCGTTCTCGGCTTTGTGTTATGAAGTAGCTGCATGTCCTCGTGATAGTTTCATAAAGAGGCCCTTTTCTCTTTCCTGTCGAGTGCTATGTTTTAGTCATAGGCGGAGTTTGACATTTGCGCCTGGGGGGGCAAACCTTTCTCACCGTACGGTCAGATATGATTATTATTATCATCATGCGCCGCTTGCCACCTTCTTCTCCAGGAGGACTCAGATGAGGGTGTTGCACTTTCCTTTTCCTTATAGATGTGATGTGATGTGAACCCGGCCTCAAGACCCTCTTCTTTCGGCAGGCCTTCCAGTAAACGTGAGCACGGTACACCTGGAGTACTGCGACTTTTATTTTTGTACTCTATTTTATATTTTATCTTTTATTTCTTTATGATTACAATTATTTGTTTAATCTCTCAAAGCGTATCCCTTGTTGTGAAGCACTTCGAGATTTGTCTTGGCAGATGAGAAGCGCTATATAAATTAAATATATTATGTTGCAAATGTATTATCTTTTCAATTTCCACACAGCATCTATTGCACGTCTGTCCGTCCTGGGAGAGGGATCCCTCCTCTGCTGCTCTCCCTGAGGTTTCTCCATGTTCCCTTTAAACTATGTTTTCTTTGGAAGTGTTTCCTTGTACGATGTGAGGGTCTGAGGACAGAGGGTCTGAGGACAGAGGGTCTGAGGACAGAGGGTCTAAGGACAGAGGGTCTAAGGACAGAGGGTCTGAGGACAGAGGGTCTAAGGACAGAGGGTCTAAGGACAGAGGGTCTAAGGACAGAGGGTCTGAGGACAGAGGGTCTGAGGACAGAGGGTCTAAGGACAGAGGGTCTAAGGACAGAGGGTCTGAGGACAGAGGGTCTAAGGATAGAGGGTCTAAGGACAGAGGGTCTAAGACAGAGGGTCTGAGGACAGAGGGTCTAAGGACAGAGGGTCTGAGGACAGAGGGTCTAAGGACAGAGGGTCTAAGGACAGAGGGTCTGAGGACAGAGGGTCTAAGGACAGAGGGTCTAAGGACAGAGGGTCTGAGGACAGAGGGTCTAAGGACAGAGGGTCTAAGGACAGAGGGTCTGAGGACAGAGGGTCTAAGGACAGAGGGTCTGAGGACAGAGGGTCTAAGGACAGAGGGTCTAAGGACAGAGGGTCTAAGGACAGAGGGTCTAAGGACAGAGGGTCTGAGGACAGAGGGTCTAAGGACAGAGGGTCTGAGGACAGAGGGTCTAAGGACCGAGGGTCTAAGGACAGAGGGTCTGAGGACAGAGGGTCTAAGGACAGAGGGTCTAAGGACAGAGGGTCTAAGGACAGAGGGTCTGAGGACAGAGGGTGTCGTATCGTCATACTGATATTCTGTACACACTGTGAAGACCACTGAGACAAATGTAACATGTGTGATATTGGGCGATATAAATAAACATTGATTGATTGATTATTATTATGTTTAATTTGTTGTTGTTTTGTTTCTTTCCGTTAACCGTCAAGTGGGAAATAAGTATTGTGTGTCTCTCTTTCCTAAGACACCGTTATGTGTGGCTGTGAAAACAGTTATCCTGAAGGGCAGACCATCTGTTTGTATTTATTTAGTTTTGTTTAGAAAGGGGCGGATCACATACGATTGTATTCTTCTCCCTGCTGCTTTTCGCCCGGTGGTGGAGTCATGTTTTCGTGGCAATTATTGTACGTTTGGTTTTGCCTACCACGAGCGGGGCAAATAAAAATGAACTGAAATGAAATATGTGATCTCCTTCAGTTTAAGCAGCGATTCCAACTAACTGGAAACGTACATTAAAAGATGGAAACCGACAGCAGGTCTGGACACCTCACACAAGAAGTCAGGAATGGATATCAACAATGAAGATACATAAAATAATTTATAATCACTGTTACAGAGAAAGGGCGGTCTGTTCTTTCTGGGAAGAACAATTTAATATTCTGAAACCCTGGAAATGTTGAACCATATTCAAAACAACAGTTTATTCCTATTCAAGAATCTTCCAACTGAAGATCTTTTACAAGATTATCGCGACAAAAACTCAACACTTTTAATATCGAACCGCTTTGTAGATTCTGTGAGGAGGAAGACCAGATGCCTTTATCTTTTTATTGTCCATACGTTGTAAGACTGTGGACTGAGATTCAAAACTGGCTTCAGACACTTTATATTGATTTAGCACTTACTCCCTTTGGGCTTTTGGATGAGGACAAAACACAGTTGATGAATACAATTATTCTTCTGGCAAAAATACTTATTTTTAAAAGCTCAATCAAGGGGAAATCTGAATTTAAGGTGTGTGAAAAGTAGATTGAAAACCCAACGTATTAAGGAAGGCTGGCTCAACACGCCATGACATGGGAAAGAACCAGCTCGAGCGAAGAGTGGGATAAAAAGGAATAATAAATGCTTTTGGTGATATTGGACTGTCAACCTACTTTTAGTTTTGTTTATGAAATGTTGAAGTATTCTTTTAGATAGGAATGTCTCTTTTTGTTATCGTAATGTCCATGTTTTGTGTCTGTAGCCTGTACAATAAATACAAAAAAAACGTTTTTACTGACGTCAGTACACAGTCCCAACTATTGCGTGGGTTGCTACGGATACAGTAGCAATAAAGCCAGCGCTCACCGCACTGAGTATGGCTTTTCCACGTACGAACACAACTCGTCCCGTCATGCCCGCCTCATGCCCGCCTCATGCCCGCCTCATGCCCGCCTCATGCCCGCCTCATGCCCGCCGTACACACACACTCATATGGAAGGGGCGGGCTCTCCCCCCAACAACAGTGCATTACATAACTGTGCATATCTTATACTAATTTGATAACTACTACACCCCTTGGTTACTTGAACACGCTACACTATTATTAACCAGTGTCCTGCCTTATTAAAATATTGATATACGAAATATTTGTATTGGAACAGTTTTCGACGTAGTAATGCTGTAACATATTTCAGCCACTAGGGGGAGCATTGCCCCCCTAGTGGCCCCCGCAACATCCGGCTATGGTTTTAGTGCATGTAAATGGTCTGCAAAGGCTCAAATGTCTGTTCCAACAAATACAAAACATAAAAATAACTATAAATGGATGAACACAATGTCCGGCTCTTGCACTTCTGTCCGGCTTATATGTAAAAAATCGCGTTAACGGCGGTAATTCATTTTTTTAATTAATTGCGTTAAAATATTTAACGCATTTAACGCATGTGCAGAATGGCTCGCCCCATACTTGCCACCAGTGGCAGTGCCAGGGTATGGCTGGGGTAGGCTACACCCATACCAAGAAATGGCTTAGCCCCACCATGAAACATGATGTTAAAGTAAGCAAACTAAAGTCTGCCAACTCGCGCGGAGTAAATTGCACAGACAGCAGTTAGTCAGATTGATTTCAGTAGCCACGGTTTTGAAAACTTTGTCACGTAGTGATCGACTTCTCAATAGAACACCTTTGATAATGTCTTCTGGCCAATCAGAATCAAGATAACGGCGTGGTGTTGTTGCAGGAAGTCCCGACGTTGAATACGTTTGCTGTAGTACAGCATTTGCGTACCGACGTACTTGTGAAGCTTTTCCAGAAGGCGGTTCAGATCACCGGACGACAGAGTCGGTCTCCGTGTGCACAGACAGGGCTGCTGTTAACGTCGGTCTGTACAACGGAACTGAGCCAAAACTACGCCAACCGGCTGCAGAGGGAGACCCCCCCCCTTCACTGGAGAACAGCGCTAAAACAGCTGATCACAACGTTCACACTCTGTGGTCACGAAGTACTCCACTAGCCCCCCCCCCTGTCGACTTTCCTGAAGTACCCTGAAGTACTCCACTAGCTGTCGACTTTCCTCAAGTACTCCCCGTTGATAGAAATCAACACGTAATGAATGAAGACCCCACGGTTTGATGATTGATAGGTGTGTGGGCTGTCTTTCATATTGACACGTAGACATTTTTTATAATAAACATAGATACTGTGTGAAATGGATATATCCGCCTTCTTTCATTTATCTTTCCATTCCCAACAATATACATAAAGAAATGGCATATTTTGGACAAAGTTCGAATGGTGATTAATCTGATTCATTAATGTTTAAGCTGTGATTAATCTGATTAAACATTGTAATCGTTTGACAGCCCTAATATAAATATGAACTCAGTTTTTATAGAAGATCCTCTCAAAGAAGAAGGTTTACATGGTGTCCTCTTACCTCGTTCAAGTCATTGCACTTGGATTATTTTTAGTACAGGACATCTTGTTAAAAAATGACTTTAATGACCAAAAAGTATTCACTGAGTCTTCTCCATTTCTCCACTAGTTATAATGTTCCACAGAGGAACATTGGGTTATAAAAGGTTAATGGACTAAAAACATCTTCCTGCCTATTTTATATCAAAAAATAAACTTCCGTTGAGTCCCGAGCTTGAAATATGACTTCTTTACATGCATTCAAAACCACCTGAAATCAATAAATAGGGACCCTTTTCTGCTCCCGACCCGTCACTTTGTCAAGCCGTCACGTAATGTGAGTTTCGCATCCATGTGTATCCTATATTTAAGAGCGTGGAGGCGGCTCCAAACGGATTATATGAAGAAATGATAAGCATGACACACGAGTGTATTACAAATTAAAAAAGAGAACATCCATATTTAGTGTGATGGAGGCATTGGCGCTCGCCCCGGCTGTCAGTTGAGAACGGCTTTCCTGGCGTTTTAACGGAAAGAAAGGAATTCCAATATTAGGTTGTCATCTTGCTTTTTTGGATGTTTGGTACATTTGGGTTCCGCTCATGGGAGACGGTTTTCCCTTCAGAAACATTTCTTTATTTGACAGCCTGCGTCTCTCTCTGTATTTCAGCAGCAGCGCCTGTCACTTCAATTCACTTCATGTCATTGCAGTCCGTGTGTAGAGATGAATGAATCCATTTCACTTCCCTCCTGTGTGTGTGTGTGTGTGTGTGTGTGGGTGTGTGTTTACATATGGAAATGTTTAGGCAAAGGGATGAAAAAGCCAATTGATTACACACACACACACACACACACACACACACACACACACACACACACACACACACACACACACACACCACACACACACACACACACACCATGTATACATCACTTCAGGGGACATTACATTGACTTACATGCATTTCCTAGAGACTTATCCTAACCTTAACCATAACCAACACATGCCTAACCCTAACCAAGTCTTCACCCTAAAAGTAATGATCCCCCTTATGGGGACCTCCAATTTGTCCCCATAAGGGAGGTGAGTCCCCACACTCTGACTGTGTAAACAGATTTAGGTCCCCACAAGTATAGTAATGCTAGTACACACACACACACACACACACACACACACACACCACACACACACACACACACACACACACACACACACACACACACACTTACCTCATTGCATTTACACTTGAATTAAAACAACTGCAACTACTCTGCACACTTGTGTTATGTATGTTGCATCCTACATATATATATATATATATATATATATATATATATATGTATATATTTGTAATCCTGTGCAATGGATTGTAAAAGACATGGTGATATAAACAATACCATTTCGTCATCTGGAATACAAAAATCAATACATGTAATCTAACACATATCTGCAGAAACACGTAAACAAAAGCATTGTTGATGATTAAATATGCAAATAAGCATACAGACTAAAATGGAAATGCTAATATATATTCACAGATATGTAAACAACGTACACACACATACACATTACCTTCTCTCTTGTTGTTGCGAAAACATTTGACTTTGGGCAGTTTGGTGAGAAGCTGGCAGTCACTTTCTGAAAAACAAACAAACACACAGTTATCTAATGGACCGGAGGCCTGCACCACGAAGCAGGATGTTCTCTTAGCGGCTAACTTCAGGGGAAACTCCGGCTTTCCGGTCCGACGAAGCTGGTTCTCTTTTTAGCGGCTAGATCTCCATGGTAACTTGTGCTGAGCGGCTAACCTGGTCGGGAGCAGGTTAGGTTGCAGGCTAAGAGCTCAACTCAGTGAAAGCACCGCCTGCTGACCAATCAGAGCTCAGTGTGCGGAGTTTAAAGCGATCAAGTCATATCACAGGAGAAAGGAAATACAGAAAAGCTGCCGTCGCAGGAAAGACGGCCGGCAGAAATCACCGACTGTGTGAACGTGAACATTAATAGAATATCACCTCCATCTTCAGAGCAATCTGACTATCTAACATTAGCGTTAAGAAAGCTTACTTAAATATCTGCCACAACATAAGTAACCGGATCAGAGTACATTAAGTACAGTCCGCGGCATATCACTTCATAATGTATCACATATCTCCTGATCTGAGTCAGCTGAGCCGTATCTGGCCGTGCAACACTCACAGCGTCACAGACTGGATGCAGAAGTATTATTTTAATCAGCACATTAAGTTGACGAAACACTCGAGACAAATGTAATTAAAGTCAGATCATGTCTTAGACGGGGCAGTGATATCATAAACCTGTTAATGTACGCATTCAAACACTTGTTCTGTTCCCAGCTGTGTTCACCTTGCAGCTGCAGCTCTGAGGCTTTGATCCTGATCAAGTGTTTAAGTCATGGATGTTTAAAGTTTAACTTCTTCATATGTCTAATATTAAAGTTCACTTTTCATTCAGGAAGTATGACGCTGCGCTGTCAGTGCGCTTCTCCATGTCTGTGATTGGTCGAATGCTCCAGATCCCACCCCTTTCATGTGAACGCGCACCTAACTAGATAGGACACGGCTGGCTGAGCGATCCACTTGATAACCAGCGTCGTAGGACCGTTTTGGATTAGGCCAACCGGCTAACTCAAACATATCAGGTTAGGTTGAACCGGCTTCGTCGTACAGGCCTCAGATGAATAATATAATATATATATGAATGTAATCCAGTAAACTGTGTGCATATTTCTTTCTTGAGTCTGGAGGGAAATTAGCGGCGAGTTGAAAAGCTCTGCAGCAGCATGACGGAAACTCAAAGCCTTCAGTTTGACAACTCAGACATGTGTTACGTTATTGTTCGGCCGTCTGTGTTTCCTTCGCTGAGTTACATTAAAATGTAATATTTTAAACATCATTACGTGGAGTGATGCGTGTTTGGAAAAATACTTTAAAAAAGGCGGGATATTTCTATATTGTTTAACAGAAGTGAAATTCATATTTAATATGTTTTGGAACAATTGCCTGTTCTACCAACATTAAACATGCATTTCTTTACTTTTGCAAAGAGCTCCTGCTTCCTTTTGTGATATGAAAAGAACAATTTTAAAGAAAGCTTTGAGAAAAATAAAGCTTCGGTCACACACTGTCAACGGTTAGTGGCCCTGAAATGATCGAAAACCTCCATCAGAGACCTCTGACCCAAAATGGACGCCTGTTCGCTCTCCTCTACAATGAACTTGTGGGAAACTGTGAGATAAAAAAAAGACACAAAAAGTTTCTTTCAAAAGTATATTACTTATTTTCGTATTTGTCTATATTCATATATTCGTCTATACAGTGGGTGTTTCTCAATCTTGAGTAAAGCTGCTCCAGAGCCACTATTTCAAGCATACTACGCCATCGAGTGCCGCCGAAGTACTGTTCCAATGTCCAGCATACTTGGAATTCTACCGAGCCCGGCGTGCTTCGTTTGGAGAAATGTCGAGGCTGCACATGTGTAGACTCCGCGGTCTTAAAATCCCCACAATGCTTTGCACACGGACCAATTTCCCGCAAATCTGTGGCGGAAAATGTAAGGCGGGGCCTCTCATATGACGCACACCTGCACACTTGCTCGCCTGTTCCACTCTTCGTTTTCCGAATGCCAGGGAGGATTCTTGCCTCGCTTCTGAAGCAAGTAAGACTATGTGCTACCAAGCAAGTGTACTCGAGATTGAGAAACACCCAGTATGTTCATAAAATAAAAAGAGTTCGAAATCTGTATGAAATCAATGCGGAAACAATCAAACCTGCATATAATATACACTATACTAAAAAGTCTACTTGTATAGAGGTCTAGGAGAAAAAGAGCCAATCATGGTCATATTTAAAGTCAAATTGAACATAAAGGAGGGTATAAATTCGGACGGGGCTACCTGATAGACAGGTCTTCTACTATTGGTTTACAAAGTTAATTGTACCATTTGGTAGCCTTAAGTAATATATCATTTCTCCATCCCTCATGTCACCTATGGGCGCTGACATCAAGATAAGATAAGATGTACTTTATTGATCCCAAATGGGAAATGTTTGCATGGCAGCAGCATGAAAGACAAGGCATTGCACATAAGAGAAATTAAAATAGTAGAAATAAACAATTCTAAAATGTAAAACATCTCAAAGTAGAAATAAAAAAGCATTAAAAAAGTAGAAAATATAAATGTTGAAATACCAATTGACAGAGAACAAAATATAAAGCAGGATATTATATACATTAAATCTCCAACTCAAGGCTTCAAAACCATATTCCACCAACATGGGTGACGTCACGCTGACTTCTTATTTGAATATTTAGTCTTTGACATTAGTTTCAATTGACACTTTTAAAACATGACGGGTGTTGTCTATAAACAGGCACTCGAGGACTGTGGTGTCCAGAAAACTCAACATCCCTCAAATGTTAATGTTGTTAATAGTGATCAGCTCTCTTTATCGTTTGGGCGGAAAGACTCTTATAATATTCTGCAGAGTATAAGTGGGAAAAAGGGATTCGTGCTCGGTCAAATATCCCAAAATAATCCCCTCCAAGACATTAGGATTGACGCCAAAGGGAGGATATAAATGTTGTTACATTACACATTTCTGCGTGGGAGGAAATGGAGTTCTTCAACACTTTTCCTTCACTCTTATAACGCTGAGCCATGTTTCAGATGCTCATACATGTTGTTTCTATTTGTGGTTGTTCACTTGTTACTCTCCACTGCTGATTGCCCCTCTGCTGAATCTGTTTTGATGACTTCTTCCCAGTCTAAATCCAGCAATATGTAACCTTCATCATGAGGATGTGTCATTTTGTGTGGCGCCATCTGTTCTGATTGGCTGTCAGGTCGGCTCTGCAGGTGTTTTGAGCAGGAAGCACTGATTATTCTGCAAAGTTAGGGTTTTCTGGAATAATTTGTGTTGATGTTTTCTGCCTCTCTGCTGCAATGGAAGTTTATGTTTGTTTCTAGTTCGTGTGCATGTCTCTGTATTTCATCAACTTCACAGGGGGTGAAACGCAGCCTCTTGATTTCACATTACTTTAAATAAACTAAATATAAAACAGCAACAGCAGTTAACTCAGATATCATGTGGAGCTTTAAAAAAAATATGAGTGCATTTTTCTCGTAGAATACTCAAATATGTATTTACTTAACATTATTTTGGTGTAACAACACCTATTAACCAACTAACTAACTAACCAACTAAACAACCAACTAACTAAACAACCAACTAACTAACAACTAACTACCTACCTACTGAACTAACTCACTACCTAACGAACTAACAAACTCATTTACTAACTAACCAACTACCTAACTAACTACCTACCTAACTAACAAACAACTAACTAACTAATTACCTACCTAACTAACTAACAAACTCATTTACTAACTAACCACTACCTAACTAACTAACTAACTAACCAACTAACTAACCAACTACCTACCTAACTAAACAACTAACTAACTACCTACCTAACTAACTAACTAACAAACTCATTTACTACCTAACTAACCAAAAAACTAACTAAACAACCAACTAACTAAACACCAACTAACTACCTAACTAACTAACTACCTACCTACCTACCTAACTAACTAAACAACTAACTAACTAACTAACTAACGACCTACCTAACTAACTAACTAACAAACTCATTTACTAACTACTAACTAACTAACCAACTAACCAACTAACTAACCAACTACCTACCTAACTAAGCAACTAACAACTAACTAACTAACTAACTAACTACCTAACTAACTAACAAACTAATTTACTAACTAACTAACTAACTAACCAATCAACCAACCAACCAACTACCTACCTAACTAACTAAACAACTAACTAACTACCTACCTAACTAACTAACAAACAAACTCATTTACTAACTAACTACCAAACTAACTAACCAACTAACTAACCAACTACCTACCTAACTAACTACATAACTACCTAACTACCTAACTAACTACCCAACTAACTAACCAACCAACTAACTAACTAACTAACTAACCAACTACCTACCTAACTAACTAACAAACCAACTAACTAACTAACCAACTACCTAACTAACTAAACAACTAACGAACTAACTACCTACCTAACTAACAAACAAACTCATTTACTAACTAACTAACTACCTAACTAACAAACCAACTACCTACCTAACTAACTAACAACTAACTAACTAACTACCTACCTACCTAACAAACAAACTAATTTACTAACTAACTATCTAACTAACTAACTAACTAACCAACCAACTAACTAACAAACCAACTACCTACCTAACTAACTAAACAACTAACTAACTACCTAACTAACTAAACAACTAACTTACTACCTACCTAACTAACTAACTACCTAACTAACTAACCAACTAACTAACCAACTACCTACCTACCGAACTAACTAAACAACTAACTAACTAACTAACTACCTACCTACCTAACTAACAAACTCATTTACTAACTAACTAACTCACTAACTAACCAACGAACTACTTACTAACCAACTAACTAACTACTAACTAACCAACTAACTAACCAACTAACTAACTAACTAACTAACTAACTAACTAACCAACTAACTACCTAACTAACCAACTAACTAACTAACCAACTAACTAACAAACTCATTTACTAACTAACGTACTAACTACCTAACCAACTAACTAAACAACCAACTAACTAACTAAACAACCAACTAACTACCTAACTAACCAACTAGCTAAACAACCAAACAACTAACTAAACAACTAACTACCTACCTACCTAACTAAACAACTAACTACCTACCTACCTAACTAACACACTAATTTACTAACTAACTAACTAACCAACTAACTACTAAACAACTAACTACCTACCTAACTAACTAACCAACAAACGAACCAACTAACTATATAACGAACTAACTAACCAACTAACTAACTAACTAACACACTAACTAACTAACTAACTAACTCACTAACTATACAACTAACTAACCAACTAACTAACACACTAACTAACTAACTCACAAACTAACTAACTATATAACTAACTAACCGACTAACTAACACACTAACTAACTAACTCACTAACTATATAACTAACTAACCAACTAACTAACACACTAACTAACTAACTATATAACTAACTAACCAACTAACTAACACACTAACTAACTAACTAGCTATATAACTAACACACTAACACACAACAACACAAATGCCGGTTTCATCGGTTCAATCTGTACTGTTCTTTTCCTGGTTTTGTTGGTCTATTTCACCTGGACTTTGTGTCGAGAGAGGACACAGCTGCAGGCTCCGCTCCTCTCTGACCCAGAATCTCGTTTCATCTCCAATGTAATCCTGACCGTGTGGACCCAGCTGCTGTGAACACATTCTTCTCTCTGACCCGTCTCATCTCTGTTATCTCTGACCTGGAAGAGAACTGGAATGTATGTGTGTGGTGTGTGTGTGTGTGTGTGTGTGTGTGTTCGTTTGCAGCTCACCGTCTTCACTGAAGTCATCCACCAGAATTATCTCATGGATGAGATGAACTGGAGTCCTGTTCATCACACTGTAGACACACAAATGTCAATATTAATCCCATATATGTCTTAACACAATTATGCAGTTATATAAGAAACGTGTGCAATGTACAGAAAGGGGACACGTACATGCCAACACACAAACACACACACACACACACACACACACACACACACACACACAGCTTATGATTTCATTATGTACGCACTACACGTCCGTATGAAAAAAAATATATTGGAAATGTCAGCCCAAATTCCTGTTATGAAAATGTATGACGTGTCGCCTCTAAGAAAGTATTTCATTAAAGACGAAGATTGGAACATAAAAAATTCATAACTTTCACTGGAAGAAAATACGAAAATGTGTTTTGTTCGGGCTGTTCGGCTATATATAAATTAATTATTTGTTTCGCTTTTCAATAACCTCTGTGTATATCATACCCTCGGGGGTTAGACTGAAGGTCCACTGGCAGGAAGGAAGGAAGGGAGAAGGAAAGGAAAGGAAAATAGTTAAGGAGGGTTGGAGAAATGAGAGACATATTTCAAGAGGGAAAGAATGTCGAAAGAAAATATTAAAGATCCCTATTGTGTTTTTTGGGGTTTTCCATTTCCTGTAGTGTGTTAGATGCATGTCAACAAGACACTAAGACACTACATACTGATATACACCTGAACATCAGCAGGAGAGGACTCTTTAAAGTAGAGACACTACATACTGATATACACCTGAACATCAGCAGGAGAGGACTCTTTAAAGTAGAGACACTACATACTGATATACACCTGAACATCAGCAGGAGAGGACTCTTTAAAGTAGAGACACTACATACTGATATGAACCTGAACATCAGCAGGAGAGGACTCTTTAAAGTAGAGACACTACATACTGATATACACCTGAACATCAGCAGGAGAGGACTCTTTAAAGTAGAGACACTACATACTGATATACACCTGAACATCAGCAGGGGAGCACTCTTTAAAGTAGAGACACTACATACTGAAATACACCTGAACATCAGCAGGAGAGAACTCTTTAAAGTAGAGACACTACATACTGATACACCTGAACATCAGCAGGAGAGGACTCTTTAAAGTAGAGACACTACATACTGATATACACCTGAACATCAGCTGGAGAGACTCTTTAAAGTAGAGACACTACATACTGATATACACCTGAACATCAGCAGGAGAGGACTCTTTAAAGTAGAGACACTACATACTGATATACACCTGAACATCAGCAGGGAGCACTCTTTAAAGTAGAGACACTACATACTGAAATACACCTGAACATCAGCAGGAGAGAACTCTTTAAAGTAGAGACACTACATACTGATATACACCTGAACATCAGCAGGAGAGGACTCTTTAAAGTAGAGACACTACATACTGATATACACCTGAACATCAGCAGGAGAGGACTCTTTAAAGTAGAGACACTACATACTGATATGAACCTGAAAATGTGCAGAATATGTCCACTTTAAGAAGGACTCAAGGTGGAGTAGGAAAGGATAGGAGTAAAGCAGATGAGAACAAACAAGAATGAAGGAAAGAAGAAGAAAATAGGAAACAGGAATGCTACAGATATAAAGACTAGTAAAACAAGATGGAGGGTGTTGAGGAGAGGTAAAAGAAGATGGAGGGTGTTGAGGAGGGGTGAAACAAGATGGAGGGTGTTGAGGAGAGGTACAACAAGATGGAGGGTGTTGAGGAGGGGTGAAACAAGATGGAGGGTGTTGAGGGGGGGTACAACAAGATGGAAGGTGTTGAGGAGAGGTACAACAAGATGGAGGGTGTTGAGGAGGGGTAAAAGAAGATGGAGGGTGTTGAGGAGGGGTGAAACAAGATGGAGGGTGTTGAGGAGAGGTGAAACAAGATGGAGGGTGTTGAGGAGGGGTGACACAAGATGGAGGGTGTTGAGGAGAGGTAAAAGAAGATGGAGGGTGTTGAGGAGAGGTAAAAGAAGATGGAGGGTGTTGAGGAGGGGTGAAACAAGATGGAGGGTGTTGAGGAGAGGTGAAACAAGATGGAGGGTGTTGAGGAGGGGTAAAAGTAGATGGAGGGTGTTGAGGAGGGGTAAAAGAAGATGGAGGGTGTTGAGGAGGGGTAAAACAAGATGGAGGGTGTTGAGGAGGGGTAAAAGTCGATGGATGGTGTTGAGGAGGGGTACAAGAAGATGGAGGGTGTTGAGGAGGGGTAAAACAAGATGGAGGGTGTTGAGGAGAGGTACAACAAGATGGAGGGTGTTGAGGAGAGGTACAACAAGATGGAGGGTGTTGAGGAGGGGTACAAGAAGATGGAGGGTTTATGTTCTTACGTTATGCTGAACGGGTCGATAGGCTGAAGATAGAAACGTAAAATGCTTTCTAGCGGTTCGAGGGTTTCAGCACAATGCAAAATGGATCAATATCTATCATAAATATTTGCATATTAATTACTGATTCACGGTTGAAAGTGTTCTTAAAAAAAATCATAAAACACAATACTTGATACCAAAGTGTAGGGATGTCATGGTACGAGATATGTAGTCGTCAATAATAGAAAAGGACATTAGCGAATTTGATGCTACAATACAAAACATTAAATGTACATTGACATACTTTCCGTTAATAGTTATGTTTCGAGTTTAAACAGATCCTAATGCTTTTTCTGTTATATTCTACATTGTGGTCAGAACATATCCTTTGCAAGTGTCTCACCAAAAAGTTAATTTACTGGTATATCTGTCACACGTCATGATGACATTAATTGTGTCCCTTCAGCTAATACTACCTATTAGTGAAATGACTTAGTGCGCACCATAATGCAACTCAAAGGAACATCAGTAAACACTGATTTCATACTGCATCCACAACACATCGTCTATCTTCCTCATAGGAGCCATGTATGTGAATTGTTGGCTTGTCATATTATTATGCTTAGCTATATTAGGTGCACAGGAATGCATATACAAAGGGGGGATGTTGAGAGGAAAGAGAGGTTACCGGTAGAAGAGGCGTACACATAGAGACCAAACAGCACTCACTTGCAGAATTTAAAAACCTGGTGCATGTGCCACAGCTTCAATAAAGCACAAGCTAATCTGCTAATTAATATCTATTAATAATGGAAAAAAGGAAAAGAGGACGATGGGAATTATTAAAATTGACATTACAGTCCTCCAAGAGAAAGGGTAGCCTTCAGTCTCAAGGCCTGACGCTTTCAGAATCTATCAATCATAACTCTTTGTGTGTGTGTGTGTGTGTGTGTGTGTGTGTGTGTGTGTGTGTGTGTGGGTGTGGGTGTGTGTGTGTGTGCGTGCGTGTGTCTGTCTGTCGATCTATCTGTGTTACAGTGAGGCAGAAGGACATGGATGAATGGACACAATCTCTTTTCATTCCTTATTCTTTCTTTATCCACCTCCTCTCCTCCCTTTCACCACCTTCCCGCCTCTTTCTCTCTCTCACACACACACACACACACACACACACACACACACACACACACACACACACACACACACACACACACACACACACACACCCATTCTCTGGTTCACAGGCCACTAGCTATGAGGCTTAACCTCCCCTCAGGCGTGCTGAGGGCAGAAGCTATCTGCAGCTCACAGAAAATATTATCACCGCTGACAATACCGCAGTCGGCTGCCACAGAATAGCAGCTCTGTATCTGTGCCGCTCATTTCCAACACTCATATATCCATTTTAGAGAGAGGGGGGGGGGAGGGATTTTTTTTAAATGTTCATTACCTACAGCTGCCATTTGGAGAGTGTTTTCATCCAAAGCGCCTTGAGAGCATTGCATTTTCAGAGCTGGGCCCTCGTGGGAATTTAACCCCACTCGGTGACAGGGGTGATGCTAAATGGGTGCTACTTTTACCAGGGTGAAGGGTTCAACTCCCACAGGACCCACACATGCACAGTGTGTACTTGAAGTAAAGTGCCGACATTTGGATGAAAGGGGGATTAAAGCTTTAGCCAACATGCAGCAAAGTCCTTCAAAAAGCAGAACAAAAACAGCAGAGGTTTATGTGAAAAACACTCATGTTAGCCGTGTTGTCCTCAGCTCTTTAGTGGCAGGGGGATACGATAACCTGATGCACCAGATGGTTTGTTTCCACATCTGATAAGTAGTGCTGGAGCGACGCGTCGACGTCGCTACCACCTCCTCCTCACAGGATTGCGCACGAAGCCCTCAAACGAAAACATCTCGCCCTAGGTCTTCAAAAGCATGGGAATATTTTAAAGTTAGTCCAAAACGCAAAGATATTGTCATTTGCAGTCTTTGCCAAATGGAGTTGGCATATCACACGAGCACAACGGCTATGTTGGAACATTTAAAGCGGCAGCTAGCTGTGGTGGCTACCATTAGCAACTAGCATTTGCTCTCCGATTTTTACATAAAAATGGAATTATGGATTATAAATTCAATCATTTTTTATACATAGACGTTAAAACACCTATGGATTAACCGATTCAGCCGCGTTTTTTCTCGTTTGTAATGCCATTGAACACGTCTTTTGATCAGATTGACAGCTACGGCGGTGAGACGATCTCCCTAGAAGCTCTGTAAAGGTACGTGTTGTGATGTCTGTGTTTGCTTCCCCTGTCGCGAGTCCGGATCGCTCAGTGATGATACTATATACCGACATAATCTCTGGAACCTCAGCTTTAATCGGATATCTTGTATGTGCAGCTACGATGAGTAATAAGGCTACTTTTATCTTGAGTTCTGTGCCAATGTCCGTTAGCATTTTTCGCTCATGGGTCATTTAGATGCTTCTTATGAGACTTGTGTTTTGTTTTGGGTAAACATGGTTTGTATCGTCAGTTAGCTGAGATTATTTCCGTTAATCTGGTATAACACATTAATAGGTTCTTAAATATTAAGATGCCCTGAGACAGTGTCGTGACATTTTTTTTTACATTACGTTTTTTTTACATAACTTTTTTATGAATTGAACAACAGAAAAAGAATCGTTAGATTAGTCGACTAATCGATCAAATAATCGCCCGATTAATCGTTTTCGAAATAATCGTTTCCCCCCAGCACTACTGATAAGTGGTAATTGGAAATAGTTTGATATATTTCATCAACACTTCTCTAACTTCTGGTCACTTTCCAAACAGTCTCAAGGAGGCAAGAGTAAACCCTCTCCTAAAGAAACCCACTCTCAACCCGCCTGATGTTATAAACTACAGGCCTGTCTCTCTCCTCCCGTTCCTGTCTAAAACACTTGAACGCCCTGTCTTTAAACAGCTATCCTGTTATCTCCATCAGAACAACCTTCTGGATCCGCACCAGTCTGGTTTCAAGGCAGGTCGCTCCCCAGAAACTGCCCTCCTTGCTGTCTCTGAGGAACTGCACACGGCTAAAGAAGCCTCCCTCTCTTCTGTCATCATCCTGTTGGACCTGTCTGCTGCATTCGACACGGTGAACCATCAGATCCTCCTTCGCACTCTCCAAGAACTTGGAGTTTCAGGCTCTGCACATTCCCTCATCACCTCATACCTCAAAGACCGCACCTACAGGGTAACTTGGAGAGGGTCCGAGTCCGACCTTTGTCAATTAACTACAGGGGTCCCTCAGGGCTCTGTTCTTGGTCCCCTCCTCTTCTCCCTGTACACAAACTCGCTCGGATCTGTCATTAGCCCGCATGGTTTCTCATACCACTGCTACGCTGACGACACCCAATTAATTCTGTCCTTTCCCCGCTCAGAGACCCAGGTCGTCGCACGCATCTCTGCTTGTCTAGCTGACATCTCTCAGTGGATGTCCGCTCATCACCTCAAGCTCAACCTTGACAAGACTGAACTGCTTTTCCTTCCGGGAAAAGATTGTCCCTCTCTTGACCTGACTATCAACATCGGCACCTCTGTTGTTTCCCAGACTCAGACTGCAAGGAATCTGGGTGTGACCCTAGATAACAACCTGTCCTTCACTGCAAACATTGCTGCTACAACCCGCTGCTGCAGATACACGCTTTACAACATCAGGAGGATGCGTCCCCAGCTGACCCAGAAAGCCACGCAGGTTCTGGTCCAGGCTCTCGTCACCTCACTAGACTACTGAAACTCCCTCCTGGCTGGTCTACCTGCATGTGCCATCCGACCTCTGCAGCTCATCCAGAATGCAGCGGCTCGTCTGGTCTTCAACCTTCCTAAATGTTCCCACACCACGCCGCTCCTCCGCTCCCTCCACTGGCTTCCGGTAACTGCTAGAATCCACTTCAAGACACTGGTGCTTGCGTACCATGCTGCGAATGGATCTGGCCCTTCCTACATCCAGGACATGGTTAAACCGTACACCCCAGCACGTGCACTACGCTCTGCATCAGCCAAACGACTCGCTGCACCCTCGCTGCGAGGGGGACCCAAGTTCCCATCAGCAAAAACACGTGGGTTTGCTATCCTGGCTCCAAGATGGTGGAATGAGCTCCCATTGACATCAGGACCGCAGAAAGCTCACACACCTTCCAGACTGAAGCTCATCTCTCTCGACTCCACCTCGAGCGATAGAACTACTAACAAAGCACTGATATACTAATAAAGGACTGGCTTACATAAAGCCAGTTGAGTAGCACTTGAAATACTTGGCTCTATGAAACCTGATGTACTTTATGATTCTGTTTTCTTCAAGGTTGTGTCTTCCTGGTCGAATGTACTTATTGTAAGTCGCTTTGGATAAAAGCGTCAGCAAAATGCAATGTAATGTAAAGAGAGCCGGCCCCAAAAATACTTTTCAGGAGATAGGATGAACCACCTGTCAATCCAACTCTTGCTAATGCTAGGTAGGAGAACATCTCTTAATGCAAACATTTCCCTTTATATGGGATCAATAAAGTACATCTCATTGTATCTTTTCCAATGAGAAAAGCCATAAGTAGATAGATAGATGGATAGATGGATAGATGGATAGATAGATAGATAGATAGATATATGGATAGATGGATAGATGGATAGATAGATGGATAGATGGATAGATAGATGGATAGATGGATAGATGGATAGATGGATGGATAGATAGATGGATAGATGGATGGATAGATAGATGGATAGATAGATGGATAGATGGATAGATAGATGGATAGATAGATAGATGGATAGATACTTTATAAACGGTCCAAAGTAATGTAAAATATACATGTGGAAATACAAATGTCCAGTAACAAATGTAAATTGAATATAAATCACAACCTTCCATATTTAATTAAGAACTGATGTATTTTATAGATTTGTGTCTCTTGTCATTGGCTATGCTGGCGACCTGTCCATCGTGCGCACACACACTGCACTCTTGCCAAGTGCTTGCTGGGACAGGATCCAAACCTTCAAAACCCCAAACAGTGTAGGCAGTTTAGAGAATGGACAGATGGATGAATGGCCAATTAGCTCGCTAACTACAGCATTAGGCTTGCTAAATACAACAGCTGTGGACTGAGCTCGAGTGGCAGATTTTATGATTTGCAGACATTCAGACGAAGGTTCAAACTCGAGGCCGATATTAAAGTCAGAAACACTTTCCTTTATGGGATCTTAAATGAATGATTGTTACTTTATAGCAGAGGTGGGAGTAAGTCCTACATGTGCAAGTCTCAAGTCTTGACCTACAAGTATCAAGCAAGTCCCAAGTCACTGTAGTGAGAGTCAAGCAAGTCAAGCCATTGCTCAGGTCAAGCAAGTCAGTCATACAAAAGTCTGATGAATACGCCCAGTTTCCGCATTTAAATCAGTTAAAAGACAGTGGTTATGAAAATGGATCACACTATGATCTTCATTACATACACAGTTAATCATTTGAAATCTAATTTAGACCGATGACAGTCTATTAAATTCATATTAACCCTAGAACTGCAGACAATAGCTAGGATTCAAAAAGTCTGTTCAAAAAGGCAGAATTCCAGGTAAGAAAATCATATGGCAAATGCCTTTACCTACACATATTTAATTTAAATGTCTGTTAACACAAGAACCGCCAACAGCGTCAGCGCCTATATCATTTTCAAATCATTTAATTTGTTCCTCTTCATAATTTCCGTATCAACTAAGTAGGACGATTTAAAACTCACTTAATTTGGTTAATTTTGAAATTGCTTCAGCTTATCATCATAACAGATCAAAAAGTTCAGATTCATTTTACAATAAATCAAGGAATGATGCACTTCCACAAACAAACACAACACAATTAACACATTTAAACAAACTACTAAAAAGTAGATGAACTACATTATTCAAAAGTTTACAGTAACTTCTGATTATAACACAGGGGAGATAAACGAGGCATCTCTCTCTCTCTCTCTCTCTCTCTCTCTCTCTCTCTCTCTCTCTCTCTCTCTCTCTCTCTCTCTCTCTCCTGACAGCCCGTCAGTATCAGGGTTAGTACAAATGAATCCCTTGGAGGTTCTAGTGTTTGTCTTCTCTTTGCTTAATCGATATGAAACCAAGTCTAACGTAGCTTAAAGAGCCTGTGACAGCATCCCAACAACTGTTGTGCAATGAAATATTGGTCTACTAGTAATCTCGAACCGTCAGTTTAAAAAAGAAAAAGCGATACCGTTCCGTTAAATATCAATAATTTCGAACATCGCGGGGAAATTCCTTCGACTCATTTTGAAGTTTTGGGGGAAGCCGGAAGTGACGTCAATGCGGGAACGCTTCGAGAGCCAAACACGGACAAAGTGTGTTGTGGCATGCGTAGAAATGGTGAATTACTGAGATTAGGCACGTTAATAACGTTTTAATGAAGTTGACTACAGTATATTCATATGTGTCAGTGCTTTCATGTCAATTTGGCGACATAAACATAAATGATCGTGGTGAAGATGATGATTACATTAGGATTACAAATCGGTAGTGAGAGCTGCTGAATTTCTCCCCTTCGTACAATAAGTCTAACTTATCCAGTCAAATATCTGAAGAGCTCTTGGATGGATCGCCATGAATGTTGGGAATCTTAACATGTATGTGATCCCTGTTCTTCCCATCAGGTCCACACGTATCAGCCTCAGCTGTACTTTGGGTTTGGTGCTAGTTATCCATTTCCATCATGCCAACATACTAAATTAAAGATGGGGACATTGTAAACATATGTGCTTGACATCAGCGATGTTATTTCTTTCTTGTGTTTTCAGAGGAATACTTTGTCTACAAACCTTTGTTTCAGATATGCTTCAAACACGATTATGTTTCTGGTGTTTTTAATGCTTTTATGAACCTCATTCCGATCATAGGCCTCCATGGACCAAAACAACGTATTCCCTATCATGCCACTGATTATCACCGGCATGTGCTTTATAGTCTTTACCTGTGATATGTGTAGAACAACGATCTACTCCAACCAATAGAGCAGTGACGAGTCCTAAAACCCGGAAGTGAGTTAGCATGTTACCACGTCCGGTTCCCTCGTCTCAGAGCCAATGGGATCTCTCCGTGGGATATCGGAAAAGAGCTAGAAATAAGGTCTGTGGTTGAGACGCGTTGAAGAGACGGATCATGTTTTTTCTACGACATTAAATACATCAGCAGGGACCCCACTGGTGTACGTGTCTGAAAAACGACGGTTGTTACCAAGTGGCTGAATAGGACTACAGAAGTTGTACGTCATGACGCCGAACACGTGAACACTCCTCGAAGTTAGTTTAAGTCCCTGCCTCCTGCAAAGTGTTCAAACAAACGCTTCAACTCGTACCATTTAGAATCTGTGTGTTTGAATACGGATCTGAAGTCGGCGTGACGTTGAAGTCGTGCTGCTGGACTCGGCTGTAGTTCCTTTAGAGCAGGGGTGTCAAACTCAAGGCCCGGGGGCCAAATCCGGCCCGCCACTTAATTTTATGTGGCCCGCAAGAGCTTGCAAAGAATATAATACGTTTATTATAAGGTTACGTGCCGCTTTACAGGAGCACGTTGCCCATAAACGACATGTCCCACAATGCATCTCATTTTGTGACATGCGCACTGAAGAGACTTGCAATGATTTGCCCTGGCCTTCTGCTTTCAGACGTAGTTAATTGTGAAGTTATTACCCTATCTGATAATAATCCAACGCAGAGGAAATATTGTAAAATAATACATTTTTAAATATATATATTATATATATTTATCTATGTATATTTATATAGTCTTAAAGTTTCCACTGGACCTTTGAGTGCAACCATAATTATTATGTGGCCCGCGATGAAATTGAGTTTGACACCCCTGTTTTATAGCATAACGTTAGCATAACGTTAGCATTTCGCTGCCTTCTGGACATTAGATTTATTATTCGAATATTATAAAAGTAGGGTAGACATGTGGAGATTATCCGGTTGAACAAAACGTGCATTTATCAAACAGGTTCGTTTTCCACAGACCTGTCCTGTGGAGAAATCCCGTTGCTTTTTTGTCGAGGGAACCAGCAGCTTCCTTCTGGGTAAATACGTAATGTCTGCGTCAATATAAGGTCAATGTTGACAGTTCAGCTCAGACTGGATGATCTGACTGAAACTAAACAGATGTCTAGCTCCAGTTGTAACGCCACTTATTCCACCTTTGTTTTTGCATCGCCAGGAAGGCGGGTGTTCGCTTCTAAGATGTGTTCGCTTCTACAGAGCACCTCCATTACAGATTTCAGATGGTCTTCTTGCCACTCGGCTGCCCAGGATGTATGGGTTTATTTACAGATATCTTCTGCTCCGCTGGTTACTGTGAAAACACATGGCAACTCTCCCGCATGTGGTATTTAGTTTACTCTCATTGTAAACCAGCCGCAGACTTGTTTTCCACCGCTTTCTCCAGGTGAGGAGTCAAATTAGTTTCACGCGGTATTAGATTTAGCTTCGAGGCGCAATTGTATTTACTTCCTCTCCCCTCTCTGTTTCTACCTCCCTTCCTCTTTCCTCCCCCCTTCCTCTCTGGCTGATTGGTTATCTGACGGCCCGTTCCTCCGTCTTCCACCTCGCTGGAGTAATTCATCCCTCTTTTCTCTCCATCTCTTCATCCACTGCTCTTTCCATTCATCCACATCCCGCCATCTTTTGTCCAACCAATTGCTCCATCAAGACCCCTGACAGCAAGGTGGGAATTTCACTGCAAACTTTTTTGGGTAAAAAAACTCCCCTATTTAATTTTAAACGGGACTCTTAGGTCGTTTAAAAAATGCGCCACAATCACTTTTATCCATTAAAATACACAGAATTGGCTTCTTTATTTTTTTATTCCACACTGCTCTTTTTTCATTGCACGGTAAATCTTTGCTGCTCTGACAGAAATCCTTCCACAGCAGAAACCGTTGTTGGAGAGAAATCCTGATTCAGCCGCTCGATACGTGCTGTTCCGTCTAAGCAGCAGTGATGCATTGTGCTATATATCTGCAGCCAGTAAACAGTGTCTCATCACTGCTGATCTACAGCGCTCTACATCTACGTGTATCCGTGTTAAATACAGTCTGCTCTCTGCCGATATACGATCCATATCTGTTTTCACTAATTACTGTCTGATGATGTTTGTTTACTGGATGCTGTATCATCAGTGATAACGTAATACCTCAAACAAGCCTGGAACGATGTGGACGAATCAGATATCTCATCAATGGTAAATCCATAATCGTTTCTTATGTTGTTACATAGGAGTCGTATCAGGATCAATAACACCTACAGTATGTTGATGATGAACTGGATTGCTGTTCAAATAAACTATTGTCTGATTACTCTGTATTTCTTTGCATGCATGCAAACTAGTCTGTGCATAACTGGAAATATTTATTGTGAAGATGTTATGAGATCAGACTATCAACCATATACAATGTAAATACTGCTATGTTTTACTGTATGTATTAATATGTTGGAATATTTGTTTATGTTATTATAGTTTTCTTAAAATAGTATTCCATCTTTGTTTTAATTGTATGTATGCACCACAACATCAAGTCAAAATCCTCCTATGTGTTAACCTACTTGGAAATAAATCTGTTTATGTTTCTGATAATTCTGAAAAGTGAACATTTTTGGGGGAAATTCTGAGAAAAAAAGTCATAATTCTGAGCTTTCGAAATAGAAATATGATATTTTCTTCTCGTTATTCTGACTTTTTACTCGGAACACTTTTATTCAGATAAAAACAAATTGGAAAAGTGGCCTGAATCCTTTTCCGTAGTTATATTTCTTCACTTAAATGTTTACAACAACAGACTTTTCCATTTGGTTATTTCATCTTATTAAATGATAGAAGATTTCGGCACCAGCTCAGCATCGTGTAAACACCGTCAGATTGTGTCAGCTGAAGTTAAAAGCCGAATGCATGTATTAGATCAGTGCTTCTCAAGTACGTTAGCGCCCCCTAGTGGTCCGTGAGTATATTGGTAAAACTTCACATTTGAAATAAATCTATTTAAGTTTTCCGCACTCTCGCGGGAATATCTCCGCGATGGAGCGAGCTTAAGTTTCACTTTCGATTCCGCGATAGAGCCCAGCGCAACACCTTCATCACACATGTTGCCGCTTGTTTGTACCATGTTCAGGCGATTTGTAATCTGTTCAAGAAGAACTATGTGTTTTTTTTATATTTGTGGAGTTAGGTGGTCCGCGAGTGTTTTTTTATTGGTTAAGTTTGAGAAGCACTGTATTAGATAATCTTTGGAGGACTCTTTGATATTGTACCTATTGCCCCAAAACACCTAAAGAGCCATTGTGGATGACTATAATACAGGGTTGCCAACTCTCACGCATCAGGCGTGTGACACACGCTTTCACTCTCAATCTCACGCTCTCACGCTGCCCAAACTATTCTCACGCCAAAAACAAGATGAACCAGAGATCGTTTTTGGTTGGTTATTTACAATGTTGAGTTGACAGCTGTTCGAGCTGTCGATCCGCTCCCTCCCCGCCCCCACCACTCTTAACAACGTTAACAGACAGCAGAGCAGTGGGAGCCGGTTGGTCAATCCCCGACCCGTATTGCGCATGTGCAGATCCAAGATCTAGTAGAAGTGAAAAGTAAAGGCCAAAATAGAGTCAAATAGTGTATGAGAGTGAGAGTGTGTTAATTTATATGTTTGGCAGTTTGGAGTAAGTCTTTAGATTTAGACACACAGTGTGTGTGTTTCATGTATAGGCCTCTCACGATAATACATTTGTTGGATACATTTCCCCGGAAATTATTGCGATAAACGATAATATTGTCGGCACCGTTGTATGAGCATATTAGACCACTGACATAATGATAATATATAATAATAATTCAAGTGCATCCTTTCAAACTGCTAGTCACATCCTCATGTAAATGGCAATGTATCGAGTTCATTTTTATTTATGGTACGATAAGTCAATTAATTGCTTATCGCGTTTGTTATGTGTTTGACTTTCATTAGTGAATGAAACTTTGTGCCCTTTATAGTGTATTTGTATATATTGTATATATATCCTATATATATGCTAAGGTCCCGCTACTGACACGATAGCAGTTATTTAGTGCGCATATGTGTAATTAAACCCATGATATCAAAATCTCACTCCAGCCAGGTACCCAAAGTTGGCAACAATAATATGTACAATAATACATATATAAGACCGTTATAGGGTTTAAGAAGAGCATAGTAGTGCTCCATATGAAACAGAGGAACTTGCAGGAGGACGCGGAGGCTATAAATCTCCCTAATGACCTCCTCCTTATAAACCAGAGTGGTCAGTTGGAGCGATCCCGACTCTTTACTCTGCTGAGCTGGTGCTGATCGAGTCTCTTCCCCCCCCATCATGCTTTTCCTCCGTAATAAAGAAACCTCTGCAGCTCAGGAGGCTGCTTCACATGCACACTCACACCCCCACGTATAACAAAACAAACCTATTAAAACCAAATAAGTCGTGAAACGCTGCCGTCTCTTCCTCTCCCTCTGCGTCTCGCTTATCTCCCGCCCGGAGGCGGAGAAGCTGAGATCAATTTTGGGATCAGAGCTTGATTAAATATCGACAAGGCCCGGCTCACCGTCTTTGATCTCTCGGAAAAGGCTTTCAACGTGTCCATCATTGTCTCAGAAATCAAACTTATTCCGAATGCATATCAAGAACTCCAAAAGCCTTTCATAATGTCCCCGGAGCAGAGCGTGATCAGATAATACAAATAAAACGTATCTCGCTATTGTCTGATATTCAAGGTCTGCATGAGAAACTGACGCTTGGAATTAGATTGCAGTCTTTTTGCCGTCTTTGACGAAAGATCTTTCAAAGCCTCTCCGAATTTTTTTTTACAACGCTTTATATATTTTGTAAACTTGACGGAATAACGATTTCAAAAGCATTTACCCATACAAGAGTAATGCTAGAGGTTAATGTATCTGCTTAGTATTGCACTTCACATAGTTCCACACCATTTATTGAAGTTAAACACTATATATAGTTGTAACTTGTTCAAGTGCATATTCTGAAGACCTTTTCTTTCTTTTTTTAAACATGTAAAGGGGACCTATCATGCCAAATGCACTTTTTGATGTCTTCTCTACATCAAAATGTGTCCCCGGTGTGTCGGGGAACTCACGCAGCGTCAGAAAATAAAACCCTCTCTCTTTTCCTCCGTACCCAAATCTCTAAAAACGGGGAACAACGGAGCTGATCCAGATTTGCTGTCGATATGACGTAACATCTGAAATGTGGACCCACGGGCCAATCAGAAACGTTGCTATCAGAAACAATGCCCGACTGTTTTGGACGTAATATGGTCGGTGTTTACATTAGCATCGCTAACACTCAGAGCTAACCTGTACTGGAGAGCATGTGTGTGAAGAAGCAGGAAGTAGAAAGGAACTCGCCTTGTGGTGTAACCGGCAAGAGAGAAAGCCTTTGAGCTCCAGACTGTTTCAGAGCCTTGATAATCCATGATATGGCGTTTCATCACGGCAGCATTTAGTTTAGACGGTAGCTGCCGGGTCCCGCATGAGCTCAGACCCCTCCTCTTTAAAGCTTTATCCCCAAATCAGCACTTTTGAAACAGGAAGTGAAATAGAGGGATATGAGGCGTGGCTAGAATGATCTGTTTGGTATTTTGAGCAAAACACTTCATGTTTTTTATATATTTTTATATATCTGAGACCTGTGCTATTGCCTAAAAATAGCATGATAGGGGACCTTTAAGTTCATGCGGGAACCTCAGACATTCACGTTGTTTTTGTGACAGTGATCTGCAAAGAGGTGCGTAACTTTGTCACAGTTTATAATAATAATATAATGGAGAGGCGGGACTCTGGAGTAACTGTTTTAAAAGTAGCTCTATAATGCTTTTTGGGGTTCTTTCATGAAGTGTGTTTTTATAAGATTTAGTGCATGTAAATGGTCTGCAAAAGCTAACATCCCTGTGTTCCCTCCAGAGGACGTTTCTATGACGATCTAAATCAGTTGTCCTCATGTCAAAGGTTAATATATTAATCACACCAAAACATCTCCTCTGATTTCTTTTGGCTATCTGTG
>CM070490.1:5464219-5481719 GCA_036324585.1 Champsocephalus esox
TCTTCTCACATGTTGAACACAAATACCTGTACTTTCTACTTCTTACATGTTGAACACAAATACCTGTACTTTCTACTTCTCACATGTTGAACACAAATACCTGTACTTTCTACTTCTTACATGTTGAACCCAAATACCTGTACTTTCTACTTCTTACATGTTGAACTCAAATACCTGTACTTTCTTCTTCTCACATGTTGAACTCAAATACCTGTACTTTCTTCTTCTCTCATGTTGAACTCAAATACCTGTACTTTCTACTTCTTACATGTTGAACACAAATACCTATACTTTCTACTTCTTACACTTTGAACCCAAATACCTGTACTTTCTACTTCTTACATGTTGAACACAAATACCTGTACTTTCTACTTCTCACATGTTGAACTCAAATACCTATACTTTCTACTTCTTACATGTTGAACACAAATACCTGTACTTTCTACTTCTTACATGTTGAACCCAAATACCTGTACTTTCTACTTCTTACATGTTGAACCCAAATACCTGTACTTTCTACTTCTTACACTTTGAACCCAAATACCTGTACTTTCTACTTCTTACATTTAGAATACTAATACCTGTACTTTATACTTATTACATGTTGAACCCAAATACCTGTACTTTCCACTTCTTACATGTTGAACCCAAATACCTGTACTTTCTACTTCTTACATGTTGAACCCAAATACCTGTACTTTCTACTTCTTACATGTTGAACCCAAATACCTGTACTTTCCACTTCTTACATGTTGAACCCAAATACCTGTACTTTCCACTTCTTACATGTTGAACTCAAATACCTGTACTTTCTACTTCTTGCATGTTTAACTAAAATAACTGTACTTTCTACTTCTTACATGTTGAACTCAAATACCTGTACTTTCTACTTCTTACATTTTGAACTCAAATACCTGTACTTTCTACTTCTCACATGTTGAACCCAAATACCTGTACTTTCTACTTCTTACATGTTGAACACAAATACCTGTACTTTCTACTTCTTACATGTTGAACACAAATACCTGTACTTTCTACTTCTTACATGTTGAACTCAAATACCTGTACTTTCTACTTCTTACATTTTGAACTCAAATACCTGTACTTTCTACTTCTCACATGTTGAACCCAAATACCTGTACTTTCTACTTCTTACATGTTGAACACAAATACCTGTACTTTCTACTTCTTACATGTTGAACTCAAATACCTGTACTTTCTACTTCTTGCATGTTTGAACTCAAATACCTGTACTTTCTACTTCTTACATGTTGAACTCAAATACCTGTACTTTCTACTTCTTACATTTTGAACTCAAATACCTGTACTTTCCACTTCTTACATGTTGAACTCAAATACCTGTACTTTCTACTTCTTACATTTTGAACTCAAATACCTGTACTTTCTACTTCTTACATGTTGAACACAAATACCTGTACTTTCTACTTCTTACATTTTGAACTCAAACACCTGTACTTTCCACTTCTTACATGTTGAACTCAAATACCTGTACTTTCTACTTCTTGCATGTTTAACTCAAATACCTGTACTTTCTACTTCTTACATGTTGAACTCAAATACCTGTACTTTCTACTTCGTACATGTTGAACTCAAATACCTGCACTTTCTACTTCTTACATGTTGAACCCAAATACCTGTACTTTCTACTTCTCACATGTTGAACCCAAATACCTGTACTTTCTACTTCTCACATGTTGAACACAAATACCTGTACTTTCTACTTCTTACATGTTGAACCCAAATACCTGTACTTTCTACTTCTTACATGTTGAACTCAAATACCTGTACTTTCTACTTCTCACATGTTGAACCCAAATACCTGTACTTTCTACTTCTTACATGTTGAACCCAAATACCTGTACTTTCTACTTCTTACATGTTGAACCCAAATACCTGTACTTTCTACTTCTTACATGTTGAACTCAAATACCTGTACTTTCTACTTCTCACATGTTGAACCCAAATACCTGTACTTTCTACTTCTTACATGTTGAACCCAAATACCTGTACTTTCTACTTCTTACATGTTGAACCCAAATACCTGTACTTTCTACTTCTTACATGTTGAACCCAAATACCTGTACTTTCTACTTCTTACATGTTGAACCCAAATACCTGTACTTTTCTACTTCTCACATGTTGAACTCAAATACCTGTACTTTCTACTTCTCTCATGTTGAACTCAAATACCTGTACTTTCTACTTCTTACATGTTGAACTCAAATACCTGTACTTTCTACTTCTCACATGTTGAACCCAAATACCTGTACTTTCTACTTCTTACATGTTGAACTCAAATACCTGTACTTTCTACTTCTCTCATGTTGAACTCAAATACCTGTACATTCTACTTCTCTCATTCTCCAAACAGCTGGTTCCTTTAGTCTGAATGTGTATCTGGTGCGTGATCATTATTCTTTAGAGTCACTGCGTGCCTATTGGTTGGAACACGATCCGTGTATCCATCACTTCCTGGTCTTCTCTAAAGAAGAGGGACCAATGGAAACGTTGTCATGTTGCCGTTGGTCACCATGGAAACATTCATTAGCTAACAATGACATTATTGTTCTATTGATATAAAGGGAGGTCAGGTACTCTTTAAAGCAGCTGCTAGCTATGGGTACTTTCTACTGAAGTACACTTCAAAGCCTCTTTACTTTGACTTGAGTAAAGACATTTAGACCGTACTTCTACTTTCACCAGAGTCTTTTTAAACACGAGTATCTGTACTTCTACATGAGTAAAGGATGTGTGGACTTTTTTCATCTCTGGTCATCACTACCCCAACAAATACTACGAAGCAGGAATACCATGCTTGGTGTTCGTGTCCTTGAGCCAAACACTGAGCCCCCTGCTGTGAGTTGCTTTTGGGTTTAAAACACACACTCAGCTCCTAATCTGTTGTATTAGCAGGTCTGCTCCGGATCAGGCGGTGCTCTGGAGCAGCCGGCTGTGAAATAATACAATCAGCAGCTCATTAACTCGCAATTTCATTTTTTTGAGTTTGGAGGCACGATGATTAAGTGGGGAAACAATAGCGGCAAATCAGATTACAGAAAGATGATTAGAAACAAACATAGTTTAGGATTCATGCTCTCAATGCTGTGATATGTTGATATACTGTAGTGTGGATGCTCGGGGAGGGTTCAGAGGATTACTCAAGGGCATGGCAGTCATTTGGTTCGTCTCTTTTTCCTTCTTACTGTGTGTCCTTCTCTTCCGATAGACTTCAGTATTTGCTGTTCTCCATCCTCTCTTTCTAATTCTTAAAACTTCTACTATCTGCAGTATGTTCCTGTAATCTTCTCTGTTTGTATTCGTTTAACGCGACCACTGCTCCCAAGCCCTGTTGTTGCCATTTTATTTTCTGTTAAATAAGGTTAGTTAGACCGTGAGTTAGACCCGAGTCTTCCTGACAGTTCACAGTGTGATGCTGGCCCAGTGTAATTCAAATGTACCGCCACGCGCAGCACAGACACCCAGCCGCTGCCCAGCCGCAGCACAGACACCCAGCCGCTGCCCAGCCGCAGCACAGACACCCAGCCGCTGCCCAGCCGCAGCACAGACACCCAGCCGCTGCCCAGCCGCAGCACAGACACCCAGCCGCTACCCAGCCGCTACCCAGCCGCAGCACAGACACCCAGCCGCTGCCCAGCCGCAGCACCGGAAATGGAACTGCTGGGAGAAAAACTGACTATCAGAGATGTAACGTTATCTTTGATAATATTTAGTCTCCTCATTTTTCGTCAACGAAAGTAAAGAGAGATGTTGGCATCGTTTTTATTTGGTAAACTAAATTTTCGTCTCGTCACTTTTCGTCAACGATATTGCATGATGATTTCTTTACAGTTATTGTTTACTGCCGTCTCGTCATCGTCTCGTTTTAGTCATGAAAAAAAAGGGAAATTAACACTACTGTTGGCACATAACTACTTGTTGAAGTTTCAATAGAGATAACAGCTGCTTTATACTACACACGTTTCTCCTGCCCTGATTGCTAGTGCCGTTTCCCTTTGATCAACCAAACCCTAAAGCTGCAGTCATATGAGAAGCCGTGAAAGGGCTCTGCGTTGACATTTTTGCAGTTGTGCTTGTAGAGAGAAAGTGTGCTCGAATCTGGAATTATTTCAACGTTGAACTACTGGTACTAAAGGTACTGCTGACCTTTCAATGCACAGCCAATCAGATGCCAGCTGTATGTAGCTGTGCATAGCTAGTAGGGGACGTACACATTGAACATAACCTTAACTGGATGATTTGCACAAAAGGCTCGGGGACCATCGAGTGAATGCAGCTGAACCCTAACCCGTGTGAACAATATATAAAAAACCTAGAAGTTGGTGCATCTTGCTCCTTCTGACCCCTACTGAATGAGGCTCATTACCAAAGTCTATCTAACAGGTTGACAACACTCGTATTTACTTTGTTTTGACCATGCAGTGAATAAAAGGCTGCATTTTCTTTCACCAAAACAATTGGCGCATGAAGGAAACGAAAAACAATATAAGAAATGCTTACTAACTTATAAGTGTAGCTCAAGGCAAAGCATATACACACACACACACACACACACACTTTTGGAGTGCTTTTTAAACTGAAGGCCAGGGCAGGCTGCGAGCAGACGGTTGTCACTTTGCGTTCACATTTCTCCCCATCTCCCTTGGCTTCCTTCCTTCTTCCCTTCTTCCCTCCTTTTTTTTTCTCGCACCGCCATTGTTTCTGTCGCTCTCCCGGTGAGAATTGGAGTCTGCGCTGTATATATTTGTCATATCATATCCCATCATGCCCCTCTCTCCTCCTCGTCCTCCATCTCTCTATCTCCCCGTCTCCATCTCTGCTTTTTCTGCAGTTGATTTATTCAGCAGCTCCACCAGAGAGGAACGATGAGGAGATAACGACGAGCCGGCAGTGTGTGTGTGTGTGTGTGTGTGTGTGTGTGTGTGTGTGTGTATGTGTGTGTGTGAGGACGAATGAGGCAGAGAGACACAGTGACAGACAGGCAGAGAGAGAGACAGACAGAGATGTACAGATAAAAGTTCTGCTGACAGATGACTGATGTTAGAGCTGATATGAACAAGGCTCCATACTCCCAGGGTGCATGTACGTGTGTGTGTGCGTGTGTGTGTGTGTGTGTTAACTTCCTGATGCGTCAAAGCTCAAGAGAGCACACACAGAGGGAGGAAAGTCAGGAAACGGATGAAACGAGATGAAGAGGAGGAGAGAGACAGGGGGAGGAAGAAGTGATGGAGGAAGAGAGGAAGTCAAAACAAATAGGAGGGGAGGAGAGGTTTAAAGAAAGAGCAGGAGGTGAGATTAGGACATGAGAGGGAGATAAAAGGGATGTGAGAGGGTCGGAGAACATTTTGAGGAAGAAGAGGAGAGATTAGAAGAGGATGTAAGGAGGTAGGAGACATGGAAAAGAGAAAGAGATGTCCGGAGCCTTGCTCAAGGGCACCACGGCAGGGCAGGAGGTGAACTGGGACCTCTCAAGTAGAAGTCCACACTCCATATTCAGGTCTGGTCGGGGACTTGAACCGGCGACCCGATACAGCTCACAGTTCAAGCCTCTACCGACTGAGCCACTGCCGGAAGAGTGAGGAGACAAAGGAAAGGAAAGGAGAGAAGGGGAGAGGAGAGGAGAGGAGAGGAGGAACAGAGGGAGATAGTATGAACGTTGTCAAGAGAAAGGGTAGGAGGGGACATTGAGACGGAGATGGATGACAACACCGACAATAACAAAGCAGAAAAGGAAAGGAGACAAGGAGGAAAGGGAACAAGATTGATTGTAACATCTTCATGGAGCAAACTGAAGGAGGAAACAAGAGGAATGAGTAAACAGAGAGCAGGGAAACTAACGATAGTGAAGTCAGAGAAAAAATAATCCCTCATTGAGCTTCTCAGGAACAGCACGACGTCATCCCAGAGGCATCGATCTCGTGCTCTGAAGAGAACACACACGAGCGGGCGAGGGACCTCCTCTTTCATAAGAAACCAAACGCACCGTCATCGTGTCCCAGTGCACTTTACAGGAAGACGAGAGAGAAAGATGAACTGTGCAAAGGATAAGAGAGACGCTCATAATGTGTTGATATGAGAGGAGAAAGAAAATCAAAGAGAGGGACTGTGTGTGTGTGTGTGTGTGTGTGTGTGTGTGTGTGTGTGTGTGTGTGAGAGATGGCTCATCACAGTTCATGTGAAGGTGAGATAAGCACATGAAAGGAGAGGTCAACACACACACACACACACACACACACACACACACACAGTCCCTCTCTGCAGGCGGTGCAGCAGACCTGTCAAAGTGTGTGTTCGTGCCACACAATACAAATGGCCGCTGATGTAGCCCCCAGATACTGTCTGACACACACACACACACACACACACACACACACACACACACACACACACACACACACACACACACACACACACACCTCTACCTGCAGCCTCTGATTAACTCTAACTCTCTTTCTCTCTTCGCCCTTCACTTGTTCTGCCTCTCGGCTTTTTATGTTTCTCTCCTCGTTTAGCTTCGTCTCTCGCATGGCGCGCGCACAACGACCTCGTCGGTGAAATGTTCCTCAAGGTCAGGGAAAGGCTGGTCTCTTTTTATTGTCATCGTTAGAAGTAAACCAATGTTGGCTTTTGGCAGCAAACAGGAAGTGATGAAGGTAAAATGGCCCTCTGCTGTGTTCAGACGAGGGCGGCACGATTGGGGAAAGAATCTAAATGAGATTTTTCTGACAGATATTGCGATTCGATTTGCGATATTTGTTTTTAACTGAAGTGTATTGTAAAATGCGGCCATATCTCCGGCTAGGAAGGTCGCATCAACGTGCTCCCGTCTCCAGCGCCCCGCAGCCCGAGCTACGAGTGAAAGAACTAAACGTACATGAAACCTCCGTTGGGTTGCTTTAAAGTCGAGCTTCAGTTTCAGATTCACCCTGTGACAGAAACACGTGATGGAGCGTCGCTAACCTGACGCAGACGGTTCACCAAACCATCTGAAGCTCCACTGGAAGCCATTTGGAAAGGGCAGGCATCTTCAAAGATACTTGGCAGGTGATTGGATCAATCTGTCTATCACCTTCTATCATGGGCCACTTCTGATTGGTTAACAAAGGCTGGTACACGTGGAGCACAGCACTTCTGATTGGTTAACAAAGGCTGGTACATGTGGAGCACAGCACTTCTGATTGGTTAACAAAGGCTGGTACATGTGGAGCACAGCACTTCTGATTGGTTAACAAAGGCTGGTACATGTGGAGCACAGCACTTCTGATTGGTTAACAAAGGCTGGTACACGTGGAGCTCAGCACTTCTGATTGGTTAACAAAGGCTGGTACATGTGGAGCTCAGCACTTCTGATTGGTTAACAAAGGCTGGTACATGTGGAGCACAGCACTTCTGATTGGTAAACAAAGGCTGGTACATGTGGAGCTCAGCACTTCTGATTGGTTAACAAAGGCTGGTACATGTGGAGCACAGCACTTCTGATTGGTAAACAAAGGCTGGTACATGTGGAGCTCAGCACTTCTGATTGGTTAACAAGCCATTGTAAAAAGTATAAACGATGGTGTTTTCAATGGGATATTTCTAAGAATTCTTCATGTGCAAAATGGAATATTAGTATTATTTGGCTCTCAGTTGAGCTGCATGGAACTGAACACAATCGAGTCTCTAAGGAAGATATCTGGTAAGCTGTTCAAATCTGGTTTTCATTTATTTATCTTCCCACTTTCTCCGTCTCGCTTCTTTTGAGGTGTTCACAGAGGGAAAGGTGTATACACACTCACTTCGAAAGAAAGAAGGGACGGCGAGGGACGGTTGATAATGGCTAATTTCTTCCCTTACTGGAAAATCCCATTTGGAACATTTCCGAGTCAACGAGTCCAATCAAGGAAAAGCTGCAACGAATAGTTCAGGAGATTCAACCATTTGAATTGAAGCAGGTTAAATCCCCGAAGGAGTGAAGGAGGGATTTCTGCAAAAACCGATTCACCTTTTTCTGATGCCAAGACTTGACCTTATTCAATTTCTACTTTATAAATACATACAAAAGTTATTCAAATGCATACAAATCGGTACATGCCGTGGTGGGAATAGCGAAGTACATTAACTCAAGTCTTGTACCTAAGCATATACTCTCACTTTCACCACATAGTAACGATTTTATATTGTTTTTCGACCGGTATGTTGTCATATAGTCGCGATTTAGGTATTTGGTTCAATGAGGCGATAGACTATCAAATCCAAATCCAAACAAAAGTCAGTATTTAAAAGCAGATAGTGAAGTTGTCGCAGTCAGAAAGGTCATGACTTTGAGTCAGGAGGATGCGTCCCCAGCTGACCCAGAGAGCCACGCAGGTTCTGGTCCAGGCTCTCGTCACCTCACGCCTAGACTACTGCAGCTCCCTCCTGGCTGGTCTACCTGCATGTGCCATCCGTCCTCTCTCATCCAGAATGCAGCGGCTCGTCTGGTCTTCAACCTTCCTAAATGCTCCCACACCACGCCGCTCCTCCACTCCCTCCACTGGCTTCCGGTAACTGCTAGAATCCACTTCAAGACACTGGTGCTTGCGTACCATGCTGCGAATGGATCTGGCCCTTCCTACATCCAGGACATGGTTAAACCGTACACCCCAGCGCGTGCTCTACGCTCTGCATCAGCCAAACGGCTCGCTGCACCCTCGCTGCGAGGGGGACCCAAGTTCCCATCAGCAGAAACACGTGGGTTTGCTATCCTGGCTCCAAGATGGTGGAATGAGCTCCCATTGACATCAGGACCGCAGAAAGCTCACACACCTTCCGGCGCAGACTGAACACTCATCTCTCTCGACTCCACCTCGAGCGAGACAATTACTATCAAAGCACTTATATACTAATATAGGGCTGGCTTATCTAAAGCCAGTTGAGTAGCACTTGAAATACTTGGCTCTTTGAAACCTGATGTACTTTATGATTCTGTTTTCTTCAAGTTTGTATCTTGTTGGTCGGACGCACTTATTGTAAGTCGCTTTGGATAAAAGCGTCAGCTAAATGCAATGAGTAATAAAGATATATTTTTCAGTAGCATTACTTCATCTAGAGACAGCCCTTGTACTCCTAGTGGTTTAAATAGCAGTAATTGTGCAGGAGTACATAACAGGAGTATCAAATGTACAATCCATAGTGGTAGATTTGAGCATCTAGCATAGGAGCTAAAGTAGTTACCATTGTTGTAAGAACTTAAGACTTTCCTTTTGAATATGTGTTATAGTAAGATCTATAAAGGTAAACGAAGCATGACGGAAGTAAGTAAAGGACAGGTGCATATTGTTGTATATATTAAAGCCCTAAATATATTCATACAGCTTCATAGTTTTCCTTTGAGACAGCAGCTTGTCTCCTCTTTGAACCAGTTGCATCTGCACTCCCTAAATCCCAGAGAAGAACGGCCTCGTGGGATTTCTGTTAAGACACAGTTACCCACTCATGTGTGCAGTCTGTCTGAAAAGTTTCTTCAAAGAGCTTCGCTTGCATAACGAAGAGAAACAGAAGGAAAGAGAGACGGCTCCGTGGATCCCTCAAGAGGTGGGAGAGAACGCAAAAGACTGCAGAGAGGCTGCTTTAATATCTCAGTATAGAAGTTAGAATTCTTCTCCGAGCCTACAATGCCCTAAATGTCCAGGCGCCATCTTATCTTAGAGAGGTGATAGTACTCTTGTGCCCAAATAGGGTATGGCGTACCCAGAATGCAGCGTTGTTAGTGGTTCCTATGGTTTCCAAACGCAAAATGGGAGAAACTAGGGTTTGAATGTGAGCCAGCCCTAACTATAAGCTTTGTCAAAAAGTCAAGGCTTTCCTCTAGGATAAAGCTTAGGGCTGGTTCATTCAAACTCTAGTTATGCTTTGATAGGCGTTAAACTTCCCTCCCTGATAAAGCTTAACGTTATAGGGATGGCTCAGGCTTACCTTGAACCCTAGACCCCAGGTATGCTGCTATAGTCTTAAGACTTTTCTTTTGAATATGTGTTATAGTTCGGATGGTTCAGGCTTATCTTGAACCCTAGACCCCAGGTATGCTGCTATAGTCTTAAGACTTTCCTTTTGAATATGTGTTATAGTTCGGGATGGTTCAGGCTTACCTTGAACCCTAGACCCTAGTAGGTATGCTGCTATAGTCTTCAGACTTTCCTTTTGAATATGTGTTATAGTTCGGGATGGTTCAGGCTTACCTTGAACCCTAGACCCCAGGTATGCTGCTATAGTCTTAAGACTTTCCTTTTGAATATGTGTTATAGTTCGGGATGGTTCAGGCTTACCTTGAACCCTAGACCCTAGTAGGTATGCTGCTATAGTCTTAAGACTTTCCTTTTGAATATGTGTTATAGTTCGGGATGGTTCAGGCTTATCTTGAACCCTAGACCCTAGGTATGCTGCTATAGTCTTAAGACTTTGCTCTGAGGTTAGGCTTATAGTTAGGGCTAGTTCAGGCTTACATTCAAACTCAATTTATGTTTTGATTACCTTACAACTTTACTTTTTGGAAAGTCTTACAGTTGGGGCTGGTTCAGGTTTACTTTGGACCAGCTTCAAGTTACGTTGCTTCATGATTACAACTTTCCTCTGAGATTAAGCTTATAGTTAGGGCTGGCTCAGGCTTACATTCAAACCCTAGTTAGGCTTCGATAGGCTTTAAACGTTCCTCTCTGATAAAGCTCATAGTTGGTGCAGGTTGACTTTGAACCAGCCCTAACTTTGTTTCTATAGTTTCAAATCTTTCTTTTTGTAATAAAGCTTAAAGGTAGGACTGGCTCAGGCTTAACTTGAACTAGATCCTAGTTATGCTGGAATAGGCTTGAGATTTTCCTTTTTGATAAAGCTTATAGTTTGGGCTGGCTCAGGCTTACTGTGGACTAGACCATAGTTATGATGCAACAGGATTAAGACTTTCCTCTGATATTCAGTTTATAGTTAGGGCTGGCTCAGGCTTGTCTTGAACCAGCCTCTTAGTATGCTGCAATAGTATTTGACCTTTCCTCTGTGATAAAGCTTATAGTTAGGCTGACTCAGTTCAAACGTACGTTCAAAAGTGCATTCAAATCCTAGTTATGCTTCGATAGGCTAATCGTTCGGGATGGCTCATAATGTCATGAACTGGCCTCTTGTTATGCTCTGATATATAGTTTATAGTTAGGGCTGGCTCAGGCTTAACTTTCTACCAGTCTCTGGTTAGGCTGCTATAGTCTTAAAGCCGCTTCCACACCAAGTACTTTGCCGTACTTAGTGCCAGCACTTAGTACCCCCATGGAACTAAGAGCCGATCGCGTTCACATCGGAATAAGTCCCTGGGGGTGGATTAGGCAAATGAAGCCGCTGACGTCACTTCTTCTTCTTCTTCTTCTTCTTCTGCTTTGGGTTTACTGGCCGCAAACCACTTCACGGCGTATACTGCCGCCCGGAGTCCCCGGCCGGAAGTCCCCGGCCGGAAGTCCCCGGCCGGAAGTCCCCGGAGTTGGGGAAGGCTTCAGTAGAAGCTGCTGGGACTCCCAGCAGCTTCTACTGAAGCCTTCCGAGTAAATCTCCAGAACGCCGACACCTCCTCATCTCCACCGCTCCCATGTTTTATTTTGTGTTGCCATAAGTTAGTCTCTCTGCGTTTCTGCACTGTGCTAATGCTAATGCTAATAATGCTAATGCCAGCAAATACAATGGCGACTCCACAAAACTGTTCAGAGTTTTACGGGGCGTGGTTTGCAATCCGCCCAGCTAATCAGAAATTGGTACTTTCTTCTCCCCAGGATAGTACCACCTCTCTAGCAGGCACTACAAATGGGGGTAAACGTTCCCGGAACTAAGTACTCGTTTTGGTGTGAACGCAAAATTCCAGGCACTAACGGAACCAAAGCTGAAAAGTACGTGGAAAAGTACTCCGGTGTGAACGCGCCTTTTGCTTTATGCACTGCAAGGGTCTAATGTCAAAAGGGTGTAGTTTGCTGTACAAACTGCAAAGCACTCTGAGACAAATGTGGGATTTGTTGGATTGGGAAATATAGATAAAATGTAAATGACTGAAAATACCTTTTGTGTAAGACATAGAAGGGGCTGTGTACGTGTTATGGCATTATACAATAGGTCCTTTATTGATGAAAAGTCAATCACACACCTGCACATAGACATACATAGATATATTTTAATATATCTATGTATGTCTCTACACGCACGCACACGCAAACACACACACACAAAGCGTGTACAGCATGAATATTTAAAAACACGGCACTAACAAGAACCAGAGGCGCCCCGGGAGATGTTAAAGTAAAAAACATCCAATCTTCTGTCGAATCTAAAAATCTCTGCCTTTGTTCATCTGACAGCCAATCCCCTTCTCTAAGCTCCACTAACAACCACCGGTTCTCCACGTGTCCTTTCTTTGAGCTGTTTTTAGCGTGCTTGCCGATGGGAGTGTTGTGCGTCTCAGGTTTGAGAAACGGCCTCCCGGGTGACAGCGCTCTCTGTTCATTTTGAAGGAGGTGTTAAGAGCTAGTTTGGAAGATGTGCAGGATCTGCAGAATGTGTGACAATCCCGCCCCCTCCTCTCCGCTAAAGATAGTTCCATCACGGCTTACTCTGAAAACAAAAACAGAAAGTAAAGATGGATGGAAGTTGAAGAAACTACTTTGGAGCGTTTTATTCCATGTGTGATTCTCTGACTGCACTGAAAAAACAAAGGGTGTGTGTTAACGCTGCTTTAACTTGTACAACTAATATGTGAAGTAAAAGACTGCTGATACAATTTCTATCATTAGAAATACCGCTTTTGCACATCTGATATTACCACCGTCACGTCTGTTCGGGAATAATTGGCCTAAGTATTCAACCTTTCACACAGTTCATAGTTTTCTCCTCTCACTGTCTCCTTTCCCACGGCATATATCTACGGCCTTGGGTATTGCTGCTATCTCTCTTAAGGGGGAGGAGCTTGGGTATTGCTGCTATCTCTCTTAAGGAGGAGGAGCTTGGGTATTGCTGCTATCTCTCTTAAGGGGGAGGAGCTTGGGTATTGCTGCTATCTCTCTTAAGGAGGAGGAGCTTGGGTATTGCTGCTATCTCTCTTAAGGGGAGGAGCTTGGGTATTGCTGCTATCTGATATTGCTGCTATCTCTCTTAAGGGGGAGGAGCTTGGGTATTGCTGCTATCTCTCTTAAGGAGGAGGAGCTTGGGTATTGCTGCTATCTCTCTTAAGGGGGAGGAGCTTGGGTATTGCTGCTATCTCTCTTAAGGAGGAGGAGCTTGGGTATTGCTGATATCTCTCTTAAGGAGGAGGAGCTTGGGTATTGCTGCTATCTCTCTTAAGGGGGAGGAGCTTGGGTATTGCTGATATCTCTCTTAAGGAGGAGGAGCTTGGGTATTGCTGCTATCTCTCTTAAGGGGGAGGAGCTTGGGTATTGCTGCTATCTCTCTTAAGGAGAAGGAGCTTGGGTATTGCTGCTATCTCTCTTAAGGGGGAGGAGCTTGGGTATTGCTGCTATCTCTCTTAAGGGGGAGGAGCTTGGGTATTGCTGCTATCTCTCTTAAGGAGGAGGAGCTTGGGTATTGCTGATATCTCTCTTAAGGGGGAGGAGCTTGGGTATTGCTGCTATCTCTCTTAAGGAGGAGGAGCTTGGGTATTGCTGCTATCTCTCTTAAAGAGGAGGAGCTTGGGTATTGCTGCTATCTCTCTTAAGGGGGAGGAGCTTGGGTATTGCTGCTATCTCTCTTAAGGGGGAGGAGCTTGGGTATTGCTGCTATCTCTCTTAAGGGGGAGGAGCTTGGGTGCATTGTTGTTGCCAGTCTATGACAGAGCACAAGCCGCCATGAGGTAGTTTACTGTTCAGGGACGAAGGCTCCTTGGCGCACATTCTTTCCTATGGACGAGAGCTCTAGTTAGATTCAGGGTCCATAATGTTTAGTCTCCCTGATGAGGAATGTTGATTATTACACTCCGAACTAGTTAAAACCTCGAGCTGCAGAAAGAGTTCTTCAGAATTGGTTTGGCAGCCGCTGTGTCAACTCGCGAGGCACCACCTGTCTCGTCAACTCTCCGGCCGTAACTCCAAATAAACCGTCAGTGTTTGCCATCAAAGCTCCAGCTCATCCCGTGTCTCCTTCATGAGTCGGTGACTCCCACTGCATTGCTGCACAGAAGTTTCCTCCACAACTACAACAGCTACTGCTACTGAACAACTAAAGGCCCGGACACACCAAACTGACACCAAAGAACACGTCGGACCCGATTGTTGTGTCGCCTCACGTCTCCTGCGTCTTGGCCAAAAGTCGCTCTGGAACACACCGCAAAGACTTCAGCCGACGGCCAAGTAGCACGTCGTATGCACTGCGCATGCGTGAGTGGCAATAACTGTCCTTACCAGCAGGTGGCCGTAGCATGTATTCGTCATTCAAAAGAGGCAACCGGAAGACAGACTGCGTGTTACAAACAATAGCGTGCGTTCCATTTTCACTCTCGTCCATCACAGACTGTTTCACATAGCGACTTATAACACACGTTTAGTGCGGAACTGGAAAATGAAAAATAATAGCCGTCTGTGTGTGCCTTCGTCACTTCCGTTTCGCTTCTCATGCTCTGATTCGCTAAGCTGAACAGCCAATCAGAGTGATTTCTTTTGCCGACAGCTTCCCGATTCAACATGTTGAATCGGACGGTGTCGGCACGGCCGGAAAGATACGACGGTAGAGCGACAGGACGGTAGGGCGACAAGACGGTAGGGCGACAGGACGGTAGGGAGACAGGACGGTAGGGCGACAAGACGGTAGGGAGACAGGAAGGTAGGGTGACAGGACGGTAGGGAGACAAGACGGTAGGGCGACAGGACGGTAGGGCGACAAGACGGTAGGGAGACAGGACGGTAGGGCGACAGGACGGTAGGGCGACTGGACGGTAGGGCGACAGGACGGTAGGGCGACAGGACGGTAGGGGGCGACAAGACGGTAGGGCGACAGGACGGTAGGGCGACAAGACGGTAGGGAGACAGGACGGTAGGGCGACAAGACGGTAGGGCGACAGGACGGTAGGGCGACAGGACGGTAGGGCGACAAGACGGTAGGGAGACAGGACGGTAGGGCGACACGACGGTAGGGCGACAGGATGGTAGGGCGACTGGACGGTAGGGCGACAGGACGGTAGGGCGACAGGACGGTAGGGCGACTGGACGGTAGGGCGACAGGACGGTAGGGCGACAGGACGGTAGGGCGACAAGACGGTCATCGACGGCCAGACATCTATCGATGGCCGAAATCAGCCCGGTGTGTCCGGGCCTTTAGAATACCACAACTAAAATGACTTCTAACAAAGCGGCTATGATTAGTCTATCGACAGAGAAATATTGGTAATTTCTAACAAAAAAAGCCCAAATATATTATTTTCAGTCTCAAATATTGAAATCAAGCTCGAAGACATGACCTTGGAGTTGGTGAAACCGGTGATGGACCATTTCACTAAAATGTTCTGTATTATGAAAATACTTTCCATCGATTGTGATTATCCAGAATTTTCAATTGCGGTTTCAGCCTCTCAAAAACGGCTATTTCCAGCTTTTCTCTGTTTTAAATCCTATAAATAAATAAATATATAAAGTGAACTCCTTTGGGTTTCGCGTTGACAAAAGAAACATATTCAAGAAATGATCTTGGACTTTGAGAAACTATGAAGAACATTTTCACTACGATGAATCTCGAACGGTTGTGATACTCATCTGTAATGAGAGTAAGCTGCAGTCTTACCACTAATACGGACTATACTTAGTACTTAACGGACTGCAATCGGGTCGTCACTCTGACACGGCCAGCACTCAAACTGCTGCTGTTACTATTGGCGAGCCCTCTCCAGTATTCCTGCGGAGGGACTGTTGAAGTGTCCCGATGAAGAGGAGTCTTTCTATATTCATGACGGGAACAAATGTAATTGGAAATGTTCACGGTACATGATCCGGGTTCGTATGACGGAGCATGATTGATTGTTTGCTTGTGTTTAGCATCAGAGAGGAAGCAGGAGAGAGAGATACGGGATGAGTGAGTGCACAACACTAATAGCAACAACAACAACAACAACAACAACAACAGCGTAATGTCCTCCCTCTCTCCCCTAATCCCTCCCTCTGTCTCCTCTGTCTCCTTTGTCTCCTTTCATGGGCTCTAGGAGAGAAGGCAGGATCCAAACTCAGACAAGCCTTTTGAACAATGAAGCAGATGAAGGATATGTGGTTGAGAATGAGAGGGAGTGAGGAAGATGAGAGGATGAAGAAGGAGTGATGATGAAGAGAGATGACAGAAAGGGAGAGGAGAAAAGAAGAGACAGACAAACAATATGTTTATATTACCAAAACCTGTAAACATATTACAAATATCTGCACTGTTCACCTGGCTGCACGATGTTTCATATCTTATCTAATTAACGTATTTATTCCCCAATTAATGAACAGTTTCTCAGGCAATATTGAAGAAGAAGAAGAAGAAGATTCAACTTATTGTCATTACGTAGTACACAGGCGGCGCGTGAGGCTAAGGTGTGGGAAGGCTAAATCACGTTTTTACCTGACGCTGCCCGCCTCCGGCGTCTATAGAAATCAGATCAAGTTTTATTTGTATAGCACATTTATAAACGATTTTTGGTCGAGCCAAAGTGTCGTACATATAATAAAAATAGCCTACAGTAGAACATTTTAAACTGCCGTATGCATATAGACAAGAGATCAACTCGGTGAAAGCACCGCCTGCTGACCAATCAGAGCTCAGTGTGCGGAGTTTAAATCTCTCAAGTCATATTACAGGAGAAAGGAAATACAGTTTAAACTGCCGTATGCAGAGAAGACGCCGACGTGTCGCACTTATCGTTCATATCACACTGATATCAGATCATCGATCATATCATATAATATCATATATATCCTGATCTGAGTCAGCTGAGCCGTATCTAGCCGTGCAACACTCACAGCGTCACATGCTGTATGCAGAAGCATTATTTTAAGAACACATTATGTTGACGAAACACTCGAGTCAAATGTAATTAAAGTCAGATCCACTCGTGTCTTAGACGGGGCAGTGATATCAGTGACGCATTCAAACACTCTGTAGTTGAATTATTGTTTAACGAGTTGTTCTGTGTTCTCCTTGCAGCAGCTCTGTGGCTTGTATCCTGGATTATATGTTTAAGTCATCATGGATGTTTAAAGTTCTTATTTGTCTAATATTAGTTTACTTTTCATGAATGAAGTATGACGCTGTGCTGTCAGTACACGTGTCCCTGTTTGTGATTGGTCAAATGTAGCTAACCCCGCCCCTTTCACGTGAACGCGCTCTCAGCTGGAGAGAGAAACCCTGGCTTGATTCACCGACTTGATATTAATCAGCGTCGAGATCTCGTTTGTTAGGGTTAGTTAAGATAACTCAAACATATCCAGGGTCTGTGGAACTGGCTTCGTAGTACAGGGCACCGGTGGCT
>CM070490.1:5486719-5541719 GCA_036324585.1 Champsocephalus esox
TTCACGTCACCACCGCTAAGCTAAAGGAGGCTAATGTTGGGCTATGGATGAGCGTAACACATTTGTCACTTCTTGGCAAAACTATGGCCCCGCCCACTTTCGGGGGAAAACAATGCATTCGAGCGAAGCAGAAAATAATAGTTTCTTCATGTCTTAAATCTGCTGAGTCATATATTGCACCTCAAATAACACATACATCCTGAGTTAAGGTTTCTTTACTTCCACTACAGAAAAAAGGGCAGTAAAAGAAACTCACAGTTTCAGTGTCAGATTGCTTCCTGCCACAGATTGACCGGACATCATTTCTATATTGATTTAAATTAAACTATAAATCGACACAGATCATCGATCTCCAATGACGTTTTTTAATAGTTTACCTGTCTGGCGCTATAATTGGGCTTCTTGCAGATTAAGAAAAGCAACTTATTGATGTGACTGCCGAAAACTTCAGAATCTGTATTTATCGGCATTCAAATGACAGCGAATGTTTTCCCCAAAAAGTGGGCGGTGCCGATATTTTGGCCGGTCGTGACGCATGTGTTACTCTCATCTATAAAGGAACTACACCTAAATAGTACTTGTATTATTGTTGGCTTGTTTAACGAAAGCATCTGTGACACACTTGGTGGAAATGTTGAATATTATACAATAAAAAAAAGGTTTTAGTGAATGATTTCCCTTAAGGCATTCTCCGTGGAAACATTTAAATTGTTCGAACTTCCGAAGTTTTTTGTTGTCTCGCTGCAGCAGATTTGTTACTTTGAATTTCATTTCAATAACACATTTTACGCCATTATTTATGTATTTGTTGTTGTATACTTTTTCTTCCTAGATGAGCTTTTATGTCATTTGCGTCTGTTTTACATTTTGATCTCTCGCAGCGAGATGTTTTTATGAAACCCTTGGGGAGGCTTTTCATCTCATCCGCTCCGTTTGTACCTCTCATCTTCTCTCCAGCAGAAACGCACGTTACCAGCCATAGTAATAAAGAGATTGTTTATCTGCTTTCATGTGATCTTTTTTCAGTTTTCAATAGCCGGTTTCTGCAGCCACACAGAAGGGAAGGTAGAAAATCTAACACGCAAATTAAAATATTGGCACATTTGGTAAAAATGATTTGGCAGCTAACCAACCCGGCTGCTCTCTGCTTGAATCAGCACTTTGTCTCCTGAAATACTCGAGGTTATGGGCGGAATTCAAAAACGAATAACTTTACTGAAGAGAAATGTTTACCTATTATATTATTTAGGGATTAACATCTGTTCTTTAAAAAAAAATGTCACCAGACACATGAAAGGGGGATGCTTAATGAATTAAGCCGCCCATAGTCCCTTGATCCTCCTAAGCAACAGTTTGTTTTTCTTAGCAACGGTCTGTTCTCCTAAGCAACAGTTTGTTTTTCTTTGCAACGGTCTGTTCTCCTAAGCAACAGTTTGTTGTTCTTAGAAACGATCTGTTCTCCTAAGCAACAGTTTGTTGTTCTTAGCAACGGTCTGTTCTCCTTAGCAACGGTCTTCTCTCCTTAGCAACGGTCTGTTCTCCTAAGCAACAATTTGTTGTTCTTAGCAACGGTCTGTTCTCCTGAGCAACAGTTTGTTGTTCTTAGCAACGGTCTGTTCTCTTTAGCAACGGTCTTCTCTCCTTAGCAACGGTCTGTTCTCCTAAGCAACAATTTGTTGTTCTTAGCAACGGTCGGTTCTCCTAAGCAACAGTTTGTTGTTCTTAGCAACGGTCTGTTCTCCTGAGCAACAGTTTGTTGTTCTTAGCAACGGCCTGTTCTCCTGAGGAACAGTTTGTTGTTCTTAGCAATGGTCTGTTCTCCTTAGCAACGGTCTTCTCTCCTTAGCAACGGTCTGTTCTCCTTAGCAATGGTCTGTTAGTCGGAATTAACAACCTCTGGAATGTCCAAATTGACCAATCAGAATTGAGTATTTAACTTAGCCGTGTAATAAAAGACTTATGAAGCAACAGTTACAAAATGCTGTATTTTCTTTGTCAGGGCATTTCATTAAACAGTATTTTCACAAAAGATTTCTGAAAGACATTACCTATAGCTCTAAACACATTTTTCTAGGTATCACAGAAGCATGACACTTACTTTTAACAACATTTGTTTTTGTTCTGTTGCCTCGCTTATTCAACTCAACGCTGACTGAACTCAGATATCAGAGTTACACTGTTTGACATTCACACATTTCTGCACACTGAGCCTCAGGAGAACAACCAGTCCATTAATGATGCTGGTTGAGTGCCTTGCTCAAGGTGACTGCAGGAGAGGACGTGTTCATATCCCCCCCCCCTTCACATCGTGTCACATTCAATAAAACTAAAATGTGTGCAAAGTGAAACGTCACGGCCGGGCAGTTATTTTTTGAAGGAGGGGAGCCTCACGGGGGGTCTGAGCTACCTGAGAGCCACCGCTGATGTTTGAAGTCAGAATAATGTTATTCCCCGCCGACGCTCTACTCGATCTGCCCCAGTTTGGATGAAACATGCCAGAGAGGGATGAGATACCTTAGTCGGCTGAGTGAAACCCTCAAAAGCATGGAGTCAAACCATTTTCCACTCCAAAACCCAAGCTGTGATAACAATTAAGACATCATAAATAACTTTAATTTGTCCAGGGAACATCCATTGAGCGTTTATCTTAGAAATTCTAAAGTATTTTTTCTTCTGAGAGTTGCTCATGTTGACATTAATATCTCCATTTCACAGCCCTCCACCCTAATTCCTTTTAAAAGTTCCCCAAAAAAAAGCTTCAGTGTTTTTCTTTTCGTTTTTTCATTCACAAATAAATAATATTCAATTTTAATTTCATAATTTTTGCATTTAAATGATGATGGTAGCGATTGAAAATGTTGTTATTGTGATGAATACATATCAGGAGCTGAACATGTTCTTCCCCTTTTACTCAAATCACTCAATTCCACTTTTTTCATGAGCATCACTTTTCACAACCCTCCACCCTAATTCCTGTCCTCCTCTTCCTCTCCCAGTGGGACGACACCATTGCTCCACAACAATAGGAAGTCCTGGATTTGGAGTCGATTAAGTAAGAAAGTCATTCAAAAAGGACCCGTGGCTTACACACTCTCTAGCCACATCAAACCTTGATTATCCAGCATCTCCTCTCTCCTCTTCATCGCTCGCCTCTGCCCCCTTTTCCTTCTACCAAACTTTACTCAAATCTCTTGGCCATTCAAAATAAAATGTATTTGTACGGTTCAAATGGCATATAGTGAATACACAGTTTAAAAATCAAACCTTTAAATTAACATTAGCTAATTAACAGCATAATTACCAGATTGAAACACCATATTAGGAAAATTAGCACCCCACATGCATACAAAAACAAACACACCCACACACACGCACACACAAACACACAGTGTGTACATCTGTGATTCAGGTCTCGTCGACTGAAGCCTGAATGTTGCAGGAAGTGATGCTGAAAAATGGTTGTGTTCCTCCCTGCAGCCTTCGCCTCCTTTCATCTGGTACACACACACACACACACGCACGCACGCACCACACACACACACACACACACCACACACACTCGCAGGGTGGCAGTGTGACCGGGCCACAGAGCTAAAAGTAGAACACTGATCTATGGCCACCTCCGTCTCGCTCTGCAGATCCTGGATCTGATGAAAGTTAACGATGTGTTCAGCCTCAGATCAAGATCACTGATAGCTTTAGAAGGGCTTTTGTGTTGTTTAGCTTTAATGCCGCTGCTTTCTGCGTCTGCAATTCAATAACACTAAATCCTTATATTTGGCAAATGCTTCTTTATAAATCCCACAGAGCCGGTGATTGAACCACCAACCTACTCTGATAATAAATATAAATACTGTTTATTTTCCGATAAAAACATCAATAATGTCATGATTTAATAAAAAGCGTATATAATATAAGGTTAATTTTAGTACCATGAAAAGCGCTTGTAAAGTAATGTCTTACAAATAAATGTCTTGAGTCTTATAATGCATCCGTCCTTGGTTTTATTATCATTATGAATAACTCAACGGTTACTCGGCCAGCTGCTGCTTCGGTCTCATGATATCTGTTTTTGAACACGTAATGTATAGCAGCCTAGCGTGCTGATGGCTCGAGGCTCAGCTGCACTCTGGGTGTAACGCTGGCGTAGCATGTTAGCATGTTAGCATGTGAGCATGGTGTGTGGGCTTAAGCTGAACACACGGCTGAGGCTGCAGCTGAGGCACAACTGTGTTAAAACAAAGGCACATGTGTCTCTGTGTTGAAGGATCGAATGTTGATCCAGTTTCCACTCTACAGCACTTTGTGAAAAACGACCTTTTGTGATGAAAAGAAACATCACTTTCAAACACTTTAGTTGGACCCTGAAGGTCTTTCAAAGCATCTTCACAACAATTCACCCAATTTCCAGAACGTTTTGGGAATTTTCCGTTCATGCAGGACAAGTAACAATGGTGTGTGTGTTAGTGTGTGTCCTTGTTAGTGTGTGTCCTTGTTAGTGTGTGTCCTTGTTAGTGTGTGTCCTTGTTAGTGTGTTTCTGTTCATGGTTTTGTGTCTATATCTGTGTGTCCAGTTATAAAAGTGTATATGTATTAGAGTGTGTCATTTTGAGTCACACACACACACACACACACACACACACACACACACACACACACACACACACACACACACACACACACACACCATGTATACATCACTTCAGGGGACATTACATTGACTTACATGCATTTCCTGGAGACTTATCCTAACCTTAACCATAACCAACACATGCCTAACCCTAACCCTAACCCTAACCCTAACATTTATGATTCCCCCTTATGGGGACCTCCAATGTGTCCCCATAAGGGAGGCAAGTCCCCACACGTGACTATGTAAACAGATGTAGGTCCCCACAAGTATAGTAATGCTAGACACACACACACACCCACACACACACCACGCACACACCACACACACACACACACACACACACACACACACACACCACACACACACAGAGACAGCAGGCAGGTGACCTTCTCTTCAAAGTGCTGATGTCCTGTTTCCTCCCTTGTGTTGCTGTTGCTATGAGACTAATTGAAATCTTTCAAAGCAAGACCACTTGAAGCTCCTTCTCTACTTTCTGAAGGTTTGCAAATCGTTGGAGAGCTATACAATAAAGATACATCCAACAGATTCAAATAAGGCGTATACTGTATGTGTTGCTCTGTAAGACATGCTTGCAGACATACTGGGTTAAAACATTTTTAAAACCAATACATCTTCCACAATGTGAAGTTACAACACTTGCAAATGTAAAGATTCAACCCTAAAAACTTGTGCTGAATAAAAGTGTGCTAATCCATCCTGTCGAATCGCACACAGCTCGAGGGTGAGGCGTCTCACTGAAAGGCTTTCAGGGTGAACGGCGATTAAACTCGTCACCTCCAAAGTGTGCGGATCGTTCCAGAGCGCGCTCGGCCATCTGTCTGCAGATTACAGAGAAACCACATCAGTGTCATCCAGAGATCATCTGATCAGATCTGACGGCGAGAGAAAGTGAGTGACAGAGTGTTAATGTGTGTGTGTGTGTGTGTGTGTGTGTGTGTGTGTGGTCCATTCAGTGGCAGCTATCTGAGGTAAACAGCTGGTGATTGGAGGGGGTGCGTCCTATTTTTGGAGAGCTTCCCAGACACTATCCCGTGCTAATATACTACATGCCTCATCAGGTCCTCTAAACAAACCCACACACACACACACACACACCCACACACACACACACACACACACACACACACACACACACACACACACACACACACACAGCCATTATAAAAGACGGTCATGCTACGAGAAACAATATTTACGCATCAAGCCTCACAATAGCTGTCATATAATACAAAAACATTCGAAAACACAATACAATAATACTGCAGTTACATTTCCTTGCCATCGAAAGAAAGCTGAATAATATATGAATACTACTTTGATATTGTGATACATTAATATGTTGTTTATTATTTTAAATACAGTAAATTCCAACATGTGTCATGGTTTTAAAGGGTGAATGACGGTTAGTTTCATTGCGTAAACATTTTAGAAATGCATCTACAGTCAGCCATAGAATACTGGAATATCAATACTGGAGTATTTTGTCAAAAATAATGTGATATTTGATTCTGTCATCCAGCCCCTATTCTGCTGATGTTCAGGTGTATATCAGTATGTAGTGTCTCTACTTTAAAGAGTCCTCTCCTGCTGATGTCCAGGTGTATATCAGTATGTAGTGTCTCTACTTTAAAGAGTCCTCTCCTGCTGATGTTCAGGTGTATATCAGTTTGTAGTGTCTCTACTTTAAAGAGTCCTCTCCTGCTGATGTTCAGGTGTATATCAGTATGTAGTGTCTCTACTTTAAAGAGTCCTCTCCTGCTGATATCCAGGTGTATATCAGTATGTAGTGTCTCTACTTTAAAGAGTCCTCTCCTGCTGATGTTCAGGTGTATATCAGTTTGTAGTGTCTCTACTTTAAAGAGTCCTCTCCTGCTGATGTTCAGGTGTATATCAGTATGTAGTGTCTCTACTTTAAAGAGTCCTCTCCTGCTGATGTTCAGGTGTATATCAGTATGTAGTGTCTCTACTTTTAAAGAGTCCTCTCCTGCTGATGTTCAGGTGTATATCAGTATGTAGTGTCTCTACTTTAAAGAGTCCTCTCCTGCTGATGTTCAGGTGTATATCAGTATGTAGTGTCTCTACTTTAAAGAGTCCTCTCCTGCTGATGTTCAGGTGTATATCAGTATGTAGTGTCTCTACTTTAAAGAGTCCTCTCCTGCTGATGTTCAGGTGTATATCAGTATGTAGTGTCTCTACTTTAAAGAGTCCTCTCCTGCTGATGTTCAGGTGTATATCAGTATGTAGTGTCTCTACTTTAAAGAGTCCTCTCCTGCTGATGTTCAGGTGTATATCAGTTTGTAGTGTCTCTACTTTAAAGAGTCCTCTCCTGCTGATGTTCAGGTGTATATCAGTTTGTAGTGTCTCTACTTTAAAGAGTCCTCTCCTGCTGATGTTCAGGTGTATATCAGTATGTAGTGTCTCTACTTTAAAGAGTCCTCTCCTGCTGATGTTCAGGTGTATATCAGTATGTAGTGTCTCTACTTTAAAGAGTCCTCTCCTGCTGATGTTCAGGTGTATATCAGTATGTAGTGTCTCTACTTTAAAGAGTCCTCTCCTGCTGATGTTCAGGTGTATATCAGTATGTAGTGTCTCTACTTTAAAGAGTCCTCTCCTGCTGATGTTCAGGTGTATATCAGTATGTAGTGTCTCTACTTTAAAGAGTCCTCTCCTGCTGATGTTCAGGTGTATATCAGTATGTAGTGTCTCTACTTTAAAGAGTCCTCTCCTGCTGATGTTCAGGTGTATATCAGTTTGTAATGTCTCTACTTTAAAGAGTCCTCTCCTGCTGATGTTCAGGTGTATATCAGTATGTAGTGTCTCTATTTTAAAGAGTCCTCTCCTGCTGATGTTCAGGTGTATATCAGTATGTAGTGTCTCTACTTTAAAGAGTCCTCTCCTGCTGATGTTCAGGTGAATATCAGTATGTAGTGTCTCTACTTTAAAGAGTCCTCTCCTGCTGATGTTCAGGTGTATATCAGTATGTAGTGTCTCTACTTTAAAGAGTCCTCTCCTGCTGATGTTCAGGTGTATATCAGTATGTAGTGTCTCTACTTTAAAGAGTCCTCTCCTGCTGATGTTCAGGTGTATATCAGTATGTAGTGTCTCTACTTTAAAGAGTCCTCTCCTGCTGATGTTCAGGTGTATATCAGTATGTAGTGTCTCTACTTTAAAGAGTCCTCTCCTGCTGATGTTCAGGTGTATATCAGTATGTAGTGTCTCTACTTTAAAGAGTCCTCTCCTGCTGATGTTCAGGTGTATATCAGTTTGTAGTGTCTCTACTTTAAAGAGTCCTCTCCTGCTGATGTTCAGGTGTATATCAGTTTGTAGTGTCTCTACTTTAAAGAGTCCTCTCCTGCTGATGTTCAGGTGTATATCAGTATGTAGTGTCTCTACTTTAAAGAGTCCTCTCCTGCTGATGTTCAGGTGTATATCAGTATGTAGTGTCTCTACTTTAAAGAGTCCTCTCCTGCTGATGTTCAGGTGTATATCAGTATGTAGTGTCTCTACTTTAAAGAGTCCTCTCCTGCTGATGTTCAGGTGTATATCAGTATGTAATGTCTCTACTTTAAAGAGTCCTCTCCTGCTGATGTTCAGGTGTATATCAGTATGTAGTGTCTCTATTTTAAAGAGTCCTCTCCTGCTGATGTTCAGGTGTATATCAGTATGTAGTGTCTCTACTTTAAAGAGTCCTCTCCTGCTGATGTTCAGGTGAATATCAGTATGTAGTGTCTCTACTTTAAAGAGTCCTCTCCTGCTGATGTTCAGGTGTATATCAGTATGTAGTGTCTCTACTTTAAAGAGTCCTCTCCTGCTGATGTTCAGGTGTATATCAGTATGTAGTGTCTCTACTTTAAAGAGTCCTCTCCTGCTGATGTTCAGGTGTATATCAGTATGTAGTGTCTCTACTTTAAAGAGTCCTCTCCTGCTGATGTTCAGGTGTATATCAGTATGTAGTGTCTCTACTTTAAAGAGTCCTCTCCTGCTGATGTTCAGGTGTATATCAGTATGTAGTGTCTCTACTTTAAAGAGTCCTCTCCTGCTGATGTTCAGGTGTATATCAGTTTGTAGTGTCTCTACTTTAAAGAGTCCTCTCCTGCTGATGTTCAGGTGTATATCAGTTTGTAGTGTCTCTACTTTAAAGAGTCCTCTCCTGCTGATGTTCAGGTGTATATCAGTATGTAGTGTCTCTACTTTAAAGAGTCCTCTCCTGCTGATGTTCAGGTGTATATCAGTATGTAGTGTCTCTACTTTAAAGAGTCCTCTCCTGCTGATGTTCAGGTGTATATCAGTATGTAGTGTCTCTACTTTAAAGAGTCCTCTCCTGCTGATGTTCAGGTGTATATCAGTATGTAGTGTCTCTACTTTAAAGAGTCCTCTCCTGCTGATGTTCAGGTGTATATCAGTATGTAGTGTCTCTACTTTAAAGAGTCCTCTCCTGCTGATGTTCAGGTGTATATCAGTATGTAGTGTCTCTACTTTAAAGAGTCCTCTCCTGCTGATGTTCAGGTGTATATCAGTTTGTAATGTCTCTACTTTAAAGAGTCCTCTCCTGCTGATGTTCAGGTGTATATCAGTATGTAGTGTCTCTATTTTAAAGAGTCCTCTCCTGCTGATGTTCAGGTGTATATCAGTATGTAGTGTCTCTACTTTAAAGAGTCCTCTCCTGCTGATGTTCAGGTGTATATCAGTATGTAGTGTCTCTACTTTAAAGAGTCCTCTCCTGCTGATGTTCAGGTGTATATCAGTATGTAGTGTCTCTACTTTAAAGAGTCCTCTCCTGCTGATGTTCAGGTGTATATCAGTATGTAGTGTCTCTACTTTAAAGAGTCCTCTCCTGCTGATGTTCAGGTGTATATCAGTATGTAGTGTCTCTACTTTAAAGAGTCCTCTCCTGCTGATGTTCAGCCGGTGGGAACTCAGGGATTTTAGCCTTCGCAGACCGTTTCCATGCACTAAAATCGATAGAACACACTACAGGAAAGGGAAAACTTAATGAATGTATACATTGTTGCTGCTGAGTCATTGTATAAGTGTTGAAACTTTAAAAGAACATGTTTATGCAGTTCCATAGAGTGGCAGTTCCCAACCCGCGGCTTCAAATGATTTATTGAAGCCAAAAACGTATATATTTCTAATATGCAAATGTTTCTCCATGTTGTTAATCTTGGTGATAAATGCCCTTTTCCTGTGAAATAATAAATGCTCGCAGCCTCTCGACTCCCTGCTTTTATTATTTGGATAACAAAATCAAGCTGCAGCATTTGAACATCGTGTTGTGCAGCACATCAGTAAACTAGCCGGTGGAACAATTGGTCATTAATTCAGACATGTATCAACTCAGTTAGGCTTCTTTTCAAACTGATCAGAGACCAGGAAATACAAAATGTAACTTTAAAGGTTTGTGTTACAGTTGCGTGACACAAAAAACAGCCATGCCATCATTTTAAATCATCGTCAGTCTAATTGGAATTTGTATACATCTTAAATGAATGTGTATATATGAACACTAACTACTGTATTCATATTCCTATTGGTGTCATCTTTATTTGCGTGAACTCGTGCTCACTCTGACACCTGAATGTCCTCATAACGGGAGGAACAAAGGTCTTACCCCTAGTTTCCACCGGGTCCGTCTGCGGCGCGTTACGGGCGCGCCGCGGTTTTGGTCCTGCCTCCTCGGCGTCATACCCTACTGGGCGCGTTTCGCAAGCGTTTCAGAAGCATTACGGAAGCGGAGCGTCGTGCATGCCGGCTCGCAGTTTCAATTGATTTGAGCATATTTCCTGGACAGACTTTGTACAGACAAAGTTAATAATAATTGTAAAATCCCAGTTATAAACGACATGAATCAACGATGTGTTGCTGTATTTTAGTGGTAAAATCATCATAATTATTCAATACATAGGCTATAATTTACACAGTGCCTGTAAACCGGAGGAGAACGCTGGCATTTCTCCTCCTACTTGAACGACTACGGAGGGATAGGGTCTGCAAAATGAGTTTGCGTGTGTATATATATGCTATATATGCTCTGAACGTTCCACTTCCTGCCTGCCCGACATTACCTTACGGCTGCGTCGTGTCGAAAAATAGACTTCAATCCTATTTCGAGCATATTTTATCATATTGTATCATATCGTACTGTATCATACTGTATCATATTGTATCATCAATCAATCAATCAATCAATAGGATACGGCTGTAATAGGCCTAAAGCCTTTTAGTCGCTCATAAATAAATGAGTAGATCACTGATTCTTTATTTACTATGGATGCTGGCAACAGTCACATCGTCCAAAGTGAAGGTGATGTTTGAGCAGTAGTGGTCGAGGCGGGATTTGAGACAGTTAACCGTCTTGGATGTGACATCGCTTTCTGGAAGATCATTCCACAAGCCAACCACACGCAGGCTGAACAAGTGGCGGCGGATAGCCAGTCTTGAGTACTGTTTCTTCAACTTGAGGCAGGGTCCACGAGTCCTGGTGTTATAATCCCGTTGTAGTGGGCATGATGTTTTGTAGATGTTGTGGAGATATTTGAAAACGTCGATCATGTCTCCCCTCGCCCTTCTATAATGCATACTCGGGATCTGAAGACTTCGCAGTCGTTCTTGATATGGTAGGTCCTTTAGTTCTGGATCCAGCTTCGTTGCCCTTCTCTGTATTTTCTCGATGAGCTCAGCATCCTTTTTGTACATGGGGGACCAAGCGACATTCCCATACTCGAGGAGTGGCCGTACAAGAGAGATGTATAAACTACACACTACGTCAGAGTCCAAATAAGTGTATGATCTGCGGATCATTGCTCGAGATACCATTCGCTTTGTTACTTGACTGACGGATATGGTCACTACATGTCAGGGTATTGTCAACATTCACACCAAGGTCCTTGAAATTGTATCATATCGTACTGTATCATATTGTATCATATTGTATCAAATTGTATCAAATCGTACTGTATCATATTGTATCATATTGTATCATATTGTATCATATTGTACTGTATCATATTGTATCATATCGTACTGTATCATATTGTATCATATTGTATCATATTGTATCATATCGTACTGTATCATATTGTATCATATCGTACTGTATCATATTGTATCATATTGTATCATATTGTGTCATATCGTACTGTATCATACTGTATCATATTGTATCAGGGCCGTATTCACCATATACATTGGGGGGGGGGACATCCCCTTGAAAATCTATATTTTCTGTTATTGTGAGCTTCACCAAAATGATATTTCTTTTCATATGTAAATTGGTTCCTTATTTTGTACCCGCGGGTGTATTTCGCTGTTGCACGTCTGAGTCCACCTTCAGTTAGCTTGATGCTCCAAGCAGGTCAGTCATGTTTTAATTTGCCCTCCATCAGTTCTGGTATCTTTTCTTAGCCCTAAAGTCATCTATATTATTTTATTTCGTAATGGTAATGTTAATGAACCCTCCGGTTTAGCTTCTTTGTGTAAGTAACTTGTAGTTCTGATGTTAAAACCGAACTTTTCAGGAATAGTAGCTAACTAGCTGTGGGCTAGCTGGTTTCAGTTGTTAGCCTCCCTAGAGGAGGTTAGGTCCCCCACCCGCCCACACCCCCCTGTCAAATTGTCCCACCCACATTGAGGATGCTTCCTACACCCATGCCTGAGACACAGTTTTGTGACTATTGTTGTGTTTTGCCCCCACGGGCAGGGGCATGGGGTTTAACAGGCTTTAAAGTATCCAATGTGTTGGTGATTTTTTATGTATTTTCCTTTAGAATGGCAGGAAATTAGTATTCAAATTTGTATTGAATTTTTGGTCCCCCCCAATGTTGACTCCATTAATACGGCCCTGTATTGTATCATATTGTATCATATTGTACTGTATCATATCATATCGTACAGTATCATATTGTATTGTATCATATCGTACAGTATCATATCATATCGTACAGTATCATATCATATCGTACAGTATCATATTGTATTGTATCATACTGTATCATACTGTATCATATTGTATCATATCGTACAGTATCATATCATATCGTACAGTATCATATCATATCGTACAGTATCATATTGTATTGTATCATATCGTACAGTATCATATCATATCGTACAGTATCATATTGTATTGTATCATACTGTATCATACTGTATCATATTGTATCATATCGTACAGTATCATATCATATCGTACAGTATCATATCGTACAGTATCATATTGTATTGTATCATATCGTACAGTATCATATTGTATCATATCATATCGTACTGTATCATATTGTATCATATCGTACAGTATCATATCGTACCGTGTCACATCTTATTGCATCGTATCTAATCATATGTATCACACCATAGCGTATGGGGCCGTGCGTTAGAATAGGGAATTGATGAATCGGCCAAGAGAATGTCAGGCTTCACATTAAACTAAACCTTTTTCTCAACATGCAAAATGTCCACAGGCTGGTCTGGGATCTGGAAGAACATGTGACGCCTACAGCATCCCATCGTACTTTCAGTTTCTCTCACAGTCCTTCCACAGAATAATAAAAGAGACGTGCAGTCAGAGAGTCAGAGAGTGCAGTCCGTGCATCAGTTCATCAGTCAAACAGTCTGCGTCGCTGTGGTGGGACGCGGTGGTGCTGTTGTTAGGGAGCATGCTCATTAGGCGTAACAAACACCACACACACACACACACACACACACACACACACACACACACACACACACACACACACAGTCTGCAAAAGAAGCTGCAGTCCCAGTGGACCTATTAGCGCATCTCAATGTCATCTATCTTGGCTTAAATTATCAATTGTTTATGACACACACACAAGTACAGATGCTGGGAAACTACGATACAACCTCTCCGTGACACACACACACACACACACACACACACACACACACACACACACACACACACACACACACACACACACACATAGACACACCCTAGCAAAAATACACACATGGAGAAAAGACTGCAGCACCTGTCAGTGCCCACAGGGAGCTATATTAGTGTTTAGGAGCAGCCGTTACAGAGGCAGATAGGCTAATTAAAACACACTGCTTTCTTGACACACACACACACACACACACACACACACACACACACACACACACAAAGCTAACAAAAACAGCAATAATTGTAATCTGAGTTTTTCAATCTTAACTGTATTGTAATATTATATTGTAACCGTACTATGTATTATTTTATTGACCTGCACTTAAATCATGTTTTATAATTGTTTGTGTTTAGAGATGATGCAATGTGTTCGTGTTGTTGTGCACCTGCCTAAGGACTGCAGATGGAAATGAGATCCGGCATACTTCATCTCTTCCCCTTTCTGAGATGAAGGTATTTGTATGCACGGTCGTTGTGGAAATACATACATAATAATAATCGGCATTATTCCCTGGGTCTTGTCTGGTAGGTGTTTTCAGGTTTAAGGCAGGAAGTAGCAGTGTTGACTCCCACACAGCCCGGGCGTAATGTTAAAATGAAAAAAAGAATAAATGATATGTTCTCACCGGCTGCGGTCAGAGGAGAGCAGGTGGGCAGCGCTGACAGAACTAATAAACCCTCTTATTATAATCATAATCACTGTTGTTGCTCCAGATGGTATTCCTCTCTCTCCTCCTCCTCCTCCTCCTCCTCCTCCTCCTCCTCCTCCTCCTGCTGGATTGTTTAATATCCTCCGATGCTTTTATTTCTCATGTGTCGCTGTGAAATGTTGTATTATTGAGCGCGTCAACGAGCATTTCTCCTTCCCCTTCGCCTGATCGGTGTTTGTTCCAAGATTCACACTGTGAGTAAATAATACAGTTGGCAACGTATGCCTCTCACTTCACCAGACTCATTCAGTGTGGATCTGAAGAGATTTCACCAACCTCAGCGTAACCGATGTTCTATCATTACATTACATGTTACGAAAGCGACTTACATACTCAATACGGTGGGCAATCCCCACAACAGCACTTTGGGGTGAAGTGTCTTGCCCAGGGACACAACGACATGCTGACTGCAGCGGGGTTTGAACCTGTGACCCCCTGACCCGAACACCTACAGACAACCCACTGCGCCATCACTGAGGAGATGTTGCTATAAAACAATGGGAATCAGTTGCTCCACCTTTGTCTAAATATATAGAAACTGCCATTAGAATACAGAATACTTGAGCACTGATTAATTTAGGCATTTCTATAATTCTCACCTAAGAGGTTCTTCGTGGTTTTACCTCTGTCAACGATTTCCCAGCTCCGTTTGTCAGCAGGATTATGTGACATATATTTTGAAATTAAATGATCAAATAATTTCTAATAATGATTCATTTAACTTACTTTAAAGAGTCCTCTCCTGCTGATGTTCAGGTGTATATCAGTATGTAGTGTCTCTACTTTAAAGAGTCCTCTCCTGCTGATGTTCAGGTGTGTATCAGTACGTAGTGTCTCTACTTTAAAGAGTCCTCTCCTGCTGATGTTCAGGTGTATATCAGTACGTAGTGTCTCTACTTTAAAGAGTCCTCTCCTGCTGATGTTCAGGTGTATATCAGTATGTAGTGTCTCTACTCTAAAGAGTCCTCTCCTGCTGATGTTCAGGTGTATATCAGTATGTAGTGTCTCTACTTTAAAGAGTCCTCTCCTGCTGATGTTCAGGTGTATATCAGTATGTAGTGTCTCTACTCTAAAGAGTCCTCTCCTGCTGATGTTCAGGTGTATATCAGTATGTAGTGTCTCTACTTTAAAGAGTCCTCTCCTGCTGATGTTCAGGTGTATATCAGTATGTAGTGTCTCTACTTTGAAGAGTCCTCTCTTGCTGATGTTCAGGTGTATATCAGTATGTAGTGTCTCTACTTTAAAGAGTCCTCTCCTGCTGATGTTCAGTGTTCCCACTGGGAAGATGTGCCTTCAGCTCCAGCAGCAGACTGGATCTCCACATTAGGGGTGCAACAACTAATCGACTTAATCGATTAAAATCGATTACCAAATTAGTTGCCAACTAATTCAGTCATCGATTCGTTGGTGACGTCATCACGTGCGTTTTACGCGCCGTTAAGCTACAACGTTATTGGTACTGGAGACATTTAAAAAATATATGTCATGTATTATTGATACAAAAACATTATATCGCAGTCTTAGTGTGGCCAGCTCGTTTATAATATATAAAAAGACAAACAAATGCGTCTATGATTTATTATTTATGTATGATCTATTTTCGATCAGACGAGATCTCTCTCCCTGGTCTGTGTGGCAGGGGGCGGGGCCGTTTACACACACGCGGCTGCTACATGTAGCAACACACTGCGGAGGTGGCGGAGAGAACGCCGCTCCGAGGTGTGGTTAAACTTTACCCATCCCGTTGCTCGTTGCCAAAAGTGCAATAAGAGTTTAGCATGTCAGGGCGGTAACACGAGCAATTTGTCTAAACATTTAGCAAAAGTGCTCCACATTCAGACGGAGGAATGCACCGGGTTCCACTGTCTTTCTAGCAGCTCTGTAGCCCCATCCACGAGTAACGTTTCCACGTCAGGTGTTATGTATGCTAGCTGCAACACACGGAGTTAACTACATTATATAAACATGGGGTAATGATTTGAGGTAACTGAATTAGTTAGTTTGTTAAAGTTTCAGCTATTCTGTTTACAGTTCTGTGATCACATTATTTATTATTTGCTAAAACACTGTTGTTTCTTTTGATGTGAAATATTATTTATTTAATTTAAATGAAAAGCAATGTTCATTTTGTAAACAATTTATTTAGTTAATTTAATAATATGTATTTTTTAATCAAGTATTCATCTTTATTGTCTTCATTGTTAGTTTCCACATGCCTAAAACAACCTCAAGCTAAATCTAAAAGTTGATGGCTAAATAAGAGTGTTTGAGAAATTGTGCAAGGCATAATAGTCCGAATCGTCGATTAATCGTTTCATTAATCGATAGATTAATCGACTATCAAATTAGTCGTTTGTTGCAGCCCTACTCCACATATTCTCTCATTAACGCGGTGAGTGTTTCTCTCAGAGTTTAAACAAGACAGCAGAGCGTTTATTTCCCCGTGAAGCAAACGGACTTAATCTGATTCATTAACCCGGCGCGGAGAACAAGTGGAAACAGCAAATGTTGTTAGGAGATATTGTTCTAATGCACCTCCCGTCGGGAACATTTCATTTCCATTTAGACATGAAGACAGACAGAAATAATCTCATTTCCCCCACTGTCTCCTCAGCTCCTCTCCTTCCTCTCATATCCTCCTTTTATCTCCTTGCATCTCTCCACCTCTCCTCACTTTCATCTCCCTCCCCATCCTTTCCTCTCCTATTTTTACCTCAACAGGGTTTATTAATGATGATCTACATAAGGAGCGAGAGGAAGAGAAGGAGATGTGTAGAAGAGAGGCTATCACAGGCTGTTTCTAACACTACTCAGACTCGGCTCTCTGAACTAAAGCTTCTTTTAAATGTGGAGAAAACCAAGGTGATGCTCTTCTCTAAAGCTAAAAGGACACCAGAGCCTGTTTTAGATATTGTAACTACGCAAGGAATAAAACTCAAAGTGGTTGCCTGTTACAAATACCTTGGTATCTGGCTTGATGATTGTCTCTCTTTTAAACTTCATGTCAATAACCTGCTTAAAAACTGAGGGTTAGGCTAGGGTTCTTCTACAGGAACAAGTCCTGTTTCTCGCTTGAGGCCAGGAAAAGGCTCTGTGACCTTTGACCTGTGCTGGACTATGGGGATCTGGTCTATATGAATGCACCGGCCCATTGCCTGGTCAAGTTAGCGTATCACAGCGCACTGAGATGTGTGACAAACTGTAAAGCATTAACCCTTCACTGTACCCTGTATGCAATAGGGCTGTGCATCTTCACTGGTATCACGATTCGATTCGATTACGATTATCCTGTCAACGATTCGATTCGGTTCGATATCCCGGTGCATCCCGGTGCATCACGATTCATACCAATGCGTTGCATCCTCAATTTTCTATATTACTGCACATGGCTTATTTTTCATCAATGCATACATGCAGTAAATACATATGAACTCTATTTTTATTATTTAGAAAGTGCTTCAGAAATCAATAACATAAATGTCTTGACATTCATTTATAAACCAAAATAAATGAATTGTATAGGTCTAGCCTCCATGTGTGAAGTTGTTCCATCCTCAAAAACAAAAAGCTAATGCTTCTGCAGTCGAGCTGCAGCTTCTAGCTACGGCCTTCTGTTAAGAAAGGACACTGAATGTCCTGAATGAGGCCTCACAAACCTTGAGTCTGAACACAGCAGACAACAGGAGTATTTACAACAGCATATACAAACTAAAATAGTGCATGTGGGTGCACACTTACATTCTCTGTCTTACTGTTACACAAATCCCATGAATGCATGAGGCTAAGTTAGCTTCATCATATCTCAGTGATTAAGTGAATAATAAACTTTCTATCGGGTCACTGTCAGCCTGTCACTCATTATTTTCAGGGAGGGGGCGGGGCTTGGAGGAACGGAGAGGAGACGGTGATCGCGGGAGCTTTTTTCCTCCTGCCTTCACAAACTTTACACACGTATATATCGTCTGAAAATTGCTAGAGGACATTCATACTTTGTAATCCAAGACTTGATTAAATCCACCAAAAACCTGACATGATTGTAACGCGATTACTTTTGAAAAACATAAATCCCTGTCACACTCCGTGTCGCTGCGGCTCAGAGACACAGGGACCCTGCGTCTCTGAGCGGCAGCGACACGGAGTGATTGAGAGCGGGTCCTGCTGCTGTGGGTTCTGGACTGGTGTCCTTGTGTTGGTGGATAAAGCAGACTGCTCCGTGTTGCGGTGCCGCTGTCACGTCTGTTCCCTGATCTCTGCGTCACCGACCCATTTGATATTAAAGTGACAGAAAAAAGCCGCGGCCGGAAAATCAGGAAGCAACGTTACTACTCTATAACCGATTATCTTCCGTCACTGCATCGAGACCGAATCGTCCATGTCCGCATCGCAATGCATCGTAAAAACGATTATTTTCAACACCCCTAGTATGCAAGGGCAGGTTTCCTTCACTAACTGTACGGAGGCTCAGTCACTGGTACATCTTTATATACAAAGCCATGTTAGGGAAACTTCCATCTTATATCTGCTCCCTGATCTCACGGAGAATTGTAAGTGGCTACTGCCTGAGATCGAATGCAGTGGTTTTATTAAATGTGCCAACTGCTAGGACTGTCTTAGGGAAGCAGCTTTTAGATGCGCAGCTCCTCTGTCTTGGAACAGTCTGCACATTAAATGGAAACTGAGCAATCTGGTGCCACTAAATGTTTCTAAAGCTTGGTTGGATGCTACTCAATCAGAAGCTACTGGTACCTGTTCATGTGGATGATTATGTAAATGATGCTGGATGTCCTTTTGTTGTTCTGTGTATGTTTTCATGTTTCATGTGGAACTACTTGAACAGGTCTCCCTTGGAAAAGACAATGATCTCAATGGGATTTTATCTGTATAAATAAAGGTTTGAAATGAAATGAAATGAGAGGGAACATGGGTTTAATACACAAAGTGAGAGAAACAGGGAAATAATTAAATATAACAAGTGGAAGAAAGGGCGGTAGAGATTTATATAAAGAGAGAGAGAGAGGGAGAGAGAGGGAGAGAGAGACAGAGAGCGAGAGAGAGAGAGAGAAAGGGAGAGAGAAAGGTAGAGAGAAAGGCAGGGAGGGAGGGTGGGAGAGAGAGAGGGAGAGAGAGACAGAGAGCGAGCCAGAGAGAGAGAGAAAGGGAGGGAGAATTTGGGAGAGAAACAAGGAAGCAAAGTATATCCTCGAGAGAGAGAGAAATGGAGCAGAATCAACAAAAAGAGATTTAGAAATAGATATAAAGTCTAAGAGAAGGTGGAGCAGATTTTGAGACTACGGGAAGCAGAGATTTACGAAAGGGTGAGAGAGGAAAGGGGTGCAGAGATGCAGATAATTATATAAAGGGTGAGAGAGAAAGAAGAGAGGATACTTTATATGAAAGGCTGAGGAAAAGGGGGAGTGTAGATGTAACCCAGGGCGAGTGATGCAGAAAAGAGAGAGGGAGAGGTGGCCGTTGGGTTTTTATAATTGGCTGTCTGTGACTCGGAGAGGGTGACTACAGTATCCTCTGCACACACACACACACGCACACGCACACGCACACACACACACACACACACTCTAAGGGATCACATTTCCTCGGCTCCCCTAACATGACATGAAACCCACTTCTGAAGCCTCGGGCTCTGAACATTTAAATGATCCTCTATCTCCTCGCCTCACTGTGGGCTAAAGATCACAGATCAGCTTCACAGCGGCACGAACACTGTCGTCTCCTTCTGATTCGCCTAATTAGCGGCGCTAACGACTTCCCCGTACAACGTCCCCGTTATAACCTGCATACTAACCCATACGGCAATATTGAGAGGGGCTTATTGATGCAGAAATATCACTAGTGACGGCCTGAGAAGAATAGTAATAGAGGTCTTACCGTGAAGTGTATCTCATGTATACTTTCGTGAAGTGTAGTGCTGAAGAAATGAAACAATACAACCTAATCACGGACGTCAGATAAGGGAGACTAATGCGATAGAATACTATTACCAAGGCAAGGCAAGGCAAGTTTATTTATAGAGCACTTTTCGACACAGGGTAATTCAAAGTGCTTTACAAAAAAGAAATGAAAGACATTAAGCATTAAAAAAAGAAAAGCTAATAAAATAAACATTAAGGAAAAATACATGGATAAAAGTTACAGTGCAGTCTAAAATATGAATGGTTCAATTAAACATTACAAGAAAAAGTACATGGATAAAAGTTACAGTGCTAATAAAATAAACATTAAGGAAAAAGTACATGGATAAAAGTTACAGTGCAGTCTAAAATATGAATATTTTCCATATATTTAATTTAGACAGACTTTCTTCACCATATTTTGCTCGCATGACATCCACAATCGGACCCTCAGGAGGCTGTACACACCCCCTCCCCTGCTTTGCTTCCATAACAAAGTCTTTAAAGTGTTACCAAAACACTATTTTTCATCCGTCGATGCCAGATATTCCAAATATCTCTTTCGAGCAGTCCCTCTCATAAATGTCATGGAGTTTAATTACGTTTAAACATTACAAGAAAAAGTACATGGATAAAAGTTACAGTGCAGTTTAAGATATGAAAAGTTCAATTAAAAGCAGCGACAAAGAGAAAAGTCTTCTTGCTGGATTTAAAAGTAGTCAGAGTTGCAGCGGACCTGCAGGTTTCTGGGAGTTGGTTCCAGATATTTGGAGCAGAATAACTGAATGCTGCTTCTCCATGTTTAGTTCTGACTCTGGGGACAGGAAGCTGACCAGTCCCTGAAGACCTGAGAGATCTGGATGGTTCATAGTTTAGCAGTAGATCAGAAATGTATCTTGGGCCTAAACCATTCAGTGCTTTATAAACCAGCAGCAGTATTTAGAAATCTATTCTTTGACACACAGGAAGCCAGTGTAAAGACTACCATATTAAGTTAAATATGTTTTCAGCTGTTATTAGACTCAAGATTATAGGCGTGTGTGCATAGTTATAGTGTTATGACAATGAACATCTTAGGTCACAGGCAACAACAATAAAACAGATAAAACACTTTAGTTATTTATTTATCACACGACTTAATTGAAAATTCGCTTCTGATTGGTCGATTTGGACATTCCAGAGATTGTTAATTTGCGATAACAGACCGTTGCTAAGGAGAACAGACCGTTGCTAAGGAGAACAGACCATTGCTAAGGGACTATGTGCCGTGAGCTGAATAGTAATAGCGGTGTTACCTGAGTGTGTGTGATGTACATTTTCGTAAAAAGTAATGCTGTAGTAAAAGCAAAATTACAATGCACGTACAAAATGGAAAACGAATCAAGGACGTGAGATAAGGGAGACTATAGTAATGCTAAAGAATCATATCAATATATTAAGTTAAATACGCTTGTTAGCTGTTATTACACAGCTTGGTTGAAAACTCACTTCTGATTGGTGAATTTGGACATTCCAGAGGTTGTTATTTTTCGCTAACAGACCGTTAAGGAGAAGGAGAACAGACCGTTGCTAAGGAAGGAGGATCAAGGGGTTTATGTGCAGTCATCTTAATCCACAGAAATTAGTCCGTTTATTTGAACCCCCTTTTTAATTGTAAGATAACAATTATATCATTTCAGATGTTGTTGCTTTGCTAACAGACCGTTGCTAAGGAGAACAGACCGTTGCTAAAGAAGGAGGATCAAGGGGTTTATGTGCAGTCATCTTAATCCACAGAAATTAGTCAGTTTATTTGAACCCCCTTTTTAATTGTAAGATAACAATTATATCATTTCAGAGGTTGTTGCTTTGCTAACAGACCGTTGCTAAGGAGAACAGACCGTTGCTAAGAAAGGAGGATCAAGGGGTTTATGTGCAGTCATCTTAATCCACAGAAATTAGTCAGTTTATTTAAACCCCCTTTTTAATTGTAAAATAACAATTATATCATTCCAGAGGTTGTTGCTTTGTTAACAGACCGTTGCTAAGGAGAACAGACCGTTGCTAAGGGACTATGTGCAGTCATATCAATCCGCAGAAAGAAGTCCGGTCAATTTAAACGTCAGCTGTGGAAAACAAACATTAGTTCATTTAATAATCCTTTTTAATTGTAAGATACACTTTATTAATGTAGGATAAGAAGAACAAGAAGACGAAGAAATTCAGTTTCAAATATATTCTTGTTCATCCTTCCTTGGGTTATGTTCTGTAACCATTTAGTTAAAAAAAAACAGGCTTAAATGTGAAATATGGGAGGAAATCAAAGCTTAAATAAAACCTTTATCATCACTTCTGGGTTATTTAAATGTGTCGGTTAGATTTAAGTGCAGCTCTGCAGGGAGATACTGAAGGGAAAGAAGAAAAACTTGTGCTGCACTTGAATGAAACATCCTCCACACATCAGACTCGCTCTGCTAGGTATCTGCTTCTTGATATTCCCCAGGTTTTCACAGATGTAAGTAAAACTGGCTCTTCCTGGAATGGACCCTGGGCGATGGAAGGAAACATCTACTAGGCCTAATTAAAGAAGACACACTGGCTTCTGTTCGGGGCTTTTCGAGCAGTTTTTAAGGCAGTTTGTGTCAATGTTTCTGATTCAAGCAGACTTTAAGTTCAGATGGGATGGTTATTGATGCCACTAAAGTCGGTATCTTGCGGGAAATCCTCGTGGAATAAAGGTTAAATAAAAAATAATCGATAAAACCGAGAGAAACTTAAAAACTCCCGAGGCGGTGAGAGGGTGGAGCCGTGTGGTAAGACAGAAATGTAGAGATACTGTAAGGACATTTCTTTCTGTGGGCGGAGTGAATACTGTGGTGGATGAGAGCTAAAATAAAACTAGCCTTTTGCTTCTGGACAACCCTAACTGCACTGCTCGCATTAAATCAGCTTTATAGAAAGGTTTGAGGTAAAAAACTGCTTCATTATTCATTTATTCTGCATTTCCTATAACAATTCAAACCAATGGTGTAGGGTTGCGCCATCTTAGTTGATTTGCCGACTAATCTGTCATTTTAGGCTCAGACAAATATGATTAATTAACTTAATTAATAATGTAATGCAATTTGCGTGCCAATTACAAACTAATGTACAACATCTCTGGTAATTGCAAGAGTGAAATTGGCATTTTTGCCTGACTTCTAGGGGAGAAATTCAGTTTTACAGATCTGGATGACATCAAAACCGTATGAGGGGTCAGAAAAGTTTAAAAAGAAAAGTGTAGGACAGTCCTGCAACAGTGTATCTGTAATCCATAGCTTAGATGACTTGTAATGACGAATAATGAGCGCATCAAGGGGTTAGCAGAGGATTGGAGTTGATGCTTTTGCATAATACTTTGTGGAGAAACAACTAATCGAGTGATGGACAACATCGGATGATTGTTATTGGACTAAGAGCCTCTTCAGTCGCTGACAGTGATGGACGACGGCGCTCCTAATCGGTCATGTTTAGCTCAACCGACTAATTTGGTGTTAAGAATGTCACGAGGCTCAGGACCCAAACGCACAACACCAGAAACAGATCAGAATTAACAAGGTCGTTTAATTAAGGTCAAAACACAAAACGCTCACTTGGAGGATCAAAAACTCTAAACCAAAAAACATCTACGTGGACTATCAAAAATATACTTCACACGATCACGGGATGACTGGCAGGCTTGACGAGACAAGACGAACTGACACCAGACAAAGGGAGACGCAGACTATATATACACACTAGGTAAGGGGACACAGGTGGCAACAATTAAGGGAGGGGCTGACAATCACACTGGAGGGGAAAACACACCTGGGAAGGGATGCTCTGAAACGAGAGGGAAAGGTTACTAAGGAAATCACAAGACAAGGCAAAAGACAAAAGGACTGAACTAAATAAATTAACTTAACACAACTGTCTAGACACCACATTTGGTCACTTATTATGATTATTTGATGCTTAAGTATTAATTATTTAGAAACTTAGCGGGGTATCTCGGTTATCATATCATTTGTATTCAAATACAAATGTCTGCAATCAAGGACAGCCCTACAATGGTGCACTAAATGAATATCCAATGACCCAAAGTGCACTGTTTCACATATCAGATCCAGCCCAAACAAACTCCGGGACCTTGGTTGTTGTGGAAATGTGAAAGAAACTGAAAAAGATATATATCTGTATTTCAACCAAATGTACTGCCAACGATTTTCTGTAGATTGGATTGAAACATAATGCCTCGCCCCGCTGGGAAGCGAGAGGAGTCTCTGAACTAGCATCCGAAATCCTATCAGAGGCCTCATTAATGATTTACACTGCAGCCTCCATAGTTATTGACCCAGAGAGGAGCAAAAACCAAACAGACGCTGAGGTACTCATTCACACGGGACTTATATCATGAAAAAAAACTGCTGTGATCAGGACTATATGGTTAGTTATTTGTGGTGGACATTTTTTTATTCACAAATTAAAGCCATGGCGGCTTTGCATTGCATTAAAACACAACAACACATGACCCCTGCAGTTATTTGAAATCACTAAAGGATTCCAAGAAGGGCTGGGTTTTCATTTGTGAGACGAGAACTCATTTCCCCTTGTTGCTGTACTTATAGAGAACTGGGTCATGAACAAAACAGATACAGAAAGTGTAGAGCTGAGCAGTTTAGATGTAGTGCGAACAAAATAAGGTAATCCTCGACAACAATATCTCCGTCACACAAGAGCAACTGCACAACTCCCCTACATCAAGACACAACGGATGGAAAGGGAAAAGATGTAGACCAACGAAACGACATTTCCACCGAGACAAGCCTCTCACGGTCACAACATCTGAAGCTTTTACCTTGCTCTCTAATCTGTACATTTACGTCTTTGGTGAAGTGTTTGGAGAAACTATACATGGGTTGCATGAGTGCTCGAAGGCAGCTTGTTCTGTCCTGTATGACTAGTTGTTTGTGAGAATTGATTTGCAGATACAGAAACTGCATCTCACGGTTCACCAGGTGAGCAGAGCTTCAGTCGAAACCAACGTGTGAAGCTGAAAAACATCAAAGAACGTATTTCTGTTTCTCAACGGTTTCAGTTCTTTCAGGAGTTTTGGTCCGGGTTGCATTGTCGATGTGTGAGTTTGAGGTTCTGCGGTACATAAACTGTAGAGTATAGATTTAGAAGTATAGCTATTGAAGTATAGTACACAACACAACCCCAACTGTGCGTCCGATTAGCAAAACCAATGCGAGACTGCCTTAAACTTGATGGTTTCTATTGAATAGCATGCGAGAAACTAAGATAAGATAAGATAAGATGAACCTGTATTAATCCCCGAGGGGAAATTCACTTGTACAAAGCAGCAACAGGGTAAGCGTGAAAAAAAAACAGTACAGCAAAGATTCACACAGATCAATACAATCTAAAATCTAAAATAAATAACATAAAATCAAGGAAATAATGATAATAATAATAAAAGACTATAAAAATAGGAGATAAATACAAAAATAAAAAACTCCTCTTGTTGCAAAATGGACATCTAATTGTAGAAAGGTCTTTGAGAAAATGATTGATTTCCAAAATAAGCATTGTCTTGAGTTCTTGAGACATGAGTTTGTTCCGTCCTGTATGACTAGTTTTTTGTGAGAATTGATTTGCAGATCCAGAAACTGCATCTCACGGTTCAGCAGGTGAGCAGAGCTTCAGTCGAAACCGACGTGTGAAGGAAAGCAGAAAAACATCACAGAACGTATTTCTGTTTCTCACCGGATTGTTTCAGGAGTTTTGTGCCAGGGTTATCGTGAAGCATGTTTTTTTAGAGCTAGGGTTGTGGTTGGTATTCGTTAATCTATGTTGGGGTTTGAGGTTGTGCGGTACATCTGCGGTTTAGAAGTATAGATATTGAAGTGTATTACACAACACAACCCCTACTGTATGTACGATGAGCCAAACCAATGTGAGAGTGCCTTAAACTTCATGGTTTCTACTGAATAGCATGCGAGAAACTCCTCTTGTTGCAAAAGAGACGTCTAATTGTCTTATCTTAATGAGTAAAGGGTCCTAGTCTCTAGTGTCAAGTCTTCATCAATACAGCATCATGTTTGTCTGGTAAAAAGACGATAAAAACGTTTATGCTTCCGGAAAGTTGTTCGTTATAAATGTTTTCGTTTTGCCACTTTATTCTTTCTCAATGGGTTTTAAATTCATGAAAGTGAAATGTTACATTTTGGTCTTCTGAAGTCTAAACCAATGTGAAAGTGCCTTAAATTCGATGGTTTCTATTGAATAGCATGCGTGCAACTATTCTGGCTGCAAAAGAGAAGTCTGAATGTATAGAGGTCTTTAGCCGCGTTCACACCGCAGTACTTTTCCCATTTTAGTTCCGATATAGTTCAGAAACGTCGCGTTCACACCAAAAAGAGCCGAAACTAGAACCTTTTCACCCCCTTTTCCGTCCCTGCTAGAGAGCAGGGACTTTCGTGGGAGAACAAGGTTCCTATGTCTGATTGGCTGGGCGGATTGCAAGCCACGCCTTGTTAAACCCCCAAAACGTGTTGTGAAGCCGCCATTTTATTATCCTCTCTTTAGCATTATTAGCATTAGCATTAGCCCAGCGCAGAAACGCAGAGAGACTAACTTATGGCAACACAAAATAAAACATGGGAGATGTGGAGATGAGGAGGTGTCGGCGTTCTGGCGATTTACTCGGAAGGCCAGTCCCCAACTCCGGGGACTTCCGGCCGGGGACTCCGGGCGGCAGTATACGCCGTGAAGTGGTTTGCGGCCTGCCAGTAAACCCAAAGAAGAAGAAGAAGAAGAAGAAGTGACGTCAGCGGCTTCATTTGCCTAATCCTCCCCCAGGGACTTTGTTTCCGGTGTGAACGCGATCGGTACTTAGTTCATCAGAACTAAAGAGTTCTGATGAACTAAAGTGGGAAAAGTACCGCGGTGTGAACGCGCCATATGAGAAATTGAGGAATTACCTAAATAAACATTGTCTTAATGATTAAAGGTCCTGATCTCTAGTTCCTTTTGTAAATGATGTAAAATAGACGATTAAAAAGTCTATGCTTCCAGAAAGTTGTCCGTTACAAATGTGTTTAGGTTTTCTTTTTGCCCCTTTATTCCTTTCACAATGGGTTTTAAATTCATGAAAGTTAAATGTTACGTGTTGGTCTCCTACATGTGTCTTTGGTCCTTTTTTTGGCCTTTAAAAAAACAGATGCAACGGCCAAAATGCCAAATTTGAGGCTTCAGTATGACAGTCCACACGTAAGACCCACTAATTATATACTGCCTAAACACACTCAGTTTCCATATTGTCTGCATATCATCTCTCTCCCTCCACTGTCTAGTTATTCTCTGTCTGCCTTCATCTGAAACAAAACTGGCCGCCGGCGCTCTGTATAATTGATTCCAACACACAATAATTGTCTGTGATTTTTCCTTTTCACATCGACACGGTATTCATCCCTGCAGCATTCAACAAGCCCCCCAGCATGCAGCACATCGAGCCGAGAAAATAATATCTTCCTGTCCCGAGGATGAGATATTGATTGTGGCGCACTGAGTTTTCGATTTACACATTAAGAGTTTGACGGCAGCCGTGTCGGCCATTTGGCTGTCGTTAGCGGCAAAAAAGCTCATAGCTTACAGCGTAAACGGCTCAACGGGAAACATAAACCACTCGCTTTGTAACCGAGGGGAACGGAGAGACACTGAGAAAGGTGATGGGTTGGTTTGTTTGCACATATATGCAATTAAAACGTGTGTATCTGTCACTGAGTAAATGAGCAGGAATCGGTTTTCTTTTCTCACATTCATGGCTGTTTGGAAACAGAAGCGTGGAAGAGACGAGGGTCATTTGGATTCGCGTGGGTTGTTTGTTTTCCTCTTCTCCATTGAAGTGTACGTGGGAGATGTTCTCATTTACGATTGCCCTCTGTTTAGTAACGAGACGTCTTATTCCAGACCATCGCAAGTCTCTCACCAACGCACTTCTATCGCCTGAGAGATGAGCGACGAAAAAAATGAAAGTAATGAATTCTCGAGACGATTGCCTTAATGACATCCATCAAGCCCGAGTTCATTATAAGGTTCTTTTTAAGGAGTTTTAACACACTCGTAAATCACACTCTCACTCAGGACAGAAGACGGCATTTAATAGTAGAGTAATGAAGAGTTACGGCATAAACTCTTCATAAGCCTCTCATCGCTCATAAATCACTTAGAAACCAATTGCATACCGAAGAGAGAGGAGGAGGAGGAGGAGGTCTGGATGGAAGAAAAAATAATTAGCGAGAATGAGGAAGATTAAAAAAGGGCGAGGCGTAGATCGATGTGGAAGGAGCGGGAAGGGATAGAAGGAAGGGATGAGTTTGAGAGTATGTTTAGAGAGGAAGGGGGGAAGTAGGGACACGAAGACAAAGGACGCAGATTTAAAAGAGAAATGTAAAGAAGTGAGATTATGATTATGAGAGTTAGGGAATAACAGAGGAAAGGATGAAAGGAAAGGATTGTTCGCGAAGGAAGGGATCAGCGAAGGGGTGTTTTTTTTTCCTTTCATCTGTCCTTTTGCTGTTGTACATTTTTCCACTTTAGGAACATTACACAGTTCAAAAGGGAAGAAGAAGAAGAAGAAGAAGAAGAAGAAGAAGAAGAAGAAGAAGAAGAAGAAGAAGAAGAAGAAGAAGAAGAAGAAGAAGAAGAAGAAGAAGAAGAAGAAGAAGAAGAAGAAGAAGAAGAAGAAGAAGAAGAAGAAGAAGAAGAAGAAGAAGAAGAAGAAGAAGAAGAAGAAGAAGAAGAAGAAGAAGTGTATATGAGTAAGGGGGGTCTTAAGTAACTGAGAAACAATCCCGAAGTGCCCTTGATAGTAGAAAACATGAGAGAAGGAAGGGATGAATTTGAGTTAGGCTACATTTAGAGAGGAAGGGGGGAAGTAGGGACAAGAAGACAAAGGACGCAGATTTAAAAGTGTATGTGTTGTGTTTTGTCTCGTTTGGATCAGTCGTTGGGTTCCCTGTCCGTGTTCTGTCTGTTTTCCTGATTGTGTTCACCTGGTGCCCCTGTGTTTTCTCCTCCCTCTTCACCTGTCTCTTGTTTCCTTGATTAGTCCTGTGTGTATTTAAGGTTTTTCTGTTTGACTTTGTTGGAGCCTTGTTTGTCTGTGACCGTGTTCACAGGGCTAGTGTTCTGTTTTGTCACTTAAACCTTGAAATAAAGGTATTTTTCTGTTCAATCTGTTGCACCTGCTTCACTCACCCTAACTAAAAGAGAAATTAAAAGAAGTGAGATTATGATTATGAGAGTTTTGGAATAACAGAGGAAAGGATCGTTCGGGAAGGAAGGGATCAGCGAAGGGGTGGTTTTTGTATGTTTGCCTTTCATCTGTCCCTTTGCTGTTGTACATGTTTCCACTTTAGGAACACTAAACAGTTCAAAAGGAAATAAGAAGACGTGTATATGAGTAAGGGGGGTCTTAATTAACTGAGAAACTACACAGAAGTGCCCTTGATTGTAGAAAACAGAGGTTTTTGGCAACTCAAAATGGTAAATGGATATGGCGTTTTATCCATCCTCAAAGCTTTTACATTTAAAAGTCATAATTCAACCATTCAAACCCATTCGTATTGTCGGCCATTAGGACTGCAGGGGCCAGAATCGAACCCACAACCTTCCAATTAATTGACAGTTGCGCACATGTCCTCTTTCCTCGTGATTTGCTCTTTATTTAACTGGTTATACAGTATGTCGCTTTTATTGTGTTTTAAAAAGTTATTCCAATACATTTCCACTGATTTTAAAGACATTTAATTTGACTGCCATCTCATGTCATAGAAGAAGTACACTGAACACAAATATAAACGCAACACTTTAGTTTTTGCTCCCATTTTTCCTGAGATGAACTCAAAGATCTAAAACATTTTCTATATTCACAAAATAACCATTTCTCTCAAATATTGTTCACAAATCTGAAAGAATCTGTGATAGTGATCACTTCTCCTTTGCCGAGATAATCCATCCCACCTCACAGGCGTGGCATATCGAGATGCTGATTAGACAGCATGATTATTGCACAGGTGTGCCTTAGGCTGGCCACCATAAAAGGCCACTCTGAAACGTGCAGTTTTGCTTTATTGGGGGGGTCTGGGGGGGTCCGAAAACCAGGCAATATCTGGTCTGAGGGGTAGGGGTAGGGTTAGGGTAATGTTGTGAATCGAGTGGCTTGTGTTCGTGGTCCATAACATACACCTGCCCATACCATAACCCCACCACCACCATGGGCCACTCGATTCACAACATTACCCTACCCCTACCCCTCACACCAGATACTGACTGGTTTTCGGACCCCCCCCAGACCCCCCCCAATAAAGCAAAAATGCACGTTTCAGAGTGGCCTTTTATTGTGGCCAATATATTATTAAAATGAAACTACATAAAGGGAATTTGAACACAGCTTCAAGCAAGTAAAGTGGATTCTCTCCTAAAATGTCTAACTTAATTTAAAAAAGTAATCTTCAGCTTAGTCTAACACAGAGCAATTTCATTTCCACCCACTGCTACCTTCATAATATTCAGAAGAAGGGGCGTCTCACATTAGAAATGAAGTCTTAAATTATATATCAGGACACTATTCCAGTCTGAGTTGGATGTTATTCAGCCTCGCTGGTTAAACACTGATTTCAGAGGTGGGAGTTTGGTGCATGGCGGAGCTGCAGGAGCACGATGGTGTTGAAACTGATGAACACAGTTTTTAATCCATGGACGGATTTAGTCAGTGCTGTGTGAAAATCCATCACAGGTGGGAGGATGTGCAGCTGGCGCGAGTTCCAGGATTGTTTGATTTCTCTTGTGCTGCCTCAACAATGCCGTTATGCAAAACACAGAGCACACATTCACCTTAAATGCCCATACTGTAATTTGAATATGTTCCAGACATGTTGTGGACATTCAAGAAGACCGAACGCACATGTGTTTTGTTTCTGCTGTCCTGTCTACACACAGAACAGTCTTCCTTAGGTTTGTTGTGTAGTTTTTGTTATCAGAATCGAGGCTTTCTGGGTGGCAATATAATAGTAAGTACAACGAGAAGAACGAGAAGAATAAGTACAACGAGAAGAATAAGTACAACGAGAAGAACGAGAAGAATAAGTACAACGAGAATAATAAGTACAACGAGAAGAATAAGTACAACGAGAAGAATAAGTACAACGAGAAGAACGAGAAGAATAAGTACAACGAGAAGAATAAGTACAACAAGAACAATAAGTACAACAAGAAGAACGAGAAGAATAAGAACAACGAGAAGAATAAGTACAACGAGAAGAACGAGAAGAATAAGTACAACGAGAAGAACGAGAAGATTAAGTACAATGAAAGAACGAGAAGATTAAGAACAACGAGAAGAACGAGAAGATTAAGAACAATGAGAAGAACGAGAAGAATAAGTACAACGAGAAGAACGAGAAGAATAAGTACAACGAGAAGAAGATAAGTACAACGAGAAGAACGAGAAGAATAAGTACAACGAGAGAACGAGAAGAATAAGTACAATGAGAAGAACGAGAAGAATAAGTACAACGAGAAGAACGAGAAGAATAAGTACAACGAGAAGAACGAGAAGAATAAGTACAACGAGAAGAACGAGAAGAATAAGTACAACGAGAAGAACGAGAAGATTAAGTACAACGAGAAGAACGAGAAGAATAAGTACAATGAGAAGAACGAGAAGAATAAGAACAACGAGAAGAACGAGAAGAATAAGTACAACGAGAAAATAAGTACAACGAGAAGAATAAGTACAACGAGAAGAACGAGAAAATTAAGTACAATGAGAAGAACGAGAAGATAAGTACAATGAGAAGAACGAGAAGAATAAGAACAACGAGAAGAACGAGAAGATTAAGTACAATGAGAAGAACGAGAAGAATAAGAACAACGAGAAGAACGAGAAAATTAAGTACAATGAGAAGAACGAGAAGAATAAGTACAATGAGAAGAACGAGAAGAATAAGTACAATGAGAAGAACGAGAAGAATAAGTACAATGAGAAGAACGAGAAGAATAAGTACAATGAGAAGAACGAGAAGAATAAGTACAATGAGAAGAACGAGAAGAATAAGAAAACGAGAAACGAGAAGATTAAGTACAATGAGAAGAACGAGAAGAATAAGTACAATGAGAAGAACGAGAAGAATAAGAACAATGAGAAGAACGAGAAGAATAAGTACAATGAGAAGAACGAGAAGAATAAGTACAATGAGAAGAACGAGAAGAATAAGTACAATGAGAAGAACGAGAAGAATAAGTACAATGAGAAGAACGAGAAGATTAAGTACAATGAGAAGAACGAGAAGATTAAGTACAATGAGAAGAACGAGAAGAATAAGTACAATGAGAAGAACGAGAAGAATAAGAACAACGAGAAGAACGAGAAGATTAAGTACAATGAGAAGAACGAGAAGAATAAGAACAACGAGAATAATAAGAACAACGAGAAGAATAAGAACAACGAGAAGAACGAGAAGATTAAGTACAATGAGAAGAACGAGAAGAATAAGTACAATGAGAAGAACGAGAAGAATAAGAACAACGAGAAGAACGAGAAGATTAAGTACAATGAGAAGAACGAGAAGAATAAGAACAACGAGAAGAATAAGAACAACGAGAAGAACGAGAAGATTAAGTACAATGAGAAGAACGAGAAGAATAAGTACAATGAGAAGAACGAGAAGAATAAGAACAACGAGAAGAACGAGAAGAATAAGTACAATGAGAAGAACGAGAAGAATAAGTACAACGAGAAGAACGAGAAGATTAAGTACAATGAGAAGAACGAGAAGAATAAGAACAACGAGAATAATAAGAACACGAGAAGAATAAGAACAACGAGAAGAACGAGAAGATTAAGTACATGAGACACGAGAAGAATAAGTACAACAAGAAGAATAAGAACAACGAGAAGAATAAGAACAACGAGAAGAATAAGTACAACGAGAAGAACGAGAAGAATAAGTACAACGAGAATAATAAGTACAACGAGAACGAAATTAAGTACAATGAGAAGAACGAGAAGATTAAGTACAACGAATGAGATAAGAACGAGAAGAATAAGAACAACGAGAAGAATGAGAAGAATAAGAACAACGAGAAGAATAAGTACAACAAGAAGAACGAGAAGAATAAGAACAACGAGAAGGGTAAACTGTCCGAAGAGCTGACTCAGAGTCGAGAGGTGAATGAAGTGAAGTGATGTAACATCTATAAAGAGATTCTTATGGACGTCTGAAGCCTTTCTTGCAGCAAACGCCTGAAACCACAAACTGCTGTCTTCACGTCCAGATATGATAACAACACACATCAAAAGACCCAACATCACAGCCTGCTTTCCTGACGTTCACACGGCAGTCGCACCACAACACACTCAGTTCATTAGGGACAGTCGCCCGGTTAATTCAGGGTTAACAGTTTAACAAAGACAGAGCGAGATATAGCTGAGCAAGCCAGAAGAAAAGTGTCCCTCCCGCAGAATCACAGAGTGGAAACGGCCCGGAATAGACCTCGGTATTAATCTGCGGGCCGAGCCAATGGAGGGACTCCTGGGAGGCTATTAGCTCCAGGACTATTCAGAGCTCCATTTGGATTATGCTGCAGTGGGACAGGGATTAGACCAACTCTGCTGCCACACTACAACAGATCCTGACACCCCGCTGCACCACGGGTCACCGCCACCGCCACTTTAAAACAGAACCAAGACCTTCAGATGCACCAGATACTCCAGGCAGATTTTAATAAACTCTTCTTCCAATATCAGAGTAACATGATAAAAAAGGTATCCCAACTGTAGCTGTGAACATGACAGGATGTGAGATGACCCAGAAGAGCCTCAGGACTGTTTGAGGCAGATGATAGCTATGTGATTAACATGATGACTCAGCCTCTATGGAGAGAGACATCAAGCATGCTCATTTCTGACGTGGAGCTAATCTGAAGTAAACATTGATACTGCCTCCATCTTGTGACTGTGTATTTAAGTATTAAGTATTTAGAAAAAGTAATAATTTTGAGAAAAGTCAGAATTTTTATTAAGTCAAGATTTTGAGATTTTGAGAAAAAGTCAACATTCTTAGATTCTTTGAAAAAAAGTCTGCATTTTGAAAAAAAGTCAGAATTTTTGGATTTTGAGGAAAAAAGTCATATTTTTGCGGAAAAAGTCAGAATTTTGAAATGTTGAGAAAAAGTCAATTTTCTTTTGTAAAAGTCAACATTTTTAGAAAAAGTCAGAATTTTCCGATTTCGAGAAAAACTCAGTATTTTGAACGTGACAGGATGTATGATTTTCTACAAAAAAACGGCATTCCTCCATCTTGTGACTGTGTGACTCCCTCTCTTGGATATCAGCATGTGAAGGACACTGCTCAGGAACTAGCTGATGCTCTGTATGTGATGACTCCTTCCATTCTGGAGAGGATCACAGACACATGGATCCTGAGGCTGAAGCTCAAGCCGGTGACGAGTGAGATTTGTTTCATGCACTCTCCTGGTGCAACCCTGTTTCATTTATCAACAAAGGTTTTGCCGGTTTTAGTCTTGGTAATCCATGATTAAATGTTGTTTTATATTTGGTTATTGGTTATGTATGGTCACAGTGAGAAAAAACTATTTATTAACAAAGGCTGATTCCTATTTTTTTGTAATGCTTTGCAAAATCAGGTACTGTATATTTGGGTTTCTTATGAAACAAAATGTGAAACATGTGTTTGAGAATCCATGCAGTTTAGAATAGAAGAGAGATATCCAATCAAGCAAACTAACCAACATCGATTGGTGAGTTTTTTTTAATCTGCATATGGTTTGCAAATTCAGGTATATTACATTATGCTTATTAAATCTCTCTAATCTTCTTTTTGTCAAATCATATTAACAATTAACACAGTTTGAACAGCTGGTGCACGTGGGGGCTTTGCATTCAATGTCATGCTCAAAGGCACGTAAGATTGGACAGATGCTTGAAGTAATTGTAAAAAAAAAGTCACATAGTCAGCTAATATTCAGGAATAAAAGACTGATATAACACCAGCTGCCTGAGTATCCCTTTAACAATGATAACACGTAACCCCTGAGGCAGTGCAGGCGTTGTGTCTGACCCTCTGAGGACGTCCATCGCTGGGATTAAAGTCCAGCAAAGCGCCATAGAACATAATTAAGGACATCCACAGGAGTATTATGGTTTTTTGTTCAGCAGTCACCCATGCATGTGTGCTGACTGAACAATTTTCTTTAAAGTAGTGCGCATACATTACAGCGGGGGCACCGGGAGAAGGTTATTTATTCACAGAGTACAGTATAGCATTTACATTTAGAGTATTTCAAGAGTTTGTTGTTCTTGCATAAAAAAGTGTTGCAGCAACTGACCTTAAATACAAGCGTGCTTTTTTACATGGCATGAACAATGTTTGAGATAAAGGGATAAAGAAGCCATCAGACCCTCTCTGTTATCACTTTGTGTCCGTCAACAGCAGATCCCTTCATTTTTATCTTGCTTTATCTGTGAGCAGGGGAGTGCCAGAGAGAAAGAGAATCACAAAGGAAAAGCAAAAGGGGTGAATGTGGGAGAAAAACAATAAAGAGAGTAACAGAGCGGGAGGCAGGGATGAAAATGAAAAAGTTGCGCGGGAATCAAAGCGAAGAATCAGACGCTCGCTGCTCATTTCCTGTTCCAGCTTCAGAGAGCAGAGCCTGGAAGAGGAAGTGAGCGTCGTTAAAATGGAAAAGTCCCAACTCTGCTTTGAAAGGCAAGCAGGGGGCCGCTTCACTCTGCTTGTGTCATAGAGGTGGATGATTGGACGATTATGTAAGTTGTCGGCCAACCCCTAACTATAACCATAACCATAACCTAACCCAAACCATAACCCAAACCATAACCTAACCATAACCCAAACCATAACCTAATCCATAACCATAACCATAACCTAACCTAACCCAAACCATAACCTAACCCAAACCATAACCTAACCCAAACCATAACCTAACCATAACCATAACCTAACCATAACCTAATCCAAACCTAACCCAAACATAACCTAACCCAAACCTAAACCTAACCCAAACCATAACCTAACCATAACCTAACCCAAACCATAACCCAAACCATAACCTAACCTAACCTAATCCATAACCTAACCCAAACTATAAACCTAACCCAAACCATAACCTAAACCATAACCTAACCCAAACCTAAACCTAACCCAAACCATAACCAAACCTAACCTAACCCAAACCATAACCTAAACCATAACCTAACCCATAACCTAACCCTAACCATAACCTAACCTAAACCATAACCTAAACCATAACCATAACCTAACCCTAAACCTAACCCAAACCATAACCCAAACCATAACCTAACCCAAACCATAACCTAACCATAACCTAACCCATAACCTAACCCAAACCATAACCTAACCATAACCTAACCCAAACCATAACCATAACCTAACCTAACCCAAACCATAACCTAAACCATAACCTAACCCATAACCTAACCCTAACCATAACCTAACCTAAACCATAACCTAAACCATAACCATAACCTAACCCTAAACCTAACCCAAACCATAACCCAAACCATAACCCAAACCATAACCTAACCCAAACCATAACCTAACCATAACCTGACCCAAACCATAACCCAAACCATAACCTAACCATAACCTAACCCATAACCTGACCCAAACCATAACCCAAACCATAACCTAACCCTAACCATAACCTAAACCATAACCTAACCATAACCTAAACCATAACCTAACCCATAACCTAACCCAAACCATAACCTAACCCAAACCATAACCATAACCTAACCTAACCCAAACCATAACCTAAACCATAACCTAACCCATAACCTAACCCAAACCATAACCTAACCATAACCTAACCCAAACCATAACCTAACCCAAACTATAACCTAACCCAAACCATAACCTAAACCATAACCTAACCCAACCATAACCTAAACCATAACCTAACCCAAACCATAACCCAAACCATAACCTAAACCTAAACCTAACCCAAACCATAACCCATAACCTGACCCAAACCATAACCTAACCCTAACCATAACCTAAACCATAACCTAACCATAACCTAAACCATAACCTAACCCAAACTATAACCTAAACCATAACCTAACCCAAACCATAACCTAAACCATAACCTAACCTAAACCTAACCCAAACCATAACCTAAACCATAACCTAACCTAAACCTAACCCAAACCATAACCTAACCTAACCCAAACCATAACCTAAACCATAACCTAACCCATAACCTAACCCAAACCATAACCTAAACCATAACCTAACCCAAACCATAACCTAAACCATAACCTAACCTAAACCTAACCCAAACCATAACCCAAACCATAACCATAACCTAACCTAACCCAAACCATAACCTAAACCATAACCTAACCCATAACCTAACCCAAACCATAACCTAACCATAACCTAACCCAAACCATAACCTAACCATAACCTAACCCATAACCTGACCCAAACCATAACCCAAACCATAACCTAACCATAACCTAAACCATAACCTAACCCATAACCTAACCCATAACCTACCCAAACCATAACCCAAACCATAACCTAACCCTAACCATAACCTAAACCATAACCTAACCATAACCTAAACCATAACCTAACCCATAACCTAACCTAAACCATAACCTAACCCAAACCATAACCCAAACCATAACCTAACCCATAACCTAACCCAAACCTAACCCAAACCATAACCTAACCATAACCCAAACCATAACCTAACCCAAACCATAACCTAAACCTAACCCAAACCATAACCTAAACCATAACCTAAACCTAACCCAAACCATAACCTAACCCAAACCATAACCTAACCCAAACCATAACCATAACCCAAACCATAACCTAACTAACCCAAACCATAAACCTAACCCTAATCTTAACATCTCCAAACATTCTCTTGCACTATTGTATCTGTTTTATTTGTTCTATGTCTCTATATATATGTTGCACTGTTGGAGGAGCCTTTGACTTGAATTGATATAGCTACACTAATGTATGGATGTGGATGTTTGTCAATTTCGGGAATTTTCATTTCCTATTTTTAACAAATCTTCTGGTCCTTACCCACCGCCAGAACGCATTTCCTTACAAAGTTGTCGGCCAAAGTATTTAGCATAGAACAAAATAACTATTGACCAAGTTTGCAAACGGGTGTATTTACTTTAAATCCTCTCAACATTTTCCCACGTTTTTTTAGCCCTAACCATGACCCTTTTTTAATGGAAATGTGTTCTACAGTGCCACCTGGTGGATGTTTGTCAATTTCGGGACTTTTTATTTTCAAATGTTCTGGTCCTTAGCCAGAACGCATTTCCTTACAAAGTTGTCGGCCTAACCCTAACTTCAAATAACATTTCGATTGGTTTTCGTTTTTTTTTCATTGAAATGTTTTCCATAGTGTCACCTGGTCTATTTTTAATGTTCCGGTCCCTTAACCCCAACCTATAATTTCAATTGTTTTTTTTTGGTTTTTTTAATTGAAATGTGTTCTTTAGTTTCACCTGGTGGATGTTTGTCAATTTCAGTAATTTTTATTTTCTATTTTATTTAAGTATTTAGCATATAACTATTGAACAAGTTTGCAAACGGATGTATTTACATTTCCCGACATTTTTTAACCCTAAACCTAAAATTTCGACTGGTTTTATTAGATCCAGATTTTTTCTATAGAGTCACCTGGTGGGTGTTTGTCAATTTAGGGAGTTTTTTTTTCAATTTTTGAAAATATTCTGGTCCTTACCCACCGCCAGAATGCATTTCTTTACAAATCTGGTGGTTTTGTTTGTGTCTATTTCAGTGCCCACTGAGAAAGAATGGGAGCTACAGCAGATTTACAAAGGATGTGAAGGACTCTACTTTTACTGAAGAACTAGATCTGAGTACTTCTACTTTTACTGAAGAACAAGATCTGAGTACTTCTACTTTTACAAAAGTACAAGATCTGAGTACTTCTACTTTTACTGAAGTACTAGACTGCAGGAAGTGGTTGATCTTCCCACTCTATCCAAATGTTTGGATAGTCCCCGAATATTGATCACAACGCTGGATTTGTAAGCTTGCAATTACGGCTTTTCCACACCTAAACCCTGCATTTCAGAGTATATTGCCCAACCTTTTATTGTCCAAAAATGTAAGAACTGTATTTTGCTTCCTCAAATAGTCGTCCCCCAAAAAGTGCATAAGGGCGCTTTTCAGTCGACGGAGAAACAGCGAGAAAAAACTGCTTGCGGAGGCGGTAAATTCTCACTAGCTCTAATTAAGGGTTGAGTTTCATTGTTCAAACTGTAAAAGCCATTTATTTGTATTATGTCAGTTTTATTTATTGGGCATGCTGTGCGATATTATATTTAATAGTACGATTAATATGTATACGCTCAATGTGTTATGTTATCTTCAGAGTGCTGCATTATTTAGCGTGGAGAAGAGAGATGCAGTACGTTGTGTTCAGATGCTTGGATTTCATTTGGTTGACATGCTCCTTAGTGGAGTACAAAACAATCTGTCCATCATCAGATAGTTTAAAAAATGCATAGTGCAGGGATGATAAAAGCTACAGCGGTGTACACTAGAGCTGCACAGTTAATCAACATGTTACCGAAAATATATATTGTGGCGCTGCAGAGAAGCCTACAAACATTATTTTACAGGCGTAATAAGAAATCCTGGTTTGATACAGATCCTCTAAAACAAACAAACCTCATTTTAATATATTTTTCAATGATACTGCAAATAATTTTTCATTGTTTCATTCCCTCTTGTTTCGCACATCATATTTCAATTGTAATATCAGTCCAAATAATCCAAATGAGTTCTTTTTTCCCCCAAGTCGTACAGCCCTAATTTGTACATGATTTACAGTATTATCCTCCCCTCCATTGGCCCCCTCTTTAATCACACGCTCTTTATTACAGCAGTGGACTTGATTAGAGGGAATTAGCAGAGGTTGAATCCTCTGTCACTGCAGGGCAGATCGATGCTCCGTTAGCCCCTGTCAGCGCCGCATGTTAGCACACGCACACACACCACACACACACACACACACACACACACCACACACCACACACACACACACACACACACACACACACACACACACACACACACACACCGCCCTGCACTGCTGTGGAGCCCGTAGGTCAAAGGCCAGCAGCAGCAGAGATAATTATGAGCTGCTGAGGGCTTTGTGGTGGACGTGTTGAGCATGGGATCCGTTTGCAACAGTGGAAGGTCATGAGGAGGATTTTATGTGAGTTCATATGACCACAAATAATGCTCAAAGGATGTTTTGTATTTACTTTTAATCAGGTTAATGTCTCGAATTGCATTGAAGTAAACACGGGGTAAGTTTAACTGCAAAATTGAATTAAAAAATACAAGTTTTCAAACATAACTTAATTTGTATTTATTTGAAGCCTTCAGCTATCAAGCGCTTTGTTGCGGTTTATATTTTACATTCAAATGACCATTTTGCCAATTTAATTGTGTATATTGCATTTTATTTTTACACTGCCATCCATTTACAACCCGTCAAGTCCCCTGAGATGCATATTTATTCGGATAGAGGGCGAAATAAAGAAAATTAAATTGATTTGAAACCCTTCAGACGTGGACTGATGAGCGTACAAGACTACGACTGTTCATGAAGACGGGTTGAATAGTACAATTTAAGTGAAAATGCATGTTTTTTATTTAGTATTTAGCATACAACTAGATACATATTGCAGAAGTTGTGAGAGAGTTTGCAAACAGATCCATTTACGTGCACGCACAAACAAATCAACATTTTATATCACGAGTGAGTAATTGATATACTGTATACATGGTCATATCGTAAGTGATATATTCCACCTATTGTAAACATATCCGTTTCTCACCATAGCAGTTCTGCCGAGGCTTTTCAAACGTCTCATTTACAATAACGCCAACGAGTTGTGAATTATTTGTACAGAGATAAATCAATGTTTAGAATGTCACCGGGAGCACCTGCTGCTTCCTGAGAGCAGCTGTCCGTCGGCGTGTGTGAGTCCTCCTGCATGGACCTCAGTCTGCGGACGGATATTTTAAGATGTTCTGCGCTCTCTGTTGTGGGTGTCGGCTCTAAACTGGGGGAGCGACAGAATGTGTGGAGGAAACATGAGAAGATGTTCGCTCTGCCAGCTGAACGCGACTCCGTCTGTCTTTAAACTACATCTCCTCTCTTTCCTATTTTAATGCTCACTTTCATATTATTTTTCTGACACCAGCTGGTTTGTAGTGAGACAGGGTTAGGTAGACAGACATCTATTCATCTCATGTAGAGTCTATTAAAATCATTCCCAATTTTAATGGTTGGTTAATTTTCTATAGGAAGTCGGTGTTATTCACCGACACAAAGAAATTCAGTTTCACGTGTTTTGTCTTTTGGATGGTATACGTACTAAAATATATCTGACATTCATGTTTTGTTGATTTGTAATTACTGCAAAGCTCCCTGACACAATTATATACATTGTGATATTGTATACATATCACACACACACACACACACACACACACACACACACACACACACATACACACACACACACACACACACACACACACACACACACACATATATACACACACACACACACACATATACACACACACACACACACACACACACACACACACACACACACACACAGATACATTTTGGTTTGACTTGTCAATAACGATGGAAGTTAGTCCATAAGAAATCCAATAACTACAAAACTTTGATTTTGAAAAAGGTTTGTGAAAAGTATTTCCAAGTTTGAGTTGATTTTATTTGAGAAAAATGTATTTACAGAAACCTTAGTTCGGGACCTTAGCTCAAACTGTTGAAATTTCATTAGTTTTAAAATGACTACTGGAATAAAATGTCAGCAAACTATTGTAAAACTTCTGTGTTTGATTGCATCTCAAGAGGAATTAAGTTTCGATATCAAAATGACAACCAATCTTATTACTATTGGTTTTGCTCAAAATAAGAAGCCTATTTATAAAAAGTTGAGAATTGCAGATGTGTACCACATGCTACCACACAGGTCTGATATTACCTTAAATATATGTTCTAGGCTTGTCTTAAAAACAAGGAAAATGTAAATCTGACTGGCATGAACCACCATTTCACTTTCACACACTCGAATGCTAACATTTGCTAATTAGCACTGTAGGTGCCATAACACTACTTAGCTCAAGTTCATTATTTGTATTATCATTATTATTTACGTCACCTTTATTTGCTTGTTGAGCACTTCCGGTAATCGTCACATGGGTGTGGTTTGGTTTATAAGTCACCTGTTTGATGTCGAGTGCACGTGACAGAGGGTGAGCTTGTGCTGTCGTTTTTTCTGTTGACCGTTTTGTCCATAGTTACTGTGTTTTGATTTTGTTTATTAAATATCCTTACAACTATATCGCTTCAACGTGGACTTTCTTTTCGAAAACGCATCACAGTTTAAAGCCAAGTTTAGCCTCTCGGCGACTCGAATGTAACTGGGGATTGAGCCGCCACAAGCACTTAACACAAATCAAATCAAGTTATTTATATAGCACATTTTTAAACGCTTTTTGGTCGAGCCAAAGTGCTGTACATATAATAAAAAATACCCTACAGTAGAGACACTTTACAGCAAATACAACAGCACAGTTTGTGCAGAATATCAGTGTGAGAAAAAAAAATAATAATTAGAGCTGAGGCTGATGGGAATAGAATTACTTTAAAAAGTCAAGGGGAAGCTTTTAAGATCCATCCTAGGGAGACACTTAATAGCTGTTAAGAAATTTCGGTTGCTAACAAGTGTCTACATGAGAGGACTAAACGCCATCACGCCCAACATTAGCCTCCTTTAGTTTAGCGGTGGTGACGTGAAGTCATGTGACCGTGCTGTAGTTCCTTTATAGCCCAACATTAGCCTCCTTTAGCTTAGCGGTGGTGACGTGAAGTCATGTGACCGTGCTGTAGTTCCTTTATAGCCCAACATTAGCCACCTTTAGCTTAGCGGCGGTGGCGTGAAGTCATGTGACCGTGCTGTAGTTCCTTTATAGCCCAACATTAGCCTCCTTTAGCTTAGCGGTGGTGACGTGAAGTCATGTGACCGTGCTGTAGTTCCTTTATAGCCCAACATTAGCCGCCTTTAGCTTAGCGGTGGTGACGTGAAGTCATGTGACCGTGCTGTAGTTCCTTTATAGCCCAACATTAGCCTCCTTTAGCTTAGCGGTGGTGACGTGAAGTCATGTGACCGTGCTGTAGTTCCTTTATAGCCCAACATTAGCCGCCTTTAGCTTAGCGGTGGTGGCGTGAAGTCATGTGACCGTGCTGTAGTTCCTTTATAGCCCAACATTAACCACCTTTAGCTTAGCGGTGGTGACGTGAAGTCATGTGACCGTGCTGTAGCTCCTTTACAGCCCAACGTTATCAAGTATCATATATGTTTATTAGCGACAGAGATTATTTTCTGTAATAATCCAAAATCCAATGTAAAAATCCCATTGACTTTATGTCGAGGGACCCCATGCAATGCTCCTCCCGGTTTCCCTACTGCACCACTCTATTACTGTAACCATAAGTAATATTGTTACTCTTTATATCCGTAAACCTATTGCTGACTCAGAAATCTGTGACAACAAGTGATACATAAACTTGTAATAACCTTCCTGCTTATATTCGGAATAAATCCAACAAGCCGACATTAAAGCAGCAGCAGTGTAACACAGGAGGAGCTGAGGAAGAGGAGGCTGTTATCTCTCCTCCCTCCTCCTCTCTCTTTCCTGTCCCTCGCTCTATTAACCCGAGCTATTTGCATGGACTGTTCCATTAGACGTCTGGACAGCAGAGCAGATGAGACCGGAGAGAGAGGAAGAGGCAAAGAAGACGACGGACAGCGGCACAGAGCCTCGCCGGATAATGATACAACACCCGGAGATCCTGACAGAACAATTTAAATCTCTCTCTCTCTGCCGCACACACACTAACACACACTCTGCTGTCTGATGAGGCTGTCATGTTGGAAGAGCGGCTGATCCATCTCTCTTTCTCTTTTATATTCTTTTTTTTCTTTCTCCCTTGTCTGCCTTTCTCTCCTCCCTCCATTACACTTTTATAACTCCCTCTTTCCCGTCTCCCAGGCACTCAGCTCCATTTCGGACTAATTCAGAAAATTACAAACCATAAATTTAGAGAAGACTTTAATGTGGAGGGAATGGTATTATCACCTGCGGTCATTGGTCCTGGCTCCATGGCTTTTTATTTGTTCCTCCTTTTAATCCCCCCGTACTCCATTTCCTTCAAACAATTTACAATAACTATGATTTCAAAATGGGCCCAGTCTTCATCTGTGATAATAACTAATGTTTTCACTAGGCTGGGGTCAAAGAGGTCGCCATTAAAGGTCAAAGTCCACAATAATCTAAATATCCGAATAATATTGCCTTTGTCTAGAAAGTGTGCATCAAAAATATGCATTAAATTACTTGGAAAACGGTTTAAAAACATCATAAAACAGGAAAAACAACATTTTAAATGGTAATTCAGACAAATACATAGTTATATTCTCGATGTAGGGCATGGACCTGTGTAACATATTATTTAAAGAGGCCATATTATGCTCATTTTCAGGTTAAAATGTGTATTTTGCATCTCTACCGTGACATGTTTCCATGCTTTAATGTTCAAATTAAGCTCCTTCTAGAGGGAACTTTGGAAATGTAGCTTTTGCAGACCGTTTACATGCACACAAACCTTTAACGCACAATAGGGCCTCTTTAAGTTTAAGACCCTAATTTCCCATGTAGAGAATTTACGTGAAATGAAATCAACATTAATTGCATCTAATTAAATCTAATATAAGCCCTGATGCACTTCCATCCAGCCGCTGAATTTCTCGGGGTCTTGTAATCCAGACGGACTTCAGTAATTGTGTTAATCACTGTGTCCAACCAAATGGGATTAATGCTGCAGTTCTGTCTGCGTGGGATTAGTGAGTAACTGTGCTCATAGCACTTCAGTCGCTTTAATGAGGAATACAAGTGTCATTCATGTTTTACTTTTACTCTCCTTCAGTATATATTTAGTTGATAACCCTCACCCTAACCCCAGATGTATCTAATTGTATTATTGGATGTGATATAGTTTGCTTTGTCTGGAGACAAGTCAACAAGCTGCCTTTCTATACATATCCTTTCCTGTCCCTTTGTCTCGAAATCAATGTTTTTTTTTAATGATTTTTTGGTTTTTAGCCTGAAATACGGTCAGTGGTTAACACAAACTCAAGAGACTTTGGTTCTGAGACAGAGAATATGTCAGTAAATACCCCACTGGAGATTTTAAAAACGGCGGTTGCTAACAAGTGCCTAAATGAGACGACTAAACGTCATCACGCCCAACATTAGCCACCTTTAGCTTAGCGGTGGTGACGTGAAGTCATGTGACCGTGCTGTAGTTCCTTTATAGCCCAACATTAGCCTCCTTTAGCTTTGCGGTGGTGACGTGAATCATGTGACTGTGCTGTAGTTCCTTTATAGCCCAACATTAGCCACCTTTAGCTTAGCGGTGGTGACGTGAAGTCATGTGACCGTGCTGTAGTTCCTTTATAGCCCAACATTAGCCTCCTTTAGCTTAGCGGTGGTGACGTGAAGTCATGTGACCGTGCTGTAGTTCCTTTATAGCCCAACATTAGCCTCCTTTAGCTTAGCGGTGGTGACGTGAAGTCATGTGACCGCGCTGTAGTTCCTTTATAGCCCAACATTATCCACCTTTAGCTTAGCGGTGGTGACGTGAAGTCATGTGACCGCGCTGTAGTTCCTTTATAGCCCAACATTAGCCTCCTTTAGCTTAGCGGTGGTGAGGTGAAGTCATGTGACCGTGCTGTAGTTCCTTTACAGCCCAACATTATCCACCTTTAGCTTAGCGGTGGTGACGTGAAGTCATGTGACCTTGCTGTAGTAACGAGTGTCCCAAACATGAAGGAAAACTGTTATTTCATCGGGTTAAAGTAGTAATGTAGAACTGGAAGATTAAAATCCAATCCTTAATTGATCTTCAAACTCATGTACACAGCACTGAACAGACAGTAGGCTCTGTATTCAACCCATCCAAGTAATAGGTGAACTTGCACCTCTGACAGTACCAAACTTCACTCCATATTCGGTCAGATTTGGTGTTTGAACCGGCGACCCTTCATTTCCCAAGCCAAGCCTTACAGACTTAGCGGCTGTCCACCGTATATGTATTGGTCAACTCTGTGGTTAAACGCTGTATCATGATCTCAGAGGATCTGAATGGATGAAACCGGAGGAGAACAGAAAGACAGACGGACTCGTGCCAGAGACGCTTTGAGCCAATTCTTCTCTCCGCCGGCCAAAAACCAGCCGTGACCTCCGTTCCTCCGACTGAAACCAAACTGAGTGCCACTTGTCCTCTGAAACCCTCAAAGATTATGAGAGTCACTACTCAAACTGCAGCTTCTGCTCCACTTGGCCACATCCATTCCAGCTCAAGCCCAAACAGAAAAAAAAGGCTTTACCAGCCAAAACACACAATACTTCAAAGCGATACCTATGTGTGTACTACATCCAGAGCATTGGAGAAAGCTTTGAAAAAGACCCTTGAGCCACTATTGATAGCAAATCTTCTTTTATCTCCGACTGTGATCACAAAGGGACATTAAGGCCCAACATCCAAACTGTTTCTGTTCGATTTATGCATTTAACTTGGTGTTTTTGTAAACTTTCGACCCAATCGAAATCTACTTTTTAATAGTTGTATTAACTAATGATCGACATCAGAGATGCAAAATATCATCCCTGTGTTTTAGTTTTTTTGATATTGTAAACTGTATTTAAATAATGTGCGGGCATGTATGGATGTGTGTATATGTTTGTATAGATACTATATTTATTCGTTTTATGTGGAAATACACTGCGAGGATTGCTTTTTGAAATTTCGTTGTACCTGGTGCGATGACAGTAAAGGAATTCTATTCTATTCTATTCCCGTACATAAAAGCTGAAATAAAATATGCTTCTTGGCCAAGGTTAGGGTTTGGGTTAAGTGTGTCATTGTTGTATCTTGAATAATGTCTATGCATGCCTTTTGGTTCATATTAAGCTGTCTTTTCTTGCTGTAAAAAAAGGTATTCTGATTCTGAGGTAAACCAAGTATACACAAGAAAATTAAACATGTGGAGAGGGAAAAACAGAGTTTGCATGTTATAGATCTATGTTTGCTTAAATATAAGGCTCTAACATCATGTATACATATTTTATTTTGCTTATGTAACTTCTAACTTCTCACCATTATGAAGCTGTTGCAATGTGTTGGTTTGAAAAACAGCAATGGCTAACTAGGGGGTGCGTGTTTCGACATCCCTCGAGTGGCTGTTAACTTGTTTTTGTCAGAGTGTTCGCGCCCGAGCGAGCCTCTTGAAAGCCAGTCAGCGAAATGTAATGTAATGGGAGGCGATGTTTCACTCGGGTAAAACATCTATATGTTTCATCACGCTCGATTTGAGCTGATGAACGCTCGACTCAAAAGGCCACGATGATCCATCTGCAAATCTATCTGCTGTCATTATTGATCAGTTCAAAGAGAAACGGCACTTTCTCATTCTGTCGTGTTTTTATTCAAGCACTCAAATGTGTGTGTTTGTGTTGATAAGTAAAACATCTGGATGAATGTATGGGAGATGGTCTGGTGTGGGGAGGTGGTCTGGTGTGGGGAGGTGGTCTGGTGTGGGGAGGTGGTCTGGTGTGGGGAGATGGTCTGGTGTGGGGAGGTGGTCTGGTGTGTGGAGGTGGTCTGGTGTGGGGAGATGGTCTGGTGTGGGGAGATGGTCTGTGTGGGGAGATGGTCTGGTGTGGGGAGGTGGTCTGGTGTGTGGAGGTGGTCTGGTGTGGGGAGATGGTCTGTGTGGGGAGATGGTCTGGTGTGGGAAGATGGTCTGGTGTGGGGAGATGGTCTGGTGTGGGGAGATGGTCTGGTGTGGGGAGATGGTCTGGTGTGGGGAGGTGGTCTGGTGTGGGGAGGTGGTCTGGTGTGGGGAGATGGTCTGGTTTGGGGAGATGGTCTGGTGTGGGGAGATGGTCTGGTGTGGGGAGATGGTCTGGTGTGGGGAGATGGTCTGGTGTGGGGAGGTGGTCTGGTGTGGGGAGATGGTCTGGTTTGGGGAGATGGTCTGGTGTGGGGAGATGGTCTGGTGTGGGGAGATGGTCTGGTTTGGGGAGATGGTCTGGTGTGGGGAGATGGTCTGGTGTGGGGAGATGGTCTGGTTTGGGGAGATGGTCTGGTGTGGGGAGATGGTCTGGTTTGGGGAGGTGGTCTGGTGTGGGGAGGTGGTCTGGTGTGGGGAGATGGTCTGGTTTGGGGAGATGGTCTGGTGTGGGGAGATGGTCTGGTGTGGGGAGATGGTCTGGTGTGGGGAGATGGTCTGGTTTGGGGACGTGGTCTGGTGTGGGGAGGTGGTCTGGTGTGGGGAGATGGTCTGGTTTGGGGAGATGGTCTGGTGTGGGGAGATGGTCTGGTGTGGGGAGATGGTCTGGTTTGGGGAGATGGTCTGGTGTGGGGAGATGGTCTGTGTGGGGAGATGGTCTGGTGTGGGAAGATGGTCTGGTGTGGGGAGATGGTCTGGTGTGGGGAGATGGTCTGGTGTGGGGAGATGGTCTGGTGTGGGGAGGTGGTCTGGTGTGGGGAGATGGTCTGGTTTGGGGAGATGGTCTGGTGTGGGGAGATGGTCTGGTGTGGGGAGATGGTCTGGTGTGGGGAGATGGTCTGGTGTGGGGAGGTGGTCTGGTGTGGGGAGATGGTCTGGTTTGGGGAGATGGTCTGGTGTGGGGAGATGGTCTGGTGTGGGGAGATGGTCTGGTTTGGGGAGATGGTCTGGTGTGGGGAGATGGTCTGGTGTGGGGAGATGGTCTGGTTTGGGGAGATGGTCTGGTGTGGGGAGATGGTCTGGTTTGGGGAGGTGGTCTGGTGTGGGGAGGTGGTCTGGTGTGGGGAGATGGTCTGGTTTGGGGAGATGGTCTGGTGTGGGGAGATGGTCTGGTGTGGGGAGATGGTCTGGTTTGGGGAGATGGTCTGGTGTGGGGAGATGGTCTGGTTTGGGGAGGTGGTCTGGTGTGGGGAGGTGGTCTGGTGTGGGGAGATGGTCTGGTTTGGGGAGATGGTCTGGTGTGGGGAGATGGTCTGGTGTGGGGAGATGGTCTGGTTTGGGGAGATGGTCTGGTGTGGGGAGATGGTCTGGTGTGGGGAGATGGTCTGGTGTGGGGAGATGGTCTGGTTTGGGGAGATGGTCTGGTGTGGGGAGATGGTCTGGTGTGGGGAGATGGTCTGGTTTGGGGAGATGGTCTGGTGTGGGGAGATGGTCTGGTTTGGGGAGATGGTCTGGTGTGGGGAGATGGTCTGGTGTGGGGAGATGGTCTGTGTGGGGAGATGGTCTGGTGTGGGGAGATGGTCTGGTGTGGGGAGATGGTCTGGTTTGGGGAGATGGTCTGGTGTGGGGAGATGGTCTGGTTTGGGGAGATGGTCTGGTTTGGGGAGATGGTCTGGTGTGGGGAGATGGTCTGGTGTGGGGAGATGGTCTGGTGTGGGGAGATGGTCTGGTGTGGGGAGATGGTCTGGTTTGGGGAGATGGTCTGGTGTGGGGAGATGGTCTGGTGTGGGGAGATGGTCTGGTGTGGGGAGATGGTCTGGTGTGGGGAGATGGTCTGGTTTGGGGAGATGGTCTGGTGTGGGGAGATGGTCTGGTGTGGGGAGATGGTCTGGTTTGGGGAGATGGTCTGGTGTGGGGAGATGGTCTGGTTTGGGGAGATGGTCTGGTGTGGGGAGATGGTCTGGTGTGGGGAGATGGTCTGTGTGGGGAGATGGTCTGGTGTGGGGAGATGGTCTGGTGTGGGGAGATGGTCTGTGTGGGGAGATGGTCTGGTGTGGGGAGATGGTCTGGTGTGGGGAGATGGTCTGGTTTGGGGAGATGGTCTGGTGTGGGGAGATGGTCTGGTTTGGGGAGATGGTGTGCATCAAAAATATGCATTAAATTACTTGGAAAATGGTTTAAAAACATCATAAAAGAGGAAAATAGTAATATAATTCAGACAAACACATTGTTATGATCTCGATTGAGGGCATGGACTTGTGTAACATATTATTTAAAGAGGCCATATTATGCTCATTTTCAGGTTCAAATGTGTATTTAGCACCTCTCCCGTGACATGTTTCCATGCTTTAATGTTCCAATTAAACTCCTTCTACAGCAGTGTTTCTCAAACTTGTTCATACCAAGGACCACTCGCAGACCACCTAACTCCACAAATATCCCAAAATACATCGTTTTTCTAGAACAGATTATAAATCGCCTGAAAATGGTACGAACAGGTGGCAACATGTGTGACGAAGGTGTTGCCCTGGGCTTTAGAATGCAATAGAAAGTGAAACTTAAGCTCGTTCCATTGCGGAGATATTCCCGCGAGAGTGCGGAAAACTTAAATGTATTTATTTATTTCAAATGTGAAATGTTACCGATATACTCACGGTCCACTAGGGGGCGCTCACGGACCTCCAGTGGTCCGCGGACCACACTTTGAGAAGCACTGTTCTAGAGGGAACTTTGGGATTTACATGCACACAAACTTTTAAAGCACAATAGGGCCTCTTTAAGTTTAAGACCCTAATTTCCCATGGAGAGAATGTACGTGAAATGAAATCAACATTAATTGGATCTAATTAAATCTAATATAAGCGCCGTTGATGCACTTCCATCCAGCCGCGGAATCTGAGGAAAAAAAGTCTGAGTTCTGACTTTAATCTCAGATCTCGGAATGAAAGTCACACGAGGCCGTAACCCTCGTCCGCAGACACGGACACACGCCCACAGCCCACCCCTCGTCCGCAGACACGGACACACGCCCACAGCCCACCCCTCGTCCGCAGACACGGACACACGCCCACAGCCCACGTCTCTAGAAGCTTCGGTGCAAGCGGCGTCTCTCTGCTCCGGGGCTCCGTAGGTCATCGGATAACAACGACACATTCATCAGCGGTTTCATTTCCTTCGAGATTAAAAAGGTTTTCTCAGTTGATCTGATTGGTTTGTTGTGTGTTCGTTTCCTCCTTTGTTCACTTTTAATTATTCACCTGATCTCGTTAAGCAGTTCATTTCACCATCTGTGTTTGATCTCGTTCGTTCAGAGGCGTGAGTTAGAGATTGGAAAAGTATAAAAACTTGTTTTCTAATCTGTGTGTGTGTGTGTGTCTGTGTGTGTGTGTGTGTGTGTGTGTGTGTGTGTGTGTATATGTGCGCATGTGTGTGTCTGTGTGTGTGTGTGTGTGTTCACTGCAGTGTTTTACTTGTAATTATCAGCAGCCCTGCGGGGGAGACGGGTGTGCAATTGTGTTCAGGTGTGTGTGTGTGTGTGTGTGTGTGTGTGTGTGTGTGTGTGTGTGTGTGTGTGTGTGTGTGGCCTAGCATTACTATACTTGTGGGGACCTAAATCTGTTCACACAGACACATGTCTCCCTCTCTTTTGTCAATCCACCTCTACTTTCAGATTAACACACACACATACACACACGGATCAGGAAGTATTGACTGTGGCTTTGGCTGCAGCTCAATTTAAATATGAGGAAGAGAAAGAACAAAAGGAGGAAGGGAATAGGGAAGTGAAAAGAGGAAACACCAGGGAAAGAGAGACAAAAGGAGACACCACACACACACACACACACATTGGAAGTAACAGCGATTATTCTTGTGAGGAGTGGCAGTGACAGGATGGTTGACAGGCACTAACACCAGCCAATCAATGAAGAGAGATCAATATGTGACAGGACAATCAATGGCTACACACACACACACACACACACACACACACACACACACACACACACGCTAAGGTACATCAACTTCACATTAGAGTGTGAAATAAGAGCAGTGTGATAATTGCTATCTCATTTAAAGCATGTAATTTAATTCGTTTATTTTAGCGTGTGACGGGGGCCGTGAGGAAGCCATGTTGGGTTCACTCATCGACTGTGACATGCACCGATCCGGCAAACTGACACACGGCTCAGTCAGCTGCTATTAATGAGCGGATGTTTTGTTATTTATACACATTTAGCAACCCTCAACACGGAGCACAAAGACACACATTATCCCCCTGGGACCCGAGGACAAAAGCGTCTTCCAATTTCCTTTTTTTTGTGATGTCCTACCTGTTTAGGGTTAAAAAAACATCTTGCAATTGTTACAGAATGTTACAGTATGTCCATTGCAGAGGACGTCGGGACCATATTAGTTTGAAAAGACAGCCACAATTAACAGATAGACTATGTAACGTATTATGGTTATAGAGTGATATTAATACAATAATACATTCACCTTTATTTAAAACATGAATAAGTAATTGATCTGAACATTGCTGTTTATTTGGTCACTACAAACTAGCTTGGTTTTTGGTGAATCTTTCCAGGTCTTCAAAGACTTTGTAGTCGATGTACTGAAAGTACCTCATTAGCCGCGTTCACACTGCGGTACTTTTCCCACAAAGGTTCATGCGAACTTAGTTCATACAAACTCTTTAGTTCGCATGAACTAAGTACAGATCGCGTTCACACCGGAAAAAGTCCCTGGGGGAGGATTAGGCAAATGAAGCCGCTGACGTCACTTCTTCTTCTTCTGCTTTGGGTTTACTGGCAGGCCGCAACCCACTTCACGGCGTATACTGCCCCCGGAGGCCCCGGCCGGAAGTCCCCGGAGTTGGAGAAGGCTTCAGTAGCAGCTGCTGGGAGTCCCAGCAGCTTCTACTGAAGCCTTCCGAGTAAATCTCCAGAACGCCGACACCTCCTCATCTCCACCGCTCCCATGTTTTATTTTGTGTTGCCATAAGTTAGTCTCTCTGCGTTTCTGCGCTGGGCTAATGCTAATGCTAATAATGCTAATGCGAGGATAATAAAATGGCGGCTTCACAAAACCTTTTGGGAGTTTTACGGGGCGTGGTTTGCAATCCGCCCAGCCAATCAGGAATATAGCTCTTTTCTCACTAAAGAGCCGCTCCAAAGTCCCTGCTCTCTAGCAGGGACTTTCGAGCGGGTAAAAAGGTTCGCGTGAACTACTTTTAGTACCGGCTCTTTTTGGTGTGAACGCGATCATGAACTAAGTTCGCATGAACCTTTGTGGGAAAAGTACTGCAGTGTGAACGCGGCTATTGACTCCAGTCGGCACGGGCTGTAGGCTCATCGTGACTAGTTGTATGGATCTCCATTTGACCTGCTCATAGAAACAAACTTGACATCCCTGAGGCTACTCTCATGTGTCTTGGCTCCACTTAAAATAAAAACAACAAAAAGACATACGTGCTACCCTTGGCCCACAGGGGGCGATGTCTTTCCAGCTCGTCCCTATCTGTCTCCATGTATCTGTCTGTGCGCTCATGGAGCCTCCTGCATCTTTCCCCCCTTCCTCTTGACCCTCTCTATCCCAGGTGTGAAAGCCTCATCTCTCTCTCTCATCATCTGAGAGCTCATCATCTTAATCTCCCTGAACCTTCTGGTGCAGGAAATGTCTGCTTCAGTTCCGTCTCCTGCAACAATGTTGAGTCATAAAGTCCATGAAGACGGTCCTGACGTCCACTGGAGTGGACATTTATAAAAGGGCTGTCATTTGAAAACTTGAATTATTTAATTGCTTTCAGAACTAATTATTCTATAGTTCCTCACATGTTAATAAACAAGAATATATATGATTTTCATGGTAAAAATTACAATTATTCAACACTATTTGACTTCTCCTCCTGCTTCTATACAATTTAGTTTTTGGTATGGAACTTCCCAGCATGCAATTTTAACCGATGACATCTCACTGGAAAGACCAGGATGTCCTCTGTAGAGCACATCAGGGATTGATAGAGTAGCTCAAAAGAGTACAAGGAGATGCATGTTAACAAAATGTCCACTACAGAGGACATTTTCAATGGGCTGGGTCCCGGGAGGATGACTGTAAGTGCCACATCAGAGATCTGCTGAAAAGCCTACATAAAGCCTCTGTGTTCAGACGACTGAAGGAACGACAACAAGACATTCCTTTCTCAAAGATAGTAGGCAACCTTAGACTGAACACATTTCCTTTGAATTAAGTCATACTAATAATAATAACTTAGATGTATCGCGCCATTCATGAAACCCAAGGTATGAACAATAACCTTAAAACACACGTTGCAAAACAAGGGGAAAGTATTAGTTTCTGTGATTAGACACTAGAAATATGTAAATACAGAAGTACGCCATTTTAGACGTAGCTTGCTTCTCGTAGTGGCTGTTTGTTACCGCTGAAGCCCTGACGACGAAAATAGGGTTCTGGTTAACCGCCGTTATTTAAACGTTCACAGCTCTGCGTCTACGCTATCATCAGAACTATCATCAGAACTATCACCAGAACTATCATCAGAACTATCCTCAGAACTATCCTCAGAACTATCATCAGAACTATCCTCAGAACTATCCTCAGAACTATCCTCAGAACTATCCTCAGTGTACATCTAGTTTCATTCTGTGGTGAGATCTGGAGCCTCCTGCTTCATCTACTTAGTGAAAGGAACACAACACAAATAGCCGTGTGTGTTGAAGTGTTTCAGACACGTTACACACACACACACACACACACACACACACACACACACACACACACACACACACACACACACACATACACACACATATACCATCA
>CM070490.1:5546719-5551719 GCA_036324585.1 Champsocephalus esox
CAGCAATGAGACGAATCAGATGATTAAACATGATCTTAACATATATTTAATTTAATTATTATTTTTATTTTTGTTGTAATCATTATTTGTAATACTTTCTGCTGCCACTAGGTGGGGCTGTGCTCCTCCTGCCCCTAACGACCCGTCGCCACTGGGGTTAGGTTAGGGTTAGGTTTTAGTGACTGTGTTAAACTGTAATCTGAATAATATGAAGCATTGCATGGAGTTCAGCAGGAACACATGTTAGCCTTTATCTGCCTTTGAATCAGTTACACCATCATCTCTCACACACTTTGCTTCCATGCCACTTGTGGGCGAATCGCCTTTATTGAAGATAAGATAAGATATACTTTATTAAATCCCAAATGTGCAGATTGTTTCGTTGCAGCAGCTTGTAAAACAAGGATTGCACACAAATAGACGAATTGAAATGAACGATGATACAATTTAAACATCTCAAAGTAGAAGATACAGCAGAACTAAAAGAGTGAACATATCAAAGTAGAAACATGTGAATTACGACTAACACAATGTGGGAACATACAGTAAAGCACAGCGGATCGGAGCTCATCTGCATATGAGCACCAATGTGATACTGAAGCTTTTTCAAATCCAAAAACACGAGGCGGAGACAGATGGACACACCTCGTGGTTATCTGAGTCCTTGAGAGGAGGCAGCGAGTTATCAACCGCTGTATTTAATGGAAGTGAATACATAAACTCCTCCTGGCACCTTCCCCGGTTCCTCACGTTGCATATGGAGCAGGGTTTCTTTGCGCTCATCTCCCAATCGCACGCCACACTTCCTCCGAGTTTCCCCTCGTCTCGCCTAACAACAGTTGCTACGCAGTCATTGTTGCCGCGTTGTGTTTCTGGAGGGCGTTCTGTATCAGCACATTGTCTTCACTCTCGGATCTAATCCCTGCGGTGCGCCGGCTTATTCGCTGCCTGTCTGTCGGGGAGCAGACGGAGGGAGGTTCCCCGCTCGCCGAGATAATAGCAGAGCAGTGGAGTGGAGTGGTTCACACACACACACACACACACACACACACTCACACACACACCACACACACACACGGGCGAAAACACAAGCTCTGCATGTGGCAATTATCTCTCCTCTCAGCAGCGTGTGGCATCTCCCCATCTCCTCCTCTCTTTAATCTCTACTTGACTCTTCTTCTTCCTCACACACACACACACACACACACACACACACACACACACACACACACCACACACACACACACACACACCTTCCTTCATCTCCTCCTCTCTTTAATCTCTACTTGACTCTTCTTCTTCTTCTTCCTCCTCCTCACACACACACACGCACGCACGCGCACACACACGCCGGTACACACACACGCACGCACACGCACACATACACGCACACGCACACCTGCCTTCCTCCATCTCCTCCTCTCTTTAATCTCTACTTGACTCTTTTTCTTCTTCCTCACACACTCACACACACACGCACACGCACACGCACACGCACACACACACACACACACACCTCCCTCCATCTCCCCATCTCTCCATAATCCCTCTGTTCCTGCGTCCTCCTCTTTGAAGAGCGTGAGATAGTGAAAGAGCACTTCTGCCGTGCGCAATGAGGACCTGAACCATCTGCTCCAAAAGAGAGAGAACAAAGTCTCTTCACGCCTCGCTGGTCACACTGTAACACACACTGTAACACACACTGTAACACACACTGTAACACACACTGTAACACACACCGTGGAGATGAAAGTGACATCAAACAGATACACTAAAGGTGCAAACAACATGTCAGCCACACATCTGTGCAGACACACACTTTGCTTTTAGCTTGGAGCCTTATTTATATTCAACACACACACACCAGTATCTGACGCCAACACACACAGAAGACGTACTCGACGGCAGATCCTACGACGCCAGCTTGTTGTGTACGACGTACTCGGCGGCTTTGCTTTCTCATAGAAAGGGAAGTCGATGTCGTTTTTATATTTGTTGTGTGTTTTGTAGTTTTCTCGTAGCTGTGTCGTCAGCCCCCACTCAGGACAAACACCGCAGGACTAGCTGCCGGGTGCCGACATGTCGTGGCGTTGATGTTTTTCCTGCCATCTCACATCGAGAATTGGCGTCGACCAGTGGGTCCCAAACTTTTTCAGTCAGGCCCCCCATTGGAAATATTTTCGGGACCCCCCCCCAACCCGGTTCCATCTATATTGGTAGGATTAATTGTATATTGTTGTAAAAACATTACATTTTCTCTGCTGATAGTAAGAAGACAAAGATCCAAATGAAGCTTAGCGCAAGTTCAGACAGGAAGACCTATCACTCCGTATTGCTCGTCATGGCAATACTCGCTCCCTCCACTGGATGACAGGGAGCGCCACTCCTCAGCCAACCTATCACCTCCCTCCATTCACAAGCCTAATTATCGCACCTGTGAATCCCTCTATACGCTCTCCCCTTTCCGATCAGCTGTCTTCCAGGCGTCAACGCGCAACCCTCCTCCACCCCTTCACCTCCTCCCTTCCAACCGGACCTAACCACTCATCACCACCACCAGGTCTAGACCCAGGAGGGTTCATCGGAAACGGTTCTTTCCCTTCCCGAATGATGTCCTACAAAAAACCTGGGCCTAATCGCCAAAACACCATTTCATTTATATAATGTGACCGATAATAAATATGTATTCCATACATCACGTCTCTCCTGATTGAACTATCATTTTATATTTACACGTGAACAAAAGTGCTTGTAATATACTATGAATTAATTTGGGCTAATTCAAACTGGTTGGCCTTCTTCCCTGAGTAGTAGATTTTTAAATTCAAATTTCTTTAATGAAAATATATTAATGAATTACTATTTCTCCTGCAGGTTGCAAACCACACATCACTTTACCATTCCTATTCCACACTAGCCTATCAGTGACTTGCGTGTGCCAGCTGTCCCTCGCAGGTCTTCTCAAAGCGGGCTGTTGTTTTGAGACGGCCCCTCAGTTCATTCTCATGTTCAGCTTTGATCTGTGTTTGGTTTTGATGGCAGCAACAGCAGAACAGCCGATCTCACACAAGTAGGATGTTGCAAAAGGCAGCGTTATGCCCACAGCGCTCTGGCCAATGAGATATTTTCGAGCAGTGTTTGTTTACAATTGAATAATAATAATACATTTGATTTATATAGCACACTTTAAAAACAACGTCATCTCTCAAGGTGCTTCACAAAGCTAAAAGGAGAAAATAATAAAATCCCGCGACCCCCCTGCAGTACCTCCGCGAACCACCAGGGGTCGCGCCCCACAGTTTGAAAACCACTAGCGTAGACCAAAGATGGAACGTCAACGTCAACACTTCATACAAAAGCTAACATACTATCTCATATTTGGGTGTTTGAAGTACACACTTGTTGGGAAATCAGAAATCAGAGACAGGGTTTATTAGCAGGAGGAATGTGACCTGGTGTTGTGGTGCATACATACAATTAAAACAAAGAAACACAAGGTGGAAAACTATTTGAAGAAAAATATAATAACGTAAACAAATATTAAGAAATATAGTAAAATATAGCAGTATTCACATTGAATATGTTTGAAATCGTAGGAATAAGGGAGAGATCTCCATTTAAAGAAGCGTTATTATGCTTTTTGGGGTTCCCCTCTCCGACAATGTGTTCTAAAAGATTTGATGCATGTAAATGGTCTGCAGAGGCTAACATCCCAAATGTCCGTCCAGACACAAAAAGTGTTGCTTTATTCATTGTATTTATTCAGATAGGGACGCAAGACACGTCTATTAGGCTGCATGCAACTAGGACTCTGCTATCGTTCTACCATAAAGTCATTAATATAAAGAAGGGTTAATAATAATAATAATATAATAATAATAATAATAATATAATAATAATAATAATAATAATAATAATAATAATAAAATAATAATAATAATAATAATAATAATAATAATAATAATATAATAATAATAATAATAATAATAATAATATAATAATAATAATATTAATAATAATATATAATAATAATACATTACATTAGGGCTGCATGATATTGAAAAAAAATGACATTGCGATATATATTTTTTTCCCTTGCGATATATATTAGGTTTTTTTTAACTATATTTAACCGGATGAAGGATTTTAGTCACGGATGTCTGGATCTTAACTGGTTGACTCGTCATGATCCAACATGTCCTGATAATGCCTGTTGCTTACCCTCAAATCAGGGGGTGCATCTGTGAATGAAGAAGAGGAGAACCTTTTTGTCTCCAAAGTAGTTCCAGATGCTGATCAAGAATGATTGTGATTGGTGGTTTGCTGTGCATGCAGAGCCTGCATGTCACTCACTCAAGTACGCCTGACATGAGTTTTCCTTTGATAGCAAGCAGCAAAATAATCGTAACATGACGTGTTTGAGTTAATGTACCTACTTATATCCCTGCGATGTGAATATCGTGCATGCGCATATCGCGGTTATCGCCATGACACGATATATCGTTCAGCCCTACATTACATTTATAAAGCGCTTTTCCTGGTGCTCAAAGCGCTTACAAGCAAGTAAAACAAAATAACAACAAAAGTAGAAAGTGCTAAGCTAGGAGGCATAAGGGCGAGGGGTTAGTGGATTAGGAGTTAAAGGCAAGAGTGAGAAGGTGAGTTTTGAGGGATTGTTTGAATGATGTGAGAGTGTTGGCGGATCTGACGTGGCTGGGGAGGGGGTTCCAGGGTGAGGGGCTGCTGCGAAGGCCATGTCACCCCAGGTCCGGAGCTTTGTCCTGATGGGCTGCAGACAGGAGGTTAGCTTCAGCAGACCTGAGGCGACGGGTGGGGGGGGTGTCGTTGGATGAGGTCACAGAGGTAGGGCAAGGTTGTTGAGGGCTTTGAAAGTGAAAAGTAATATTTTAAAGGTGAGCAAGCGGGCAGCTGAGCTTTGGACATGTTGAAGTTGTTTTAGTGTGAAGAATGGAGGAAGAAGGATGAACCCTTGACTTGCG